>MU972943.1:0-59939 GCA_038497805.1 Lipomyces mesembrius
ACAACGGTTATATAGAGCTAATCCATTACCCCAGGCAGTTGATTTCCTCCTAAACATAATTCTTCCACTTCTCTTCACACCAGGTCCAGAACTTACTCCCATAATCCATTCCCCCCTCCTCCTTAGGATCCCCAGCCCTAATGAGATCCTGCCGCGGAACAGCTACATTGGGGCGGATCCGGCCCCAGGGAATGATATACGAACCGCTGTTTCCAACGTGATATCAGGCGAGAGTCCAGCATAGAGCTCCGTGTACGCGCCAAATATCGCATCATGCAGCATCACTCTGTTCATGATGAACATGACGAGTGCAGGGGTCCCATTAAAGGAGGCCGTCCTCAAGTAGCCCGGATTCAGACAAACACTGACGATACCGTCCTTGCCGTGTCGACGAGCAAATTCCCGGCTGAGGATCCAGTTGCCCGCATTGGACGCCCCGTAGTTTTGCAAGGACTTGTTTGTCCCTTTGTCCAATACATCGAAATCGATGCCATTGGGTGGTGAGCCCGCCTCTGCTAAACCGCTCGACGTCCAGATGACACGAGTCTTGCCACTCTCCCCAGAAGCAGCGGCGGCAGCGCGGAGCTGTGGGAGGAGCAGTTGAGTGAAGAGCAGCGTCGCAACGCAGTGCATTCCTATCATCGGCTCGAAGTCTTGGGCCGTGCGTTGGCCGATCGTGACGCCGTTTGCCCCGGTGCCGGCATTGTTCCACAGGACTTCCAGCTTATCTTCCTGCTGGGCGAAGCTTTTCGCAACGGCCTTCACGACCAGGAGATCATTCAGATCCAGATGCAGGAACTTCAGTTGACCACTCGAAGTTTTGGACTTGACGCCACGGTTATAGTTTTGATGGCCGCTTCTGCCTTGGCCTGCGTGTTGGAGATAATCAGCAGATGAGAGGGCTTCAAAACATCTTTTTTGACTCGCCTTGGATCGACACGCCATGTAGACGGTTGCTCCGGCGGCGTAGAGGATCTTGCACAGCTCGAATCCAATACCCGCGTTCCCGCCTGTCACGATGAAAACGCGGCCATTCTGCGAACCTGCGGGGACGTTTGCCTCTGTGAAAGCTGGACGAGGAGGATATATCTGGGTTAGGGTGGGGCGGAGGCTTGAAAAGGCCGACATGTCTCTGCCTATGCAATGAATGCTCGTTCGACCGAAGAACTGTGAACGGCTCCCGGTCGATCGATGGAACCGGTAGAAGAAATGTAACGCCAGCATGAACATGGGGCAAACGAGCAGGTCGTGGTTTCGCATTGCTCCAGCATTGTCCACTCGCCCATGCTGGTTGGTCTTCCCGTTACTCAGCAATATCATGAGAACGTTGCATTTCGTCGGTTTCGTTTTCAAGTGGCAGCAGATACAAATCTGCCAGCTCGATACTGCGGCGGTTGTTGCCACGTAGGAGCATGTAACCCTAAACCCTTTTAATTATCAATGACAGTAGCTGTTCTTTTGAATTGCCTAAAATGCGACTAGAGAACCTCGACACACCTCACGCCTTGCCCCCTCCAATAGCTCATATGGTACTTGAGTGCCAATTGGGCCAAACAATATGCAAAATACCTGGAGTGGCCAGTGGAGTTCTCTTGCCAGCACACGCGGGCTCTATTCAACAAGAAGTTGAGCAATGGTTTGCGACTCTACCTCCAGCCTATAAAGCGGTAGATCCAGATACACATTGGGATAAAGTATACCACTACGTGGCTCTGCAGCGTTATCATCTCCAAGTTGTAGGCTATATGACGATGCTGGTCCGTTGAAATCGTTTCTTACGAGGGATTAGTACTCGAACCTCTGCACCACACTCCGGAGCACGGTTTAAAGTACCAGTCATTGTGGGCAGCAGGTGTCGGAGCTGGTGCAAACAGAAGAGGGCAGGAAGGAGAAGGGCTCGGAGGGCGCGAGGACGAGGATGAAGCGGACCAGGAGGATGAGAAGAAGAAGGGTTGGAGAGGGACGGGGAGGAAGGAGCAGTGGCAGCAAGAATAGAGTAACCATAAAAGGGGAAGCAGGTGGAATAGGTTGTTGGATGATGTCTTAGTCGCGGTCAAGCTAACGTCGTGAAAATATAATCTAATCCAGTTTCCATAACTGATAGGCGGGAGGTTAGTTCTCGTGTTTCTTGGTGGCTCATAAGCATTGTGCCATGCAGTTGCGTAATTCCTTCTGTGACGGAGGTAAGAATTGCTTCCATCTTGGTCGACGGGGTATTGTCTCTGTAAACGTGTCTGAGTGATTGTAATGGTCGTGATATTGTTTTTAAAGAGATATCGAATTTGAAGTCGCGTAAATAAAGAATATCGAGCAAAATAAGGACACAGACGTGCTTGAAAGTCGAAATAAGTGGATGTGGAGTTGTTTTTGTTCAATGCCAGAGAACTGTATCGGCTGGACGCGCTCTTCTCAATTCTTTTTTTGTTTTCAATTTTCCTCGTTCACACCCGTGGCAGACGCGTGCCGGTAGCGGCGCTGTCCTATTGAATATTTCGGCATGGCCATGACCATAGTACTTGGTTGGATGTAAATTTAAGGCATATATGTGGCGGAACTACCGCGTCATGTACCTGATTTTTAGGGGGTTTCGGTGTTCTAAACATAGAACAAATTTCTTCCTCCGCCATTTTTTCACTACATATATTTGTGTTTTAGTTGATTTTTTTAGTATTGCAATCACCTACTGGAAGGTTAGCATCATGGCCTCTCAACCCGATTATACTGGTTAGCGTAACCCCACTTTTATGATTGTGTTTGTTTCTGCGTGGTGGGTTCTTTCTTAGCTAAACTAAATGCAGGAAGCCAATTCACCTCGACCACGCACCATGATACTTATCCCGCTATTGATCCCAAAACCAAATCTGACCAGCGTGGCAGAGCGGTCCTGATCACCGGGGCGTCCAAGGGGATCGGTCGCGCGACCGCCGTGTCTTTCGCAAAGGCGGGAGCTGCCACTATCGTGATCGCCGCACGCTCCAATCTCGATGACGTCGAGAAAGACGTCCTCGCCGCCGCCAAAGAGGCCGGACACTCGCCGCCACAGGTAGTGAGGCTACAGTTGGACGTGACGGACGAAGCCAGCGTTGGCAGTGCGGTCTCGCAGACGGAGAAACAGGTCGGGCGTCTCGACGTCCTCATCAATAACGCCGGCTACTTAGAAAACTGGAAGCCAGTGGCGGATAGTGACCTATCCGAATGGTGGCTGTCGTGGGAGATCAACCTGCGGGGCGTGTATCTGATGACGCGCGCATTCCTGCCGCTGATGCTGAAAGGCGGCCAGAAGACCATCGTCAATGTCAGCTCCATCGGCGCACACTACCGCACACCCGGCGCGTCGGCCTACCAGACAGCTAAGTTTGCTCTCCTCCGATTCACCGAGTTCGTTGCGTCCGAATACGAGTCGCAGGGAATCGTCACGTACGCGCTGCATCCCGGCGGGGTACCCACAGAACTGGCGTTGGGGATGCCAGACGCTATGCACTTTCTTCTGGTCGATACGCCTCAGCTCGCCGCCGACACGATGACATGGCTGACACAAGAGCGGAGAGAGTGGCTGATGGGCCGGTATATCAGCTCGAATTGGGATCTATTGGAGCTGATGTCGAAACAAGAAGAGATCGTGAACGAGGATAAACTCAAGATGAGAATGGTGGTATAGAGGGCATTTTCAAACAAGGGTTGCGCAGCTAACTTGCCATGACAAGTATCGCTGGGAAATTTGGTATCTTGTAGACACATCATTCGACTTCCCTGCAATACATCTAATTTTTATCGCAATTATCCATCAACATCGTTGGGAAGACCAAAGATGATTCTCTAATTATTTCCCAGCTCCTGATTGTCAACTACCTAGCATGCCTTTTGCTCACAAAAGGTCTCTCTGAATATGTGAGAGATGGTTGACCGGATCGCCTTAGTTCCTCTTCCGAATAGTGTGTAAGGCAGAGGAGAGTAAGAAAAATGAGCCTTTCTATGTCTGCTGTGACACGTCCAGTGGCTGCACAAGAATCATATTCTCTAATGGAAAGCTGGACAAAGTTTTGTACTTTGATTTGAAAGCTACCGTGGAAGAGTACATTCGTTTAATCGGCATTCTTGCTTCTTTCTTGGCAGGACTTTGCGTGGCCAATATCCCTGGCAAGTTGATGGGATTGGATCCAGAGGTGAACGAATTCAGGTAACTACTCCCCATACCAGGCACTTCACCGATACCGTTGCTCGACACGTCAGCCGATACTGAAAACGGCGTCAAAACCATATTGCTCAACCAAGAGAAATCATTAGAAAAGCGCTTCTTCGGCGCCAGAGCAGATCGTCGACGACTAGTTCAAGGCTGTCAAGCAGGAATCCGGACTGGGCGCCAAAAGCTTCCGACTGGCATTTTCAAGGGTTCTTGCTCCAAGCGGTCGGAAGAAATGCTACAAATACCAATTCAATAGTAACCCATCGAGAGCATCATCTGGAATATTAAGCGTTCTAAAACATGGACACCGCGCCATGGAGATCGGTTGCCATTCATTCATTGATTAGCCGCAAGACATTTCGAAACTGCTGGGTTTGCGTGATGAGTGACTTATTGTGTGATATAACCTCTGATCTCGTGGACTCAGACGATAACAACGTATTATTTGCTTTGAGTGACGCACTTAGCAGGTGGACGTGAATGGACGATATTGGCAGGTTGTTGGTTATAAGTGGCCGTCGTCTCTCTGACTAATTGGCCACAACCCGCCAATTTATTATTAAAGGGCATCCAAATTCTAAGCTAACATATTCAGTTTGTGGTCCCAGATTGCACCTCATTGACAATCCCATGTATATCGTCAAGTTTTATCTCAGATTAGCTTCCCTTTCCCCGTGCATTGCTGAACATGACTCATCAGTCGCCATTGTTCTGCGCAAGTGCACTTAAGCGAGCATCGAGCGAATAATAATACACTTTTTGCATCCTTGGATTACTCACAGGCTAGTCACAGTAACGCGACAAGGCTATGACACAACCTTTGACCAAGCTCTGACACGAAAACGTGTTCAAAACATTGGTTATAAACCACAGATGGACTTCAATACTCGAACAACGACAATGCTGATCAAAGTATCCACTCGGCTCCAAATGCTGTATACTCTCGAGGAACTGCTAGTCAGGTCAACTGGCAGAATATGCCCTAACCCAGTCATGTTACAATCATCGTCGTGACTGCAATCTGTCCTAGATGGTCAGAGAGCCACTCATTGACGATAAGTACCACCAAACTTAGAACCTTAACCTTAAATGTGCAACTGATCGATTATATAAACACGGTAAAATCCTCGAGACTCAGGATGACATCTTTCATAAGTCTTCTCCACTTCAACGACATTTCGAACCAAGGCGATAAATAGTTTCGGCAATGAGCTCTACAAACAAAGTCATTTATCTTAACCTCCCAATCGTGTCAGTCTCGGCCTCCGTCGCATTCTATAGTGCTATTGGCTGCACACAAAACCACACATTCAGCGATGCTACCACCGCTTGCATGGTAATATCGCCCAACATTAATCTTATGCTGCTAGAGCATGATCGCTTCCGGTCCTTCGCGCCTCAGTCTAAAACCATCTCCGACGCCAAATCCTCGGTTCAGATGCTCATCTGCATCTCCATGGACAGTCGCGAGGAGGTGGATGCCATGGTAGAGAATGCGGGGAAGGCCGGCGGCAAGAAGGATCCCTCTCCTTCCCAGGACCATGGCATGATGTATTCACGCAGCTTTGAGGACCTCGATGGACATGTATGGGAGGTTATGTGGATGGATCCGAGCTTTGCTGGGGCAGAGGCCCCAGATGCGAAGACCGAAGACTAATGAGCCTGATCCAACATTGAAAGATTAGATTGATATTGGAATATATTGAACTACATGGGACTACTTCGTAGATCTTAAAAGACCTTGCAGGCTCGAAAACCTCTGCTTTCATATTATTTAAGGTTTGGTACAAAATCTCTCTATGAGAATAGAGACTCAGATTGGCTGGGATTTCTCTCATGCCGCCATAGAAGCCGCCGGCCTTGGCACAAATTTCTCACCGATGACTGCTGAAGTTGTATTTTAAGAACGAATGGAAGAAGTGGACATGAAACTAATACCCTGAAACTCAATAACTTCAAGGGACTTAACTTGCCTGCACCTTCGTCGCCAGTTGTAAGGCAAAGTTGTCCAAGCCCAGAAATTACCTCTGGAATACTTCTAAATATCAGGACTTAGATTCTTCGCTATCAAGGCCCATGATGTTCAGCACGGGACCCGCAGGCGTAATATTGTTCTTCATGGATGCCGCATATCCTTCCTTGATCTGTGCAGTAGTTTAGTATATGCACATCGCTTGGACTGACGAATAGGTACTTACATGCTTAAACCACGTCGTGTTCTTGAATGCACCTCCATTTGTCTCTGGGCCATCATCCCAATACAGCCTCCTGAGCCATAAAGCAGAAAACCTCCGTGTCTTTGTACACTGCACAATTTGTCTCGCTTGCCTCGCATTTGGGTTGATGGCCGTTATATGGAACGACAATTGGAGAAGGGACGCACCTTCACACCATCGACGATCACGATGAACACAGCAGGTCCAGAACCTATGCAGTTAGACACGGCCAAGGTCAACGGCCGTATTGATCAACAGGAACGCGATAGGCGAACTCGACTCGGACTGTGTCTCATCTGCGCAGAAAAAGGACATCTGAGCGAGGCTTGTCCACAACGGACAAAAAACGCCCAGACCCAGTAATTCTGGACGCAGCACTGGGTAAAGATAAGACTTCCCGACTCTTTGATGCTTTGGTATCACGAGGGAGAACCGACTCTGTCATCGGCACAGATCGATTCGGGAGCGTCACGTTGTTTTGCTTGGAACGAATGAACTGGAACACTCGATCGAAAGGCTATATCCAGGTGGAATTAGCTGACGGAACAATGATACGGCGGACAACACAGGTCATCGACCTGGAACTGGAAATCGAACAGACGCGTATGATGGTAGAGTTCATCGTCATCCCGCTGAAGCATACCAACATCATACTGGGATATGATTGGTTGCACCGACACAACCCTGGCATTGACTGGGTTGACAAGAAGATTAACTTGCGCAGAGCCTTGGTCAGCCTGCTGCAAACTGTACGACCTGAACTGGCGAACGTACCGAAGGAGTATCACGACCTAGAAGAGGTCTTCCTGAAAGCTTCGGCCGACAAACTACCGTCAAGAAACCCTGTGACCACAGGATCGAGTTGGAACCCGGAGGAACAGTACAAAAGTCGAGGATTTACCCGTTATCGGACCCCGAACTGAAGACACTAAAAGAGTACCTGGACGAATATTTAGCGAGGGGTTTCATACGATGATCGAAGTCACCGATAACCTCACCATTATTTTTCGTACCAAAAAAGGACGGGAAGTTGAGACCGGTGGTGGACTTCAGAGCTCTGAACAAAGTCACGATTAAGAACGGCTACCCATTGCCGCTGATTTCAGAGCTGCTGGACAGAATCCGAGGAGTCAAGATCTTTACGAGGTTGGACCTTCGTGGAGCCTATAATTTACTCAGAATAGCTTCCGGCCATGAGTGGTTGACCGCATTCAAGACGAGGTTTGGGCAATTCGAGTACCTGGTTATGCCTTTCGGTTTAACCAAACGCACCGGCCAAATTTCAGGCCCTCATGAACGATGTGCTGAGCAAGTTCATCGACGTATTTGTGATCGTCCATTTGGATGACATTTTAGTCTATTCGAAGGATATCGAGACACACCGCCGCCACGTACGAGCAGTACTAGAGACCCTCTTTCAGAACCACTTGTATGTGAAAGGTGAGAAGAGCAAAAGACCAACTTCCTGGGCTATACGGTGTCGGACAAGGGAATTGAAATGAATGACGAGAAGGTCAGAGCCATTAAGAAGTGGCCTGAACCAAAGCACCTTCGGGCATTACAACGTTTCCTGGGCTTCGCCAATTTTTACCGACAGTTCATTCGGAGCTATAGCCAGAAACGCGAAACTTGTGCGCCGTTGTTGAAGAAGAACGCAACATTTGTGTGGACCCCGGATATGTCAGACGCTTTTGCTTCACTCAAAGAAGCATTCATCTCTGCACCAAAGCTACGACATTTTGACCCCACTAGAGAAACGGTTATAGAGACAGACGCCTCGGGAACGGCAATGGCTGCGATACTGAGTCAGCGACAGGAGGACGACGACCTTTTCCATCCTGTGATGTTTATGAGTCGTTCTCTGAAATCCGCGGAGAGTAATTATCATATACATGACCAAGAACTGCTGGTTGTTGAAGCATTCAAAGGCTGGCGACACTATGTGCTTAGTCTTACTCAAAAGGTCAAGGTCTATACTGACCATAAGAACCTGGAATACTTCACGACCCGACACGACATCTCGAAACGACAGCTTCGGTGGTCTGAGAGGTTAGGAAACTTCAATTACACGCTTGTCTTTCGTAAAGACCAAGAGAATAGTCGTGCGGACGCGCTATCACGCGTGGAGGAACCCAGCGACATGAAGATTCAGGGCGTGTTGATACCTGAAGATATTGAAGTTGAAGAAACAGTCCATACAATGGGAGCTTACCAGTGTTGGGAGGCTTTCTGTTGCACTTGCATACAATCAGTAGAGTCTCATCTTTGTTTTTCACGACGCCATTCTTTACGGCGAAATTGCTGTTGATCGCATGCGCGTTTACAAAGGCTCTGGCTGTAGCATCTGACTCAAAGACCATGCCAATGCATAAGTCGTAAGGATTGTTCATCGCGGGAAATTCAATTGCAACCGGATCCATGATAATAGTTATACGCGTGGGGGAGAATGGTGCGATGATTATTCAAGCCGTAGAGATGTTCAATAAACGACGCGTTCATTTGCTCTTGTGTACGCGTTATTATTATCTGAGATAACGCCGGGTAACGATAGGTACTGACTTTCGGCGTATGGGTACCGCCGTCTACTTACGCTAGTCCCAAAGAGGAAAATTTGGTTCACTCTTCATGAATCTCCAAAAAGAATGTCACGTCTTTCCAATTTAAAGGGGTTAGGGTAGCCATTTTAGGCTGGAGCTAAAGCCGGTTGCATCCCTCATATTTGCTCACAGACGCCATCTAAATTCTATCTTATCTTTCATATTCTCCCGAGCCGAAAGAGGAGGCTGTCATTCGCGAAGCGACTTCGACGTAACTGTCAATTGGTGTGTTTGAATGTTGTCGCGGCAACACTTGATCGGGAAACTTCGGGAGACTTCATCAGATAGCTGAGATGAGGGAGTTTCTTACCTAATAAAGGAGCAAACATCTTACACTATCTGATTGCCCGCAAAACAACCTTGAACCGAAGGCCAGCAGGCCACTAGAAGATGCCCGCGTATTGAAGACAGACATTAGAGATCTGTATCGTACAGAGTTAAAGTATCGCGCTATAGAGATATTGACATTGGACGACTAGGGCGGCGACGATTGTGCTTAGGATATATTGTACGTGCTGCATTTCCTATCTGTCGAGAAATTCCGCAGCCAGGAATCTACTGTACGATATGTTGATGACTAATCGATCCGAGTACGAACGAAATTACAGTTGAGCCTCCGGCACGATCTATACTAACGGCTCGTTTGTGAACGTGGCTGCGAACAAAGTTGCGTATGTACAGTAAAAACCTCGCTATAACGAAATCCTCGATATAACGAATCCCACACAATTATTTAGCAATCAAATTTTTGTAGCCTCCTTCCTAAATAGACACCCTACACCCTTATCGATTTTGCAACGAAAAATTTCCGTTTGGCATAATTTGAAAGAATTTCTGGCGAATTTTAGAGTTTAAACCTGTGTAACAGTCGCGTCAAAAAGTGCAACGTAAACAGCGTGCCGGCGACTTCATCTCTCTCTCATTTATAGATGCGCCAATTCTATTCAGTTTGACCATGCACGCCAATTATATCCTAGTTTGCAATCGTCAGCAAAGGCTTCTTGTGCTTACAATGGCCGCGATTATTCCTAACGTGCTCAGCACTGTTCAGCACGAAGTTCAGCAAATCGTGGGCGAGCTCGCGACTAGGGAGCCTCAACGGTTCGGCCCGCCTATTCCTTACAATCTGAAATTCGATTTGGATAGTCTTGACGATGATCGAGTCCGCTTGGATATTAGATTTACTAGAGCTCAAAATTACGGGGTTCAAAATCCTGCCCTATCTCGGACTCGATGAAATTCAATTTAGTCAACGCTGCCGTCCGGATCAGCTGATGGCATTTTGTATCGTTCTGCGTCAACTCTCATATCCGACCAGATACGGTGATTTAGCCAACTATTTTTGAAATCCTCCAAGCTGACTCTGCTGTGTTTTCAGGGACGTAATCAACCACTTAGTCCGTCGATATAGACACACGCTAGAGTGGGATGAGCGCAGACTTACGCTGGACTGTCTGATGCATTATGCTGAAAGCGTTGAAGCTAAATGCGGCTATCATGGCATCTGGGCTTTGTTGACGGAATTTTGAGGCCAATCTGTCGCCTTCCACTCGGAATCAAAAGGGTGGTGTATTCCGGATACAAAAAGATCCATGCGTTCAAGTTTTAGTCCATAGTTACACCGACAGACTGGTTTCGTCGCTAACTGGGCCCGTGGAAAGGAAATTAGGTGACTGGATCTTGTGGCGAATGAGTGGGGTAGAAGTGCGAATTCGTGAGATTGAAAGAGAGTCGCCAGAAGGACACGACGGGCTCTAAGTATACGGAGATCCAGCCTATAGCGGCGGATTTGGCGTCATGGGGCACTTCAAGTGTCTCCCAGGAAAGGAGTTGACTCCAGCTCAGCGGTGTTTCAATATTGAAATGTCTATAAGTTAGAATCGCCGTCGAGCAAATTTTTGGGTTGACTCTGCAGCAATGGAATCTCAATGGGTTTAGGTACTGATAGAAAATTGAATCTTCACCTGTCGCTCAATTCTATATGGTGTCCATTTTGCTCATAACATAAAGACATGCATAGATCTGCGCAACGAGGTCTCCGACGCGTTTGGATGCGAGCCACTGACGTTAGCCGACTATCTGGGTTAGACAAGGTGTCAGGCGTGCGGTTGGCGATTGGCGATTGTCGTGTGTGTATTTCGTATTTGTAGATTCGATAGTTGCTGGTTATTGAATAAATCAATTTATAATGCGTAAGTTTATAAAGGTATACAATAAAAAATACTTAAATAGAGACCGAAGAAATCAAAAGAAATAGGCAAAAACCCAACAAGCGGAAGGAAGAAGCCAAAGCCGAAGCCCAACTAGTCAACTCAATCTCTCCAATACACGCCTCAGTATTGATTTTAAACTCTTTGAGTTCGTCAGCGACCTCGCCAACTCTCTCCTCCAATATCGCTATCATCTGTGAATACGTACCTAGGTCTCCAATCGTCGTCCGTTTAAGACGCGCCGGAAAACATCCCGCCCGTGCAGCCCTTGCCCCAACGACTGCATGAGATGAGGGATGTTATCGGCCCTCGCAAACAGTTCTCCCTCGCCAAGCTACTAAGGTTATTTGGATTTCTATCAAATTGCAGATATGATTTTGGGAAAGTATCTGGATGTGCGAATGTTGGACACCAACGTGCCACCAGTTTGTTCTATTGACTGTCATCATGGGTATGTATTACGATCAATAACCGTATAACTAGGCCCGCTCCCTAAAAACATTTACGTAGTGTGCCAGAATGGACACTAAGTGTAATTTGAATATGGAGTTTTAGACAGTGCCTCAACGATTCTGTCCTCCATCCCAGCGATCTTACGACGCAGACTTATTCGCGCTCAATTGACGCTTTGTAGCTCTGAATCGGTGTACCTGATCAATTCATTGATAGACCCACTATTGTTCACTTAATCTCTGGCACGTGACTTAAGCTCTAAGTATTGATTAGTTATTTCTTCGTCATATTACGTTATATGTATTGCTCTATTCTTATCATATTCCCGTATTCATATCCACCTCTGATATGCCCATTACTCATGTCGAAATATGTCCCGACTGCTGAGATTCGATTGACTCGTTACGTAAGAGCAGGGTTATTCTGACAGTCCACTTGACGATCAATATTATAATCGGTCGCTATCGAGTGTCGTTGGTTCGTCAAGTTTTCGTTATTCGTATTCGTTGGCGACTGATTCTGGGTTTTGGCAAGGTTTTAAATCACTAACTAACTATACAAAAAGCGTTTTAATGAGGCCCAAACCCTCATTCTGACACTTATGAGCTTCTCGACCCCGACCATGGAATGTACCACGATGTATGTGTGCTTTGGCTTCGACTGGCGGCTACATGCCGCTTCGACAAACGCAAAGTTTGCGAGGCGATTATATTTTAACGTCATCTCCTTAAGTCCGAGCTTTCTGCGGCCAAAGCGTGACTTGACTTCGTCTATGCTCCGCACGGCTTCATGAGTTAATCATACAACTTTGACCATCGCCAAGTCTGTTGTGTATAGCTTTGTAATTCCACTAAGTAATGGGACTCCAGTGAGGGCTCAATCCAATCGCTTAATTCCCCCTTTTTTTCACGACTTCCGAGCACCCGGTGAGGCGGTCAGCAATAAACAGGCGTCGTGCTGTCGGGTTGGCCTACATGACTGACGAAGCAGTAGTGGAGCGAGTCACTCCTCGGAACGGGTCATAAGGTTGCCGTTGGCGCATCCACGCGGGAAGTGGATGGCTTCTACTTCTCCAGCCACATTGGATCCACACTGGTCGGGCACCAAAGGCAGCTCAGGCTTCGATAATCGGACGCAAGGGAAAAGTTGTGGCAGAACAAGAGCCGGGGCCAGAATCCTGCGGACATAAGCTCACCGTGGCTTAGAGTTGATACTGATTACAAAACTTCGGCTCTCATAGTCAAAATTACATAATACAAGTATAATGTTATAATTGGAAATATAATCTATTTTACTAATCCATAGATAAACAGAACACCACCTTGCATTGTGGCTGGTGGAAATCTGCTCACAAGACGGAAGGATACCGAGGTGGGCAGCTGGTACTGTCATTTCTGCCGAAGTAACTGGCATGCACTAAAAACGCTTTGGCCTCGTTCCAAGAAGCTAAGCGTTGGTCACTTCAGTTGGCTTATGCGAAGATAACACTCAACAAAGGCTTATCCCCGGAGAGATAGCGAGCGGATACTGCACATTCTCCCTACAACAATTTAGCTTCGCCACACTAGATATACACGTTCTTTCTCTTTGTCTATCTTCCTATCCGTTACCGATGATAACCAACCCCAAGTAGGACTCAAGCGGAACACACACACATTCCTGAGCTGGATCAGTTTTGAGGGAGAGGTTGGCTTGTGCCACATGCTGGGCAAGACTTGGCAGAGACAAAATTGTTGATTCTATATTGTCTCGGCTAAACTCTGACAAATATTACTATGGCGTTGCTCTCAGCTAACTCTGGAGATGAAAATGACTAAGACGCGCCGTGCAGTGGCTTTGTTACTAACTCCAGTGACCCTGTCAATTTCAATCGCCATCTAGTATCTCCGTATCGGATCTGTATACATTACCGCCTTCTCGTAATTACCGATAGCGCTAGATTGGTATCTAGTTTACAGGCCAGATAGACCTGTTGCTACTCTCGATGTGACAGGTGACTTATAACTTTGACTCTGGCTCCTGCCAGCTGGAAATTCAAGTTTCGTATCTTCTTATTTGGTTAAGATACGTTCTAAGCTTAGTGTGCGATAGGTTCGCTAGTCTACATTGATGTCACTCTGTTTACTGCGCTAAAATGATATAGAATGATTGAGGTTCTTGATGATCGAGACACCTGGAGCTCCTCCCCGGACGAGGATGAGAAAATCCAAGCTAGCGGGAAGACGGCATACAATATCAATGAGAAGGAAGCTGATGTAACCGTACAATCGTTCTCGGAAGATTACAAATCGCGCGTCGCGGACGAGCTTCGCGAGCAGTTTGGTGACTACATTGAAGTCGGAGATGAGAAGGGCTACAACATTATATTCACACAAACGCTTCTGATGACCAAAGAACGCGGTCTCGAGGTTCTCAGCCGCATTGCAGACTATCATAACGATGATGTCAATTTCCCGGATTCTACTATGAGTCGTATCCGGTTTCTTTTGGCCGGAGAGGAAAGATGCCAAATGGACTCCGAATCATACGAGATTGCGGTCAAGGTCGAGGCAGCACTCATTGATTCGTTCTCACCCTACCCTGAGGTGCGCGCAGTGTGTGATCCATTCGACGATCCTGACATGACGTGTGAGACTTTTCGCGCGTACTTGTTAGGAATAATCTGGGTCGGCGTTGGATCGTTTGTGAACCAGCTCTTCTACTTTCGCCAGCCACCGCTTAATCTCCGAGCAGCTGCAATCCAGCTTCTGCTTTATCCATGCGGTAGGTTTCTCCAGACTTTACCGGACTGGCAATTTACCATTAGAGGCAAACGGTTTCGATTTAATCCAGGTCCATGGTCCTTTAAGGAGCAGATTTTCGCTACTCTCATGGTCAATGTCGGCAGCTATGGTTCTAATTTTACGAACTATATCCTTATTCAATCTCTGCCGGTTTACTATAACGAATCGTTTGTCACAATAGGCTATATGACGCTTATGAACTTGGCAGCTGGCTTTGTTGGTTTCGGTCTTGCCGGAATTTTGCGACGCTGGGTGGTCTACCCACAAAAATCTGTTTGGCCGACGGTACTGCCCACTATCGCGTTGAGTCGTGCGTTGTTGGTATCAGAGAAGAAAACCTCGGCGAACGGATGGACAATGTCTCGTTATCGGTTTTTCTTTATATGCTTTTGGGCAATGTTCGTATACTTCTGGATTCCAGACTATCTATTCACTGGCCTCAGCACATTTAATTGGATCACTTGGATTTCACCAAAGAATTTCAAGCTAGCCGTCATCACCGGAAGTGTCTTGGGCCTTGGTTTTAATCCTATCACGACATTTGACTGGGCCGTGGCTAGTTACTCTAATCCCCTGGTCGTGCCGGTTTTTGCGACGCTTAATGGCTACGCTGGTCAATTCATCGGTGCCTTCATAGTTCTAGCGCTGTACTGGACGAACTATAAGTGGGCTGCCTATCTCCCTATTAACTCCAATCAGCTTTACGATCGATTCGGAGTCAAGTTTAACGTCAGTAAGGTTCTTACAAATAATTTGTTCGATCAAGAAAAGTACAGCGCCTACTCGCCACCTTACATGTCTGCGGGTAACATGGTGTACCTAGGATCATCCTTTCTAATTTACACTTTGACATTTACATATGTTCTGATTACCGAGTGGAGAGTATTGAAGGATGCGTTCGTGGGATTTTTCAAAAGCCTCAAGAACCGCAAGTTATCTACTTATGCCATGCACTCAGATCCAATGTCGCGAATGATGGCAAGGTACAAAGAAGTCCCAGATTGGTGGTTCTTGTCGATTTTTGTTGTCTCGTTCGCACTATTTCTCGTCGGTATATCAGTCTATCCAACTAATGCTCCGGTGTGGGTTATGTTTATTACCATTGGCCTTGATATTGTTATGCTGATTCCAATTACATTGGTGTACTCGATCACCGGGTTTGATCTTGCTATGAACAACCTCTCGACAATTGTAACTGGATATATGGTGAAGGGTAACGGCAACGCGAACCTGATGAGTCGAGGTATATATTAAATATACATCTTACGTATAGTCTCTGCAGATCATTAACATATTATCAGTTCTTGGAATTAACACCGACACCCAGGCAGACAGCTACGCATCCGACCAGAAGCTTGCTCACTATGCCAGAATTCCGCCTCGCTCGATCTTCCGGTGTCAAATGATTGCAACTCTCTTGAATTGCTTCATCACCCTTGGTGTTGTGCAATTCCAAATGAATTCCGTTCAAAATTTCTGCACACCGACACAAACAAGCCATTTTACGTGCGCATCTACCACGACGATATATGCTGACACTGTGCTGTTCGGTGCGATTGGACCAACTAGAATTTTCGGCGTTTTATATCCGGCATTAAAGTACAGCTTTTTGATTGGCTTTTTGATCGCGATTCCGTTTGCCCTAATCCGGAGGTATTATCCTAAGGCATTCAAGTATGTGCATCCCGTCCTTCTCTGTAACGGAGCGGCAAGATGGTCAAACAGTTACAACTTGGCGTACTACACACCTGGAGTGTACCTCTCGGTCATATTCATGTTCTTCGTTCGTCGTCGCTATCTCCCCTGGTGGTCGAAGTATAACTACATTCTGACTTCCGCTCTTTCCACAGGAGTGGCGCTGAGTGGCGTGGTAATCTTTTTGGCAGTCCAGTATAAGCCAGTAACCTTGTATTGGTGGGGTAATACGGTAGCAAGGGCGGGTCTAGATGGGGGTGATGCAGCTTCACTTTTGAAGGTTCCGAAGGAAGGTTTCGGTCTTCCAGTTGGGTCTTTTTAGTTTTCGCCAGGAGCTGTACGTTCACCAAACTGCAGATGAGGATTACGAATATCTCATTAAAGTAACTTGGAGGGTGTCAAAATTTTAACTATGATCGCCAATTGAATGCTAATATATTGTTAAATTCGACAGGAGTATATGCCCAAAGTAATGCGCCGACAAAAATTGATTTTTGCTCATTTCGATTACATGTAATCACTCTTAATACAATTCTATACTGTAAACCCTCATTCTTTCGATAGACCTTTCTCCTCCTCAACCTTCTTGAGGTATGCTCGCTCAGAATTCCAGCGCCAAGCAGGAATACCCTTCTCATACGTCTCATCAATCTGAGGGAAGGTCAAACCCTTGCTCTCCGGGATCATGAAGAAAGTGAAGGTGAGAATGCAAGCCATGCATCCACCAAACACAAGATAGGCCTTCGGGCCCAGATTGCCCGCACCTGCACTCGTAATTTGCGGAACGGCAAAGGTAGTGATAACAGCGGTGATCTGGCACCAGGCGACAGTGTAAGACATAGTGTGGTTTCGGAGACGGACAGTCGCCACTTCAGAGGGAATAACCATCGACAGAGCGTAAAACGAGCCCGTCCAGACAACATTGAATAGGAATGACAAGACAGCGATGCCAAGAGCAATGGACCTGTTGTTTTTCGAAGCAAATGCCAATCCGCCAGCAATAAAATCAATTGCCATGAGTATTGTCTCGGAATGCATTATTTCTGGAAAATCATGATTCCGGCCGTTCTCTGGAGAGGTTCTTGAATTACAAGCCTGAGTTGCGCAGCGTAGGAGCCGTAGCGTAGGAGCGAAGATGCTGGCTGCATTCATTGGTCTTCAGAGTGGAACGCTTTTCCTGTACCAGGGTGAAGAGCTTGGTCTATTTAACATGCTTAAATCATGGCCAATTGAGAAGTACAAAGACTTAGAGACGCTCAACTATCATAAACAGTGAGTACATCACGAGATTTTTGTTGACCGTGGCTAATGATGCTGAAGGCTACTCCATGATGGCGCATCTCAGGAAGCCATGGATGTTGCAATGAGGGAGCTTCAGAAGAAAGCGCGTGATCACGCCCGTCTTCCGTTCCAATGGGATTCCAGCAGCTTCGCACGCTTTAGTACCGTACAGCCTTGGATAGATACGAATGAAGACTACAAGGAATGGAATGCTGCGGCGCAGGTCAATGATCCATTGAGTGTGTTTACCTATTGGCGTTCGATTTTCGATCTGCGACGGACGTACAAGGATGTACTGGTCTACGGCAAATTCGAATTGGTCGACCCGGCAAATGAGAAAGTCTGTGCATATAAGCGAATTTTTAGATCAGAAGTAGCTCTGGTCGTGACTTCATTTAGTGACTCTACGGTTATTTGGGCCGTTCCTCAAGAGTTTTTGAAGGCAGGAAAGATTTTGCTTTCCAATGATGGAGACGTAAAGGAACTACAAGCAGAAATTGTCTTGCGTCCATATGAGGCATTTATGTATATTCTGAATGACTGAGAAGGGCACTGGCATCCAAAGTTGTGCTGAAGGAATGTCGGGAATTTTGCAATTGAATAATATAGATCTATAAATAGACAAATAGTTACTGCACGTAAAATAATTTTCATTAGGTCTCATCAACTTTCATCTACAATTCAGCGGCGGTTACCTCAGGTACACTTTTCTTAATCATTTCCAGATTCTGAATCTCCCTCCCCTCTTCATACAGATCATCTCGCTCCACTGCCAAGCCATACTCATTTAGCACCATGTCATTTCTCTTGCGATCCCACCTTACCACCCACCAAAACGCGGCGATACCAAGATAATCTCCAGCGCAGAAGCCAATCGCCGCTTTATAACCATACTTGTAATGCGGGGCCTCGGGCGTCGGGAACAGTACCAATGGCATCCACGCACTCATGGCGTAATTAATGGTGTTTCCAAATCCAAGCACGAGGCCACGAGTTGTTGCCGAGTCCTGGAAGGATTCGGCCATCCAGGCAATGCATAGCGGCTGATGCGGAGAGCTAGCAAATGCGATGAGCTGAGCAAACATAACTACCTGGTCATTCACTTTATTGGGATACTGGTTCCAGATTTGGAGAATTATGGAGCCGACCAGGGAGAAAGTAGCTGCAAAAACCATCCAAGGCCATCGAATACGGGTGAAGTCAGACAAACTCGCAACCAGGTACGCCATAACAAGGCCGATCGCATTTCCACCTGTGGGGATAATATTGAGTTGCGCAATCGAATACCGCCGCGCCGTACCATTCTTCAGTGATTGAAGCCACAAGTTGAAGTAGCTAGTATATGAGCCGAAGTATATCATGTTATACGGCCATAGGAACAGGTATGGACGCCAGGATGTGAATATTTTGCAAAACGCTTTCACGGTGAGTCGCTTCATCGGCTTGCGGCCAACCATCTCCATTCGCTGAACCGCATAGTCGCGATGATGCTGCTTGAGATACCATGCTCGTGTATTATTTGGAAAGTCCGGCACTTGAAAGAATCCGGCAATAGCAACTGGAAACGAAATGATGCCATCGATAATAAAAAGCCAGCGCCATCCCGCAATGCCGTAACGACCGTTCATCGAACCGTAAACACCCGCCTGAATGTAACCAGAGAACATACTAGCTGCCTGTGCTGACATTTCAAACAGGCACATGCGTTTTCCCAACTCAGATGGTGTGTACCAACTACCGATGATTAAGTTGAAACTGGGAAAGATGGCTGACTCAGCTAGGCCCTCGAGGAATCGCAAGCCGTAAATTGGGGTAGCAGAATTGCATGCAGCGATGCACATAACAAACGTCGCCCAGAGTAATTCACATGTCGGAATATAATAGGAAGGGCGCACTCCGCTAGTAATAATGATCTGTCCTGGAAGAGATCCAGCCAGGTAACCCATATTGAAGAATGTCGTGAAAAGATTCCGCTGCTGCCCGTAGAGCTTTAGGTCCGTCTGCATACCGGAAACGAAGGCATTGCTGATATTGCTCTGATCGATGATCTTGATAATGTAGGATATTATAGAATAGATACTACTCTATAAGTCAAAACTCTTGCTCTCACTTTACTATGCTCACAAACGACATACAACATGAAAAAGTCCAGTCTCGTGACGAATTGACGCTCCTCTGGAGCTTTGCCAAATGCATCCCAGATGTATGACAAAATCCGATACCCCTTCGTAGGCTTATAACCCTTTGGCGTAAATGTATAGCGTATTTTCTCGGAGGAATTTGTTTCCACCAAGTCATTGGTGCCGAGGACACCGATTCCGGTGGAATCTTCGTTGCAACTGAAGGCTGTCATTGGGTTCTACTGAACAACCACAGGTTAGGTAGGACCACTGGAAATGCTTCACATTTATATTTCCAGGCCCGTGCCAGAGCTAACGGAAGTATGCATCTCCTTTGCTGCAATAGCTGTCATGTGATGTCCTGCTGGATTACGGTTCCATGAAACATAATATAATAGGCCAGGTAAGATTTGAATAGTCTGAATCTGCAACATAGCTCCGAAGCTTAATCCGTTATCTTGAAGTGGCAAGGCGCGCAAATGCTAGGTACAAGTCCAAGACCCTGCGGCGAGCAACTCGCCGAATATTCATGCTGGATATCATGACACGGGACTGAGTTCTCTTTCATCTAACAGAAATACAGTGCACAGTAAGTATTTGAGAGCAAAGATTAAACGTACTGCTTTCAATGAAAGCCTTCCGAGAGGATAAGCATTAAGCCGCATGGGGTTCACAATGTACCGTGCGCACGATAGGACCACCGGCTAATTAAAAGCCTTTCGGTCAATCAGCTAGTCCCGATTCAGGCTTTCACATTGCGTAGATAGGGATGCGATCAAGCACTTATCTTACTCGCCTTATTGTCAGGCACTCGACCACATTTAGCATTTCAGTAGGGCTGTGTCGGATGCGGATATCCGCCTAATTTGACCGTATCCGCAATCCGCCATCCGTCATCTGCCATTACAAGTTTGTCGGATCGTCATCCGCCTTCCTATCTGCCTTGATCGGATAAATCTAAATAACTGCACTAGCCTACTACGGTTAGAGGACTTCCTTTGATAATTTAGCGCCAAACGTTATTTGGAATCAAAATTTCACCTGTTTCAGGATTACTTATCTCGGCCATCGACAAGGATATTG
The DNA here is from genome assembly GCA_038497805.1 of Lipomyces mesembrius. NCBI lineage: Eukaryota > Fungi > Ascomycota > Lipomycetes > Lipomycetales > Lipomycetaceae > Lipomyces > Lipomyces mesembrius. The sequence goes on from MU972943.1 coordinate 20,622, forward strand.
CTGCCGCAGTTAAAAACGGGTTGCGTAAGTACAACAAATATTACACCTTCATGGACGTAATCGACACTTACTACACTCCACTCATCTTGCTCGAGTCGACTTACCCCTCACAATCTTTAAGTACCTACAGGGCTTACCGTAGGAAGAATTAATCCAGTTTTTCAAATCTCGAATACAAACCTCGAAATCCATAGCTAACTCATTCGGACATTGCGATATAAGCGGATACGGCGAATACGGCGGATATTTATTCGAGGCGGATAATTTGGCGGATCATATCCGCCATCCGCCAACAGCCATACATTTCAGGATTGTCAAATACACTCACCCTGGGGTCGATGGCTGGCAATAAAGGCTTCATGTGCGCCACTGTAGTGGGCGGAACTGCCGAGTTTTAGATTCTTTGTGAGGATGAGTAGCCGAGACGTCTATTCTCTTACCGACTAGCGGCGCCCCATGGCACCAGAGTACAAGGAAGTGCTGCATTCTGGCATTTAAACAAGTTAATCGCAATGCTCACTGTCATTGCGAGTGGCTTCTGCTTTAGCCTCGTTTCATTATTTTAAAAACTAATCTTAAACTTGGCCTAAGTTCGACAATCTTCAATAGATTTATAAAACTTGTAGACGGAAGAGAAAGCAGAACATTTCAAACTCTATCTTTCCCCCCCACGGAATGGAAATACGAGCTTAATCCCTCAGATACGGGTTTTTAGGTTCACTCCCACAAAGATACTGGGTGCAATTTTAGAAAACAGGATTTTTTGATATGCTTCGCCAATGAAACGCGACAATCTTCTACATTGAGTAGTATATAATTCATCATATGATATAAAGTTGCATGTGTAAGCTTGAAAATGCTCCAATCGAACTCCCACCATCCACTATCCGAGGCATAGTAATGACAATATATATGTGACCGGCTGGCCAGATCGAAATGTTTGTAACTGCTGAGATCACCCATCTTACTAAGTTTCATAACCACTTGATATCTTTATACAAACTAATCAAGAGGAAAAGATCTTCACCAGGTCCACGCTAGAAGTTGGTGGCACGATCTAGTCCTCGGACCATCCCGTAACTTACTCCTGCGGCCGCGGCACCAACTATCAGCGTTTCAATAGCACCTACAACGATCTGTCTCCGAGACGTCGCCACCATGTAACTCTTGACCACCCCGAATGAAAGCAGCATGAAAGCGGTAATCCCAATAGACACGAACAATGCCTTAGTGGCGTCTTTCATTATAAAATAAGGAATCATAGGAAAAATACCGCTTATCATATATGAAAGACCAATAGTAACAGCACTGACCCAGACCCGGCTGTCCTCAGGCTTCATGAGCTCGAGCTCAAATTTCATCATGAAGTCAACCCACAACTCTTTTCTCCGCGCCAGCGATTCGACGACTCCTCGAGAAGATTCCCTATCAATCTCATATTCAGCAAATATGTCATAAATTTCCTCCTTTTCTTTCTCAGGAAATAAATCTACTTCCATCTGTTCTCTATGCCTCTCTCGTCTGTAAAATTCGATCTCTGATTTGTTGCCAAGGTAACCTCCTAGGCCCATAGAAATTGCACCGGAAAACAACTCAGCAAGACCAGACATGATGACAAGTTTGGTAGATCCGAGTGACGATATTCCTGCCGTCAAGGCGAATGGGACAGTAAGTCCGTCACTGAAGCCAATTATCATGTCACTCATTAGTCGCGGCTGCGATGAATGGTGTTCGACATGCTGGATATTTCCTTTACCTTCCTCGAGAGATGCAGGATTAGACATTGTTGGCCTTGCGTCAATAGAGGTAACGACAAAATTATGAGTCTTCTCAGTCATAGCGACTAGCTAAAAGCTTGAAACAGAGACTCCGCAGAGGAGGCCAGCCAACAGATTTATGCTCTTCAGATATTTTCGCGAAATAGCACACGTCGTAAGCGTCCGTGGCGAGCTAGACAGTACAGGTCAAGGGGCTAAAAGTCAATTCTCAATAAAGACCTCAATGAACGCATAATAATTTGCCCATCATAACGCATTAGCTGACGGCGCGCGTTGTTCGTATAGAGATTCTCATACCCATAGACTTCAACCACAGATCGCCGAGATTTGCCATCTTCCGAACGACCTCCTGATTGTGCAATCAGCCAATAGGATCCACTGTATTTTTTGACATAATATAGTAATCCGGAGGAAGTGGAGGCCTGTCCACCAATCAGAATGAGCGTATTTGTCATCTCGTACAGTCTTCTCCCAACAGTGCCTTTGCACTGTGGCTTGCGCGGTATCCTAGCGTGCGGCTGTGAAAATGAAATGCTTCAACCTCCGCCGCCTGGTTGCAACTAGGCGCTCGGACTTCATTATGAGTGGGGAAGTACGCTGAATACGAACCTGAGAGAACATAAAGGATTCAAATTTTACAGAAGAAAGATTTTTTCATTGGTTGTCTTGGCTGAGAGCAAAGAAGTCAAGGTTACCAGGTATGTAATAACCGGGTACTACTTTACTATTATTGCCTCACGCTATGCCATTCGATACATAGTGACGATCGTATCTCAATGAAGATGAGAAAACGCTTAACACTTATCGACCGACGAGCCCCAACAGAGATGAGAGGGTTGGCTAACTAAAGGCGTAGCAAAATTTTTATTCTAACTGTGCAGTCTGAATACATTAATCCTTCTAAAACTGAAGGATACAAATAAAAACATAAGCATTCGGACACAATTCCACCACTTAAATCACAAATCGATTTCTTCACTTCTTGCCCAACGGCGGTAGAGTACAGTTTGTCTGCACTGTATAGTAAGCCTCCATACCACCTGCCATGTGATCAGTAAAATGGCAAATAACATGCCATGTGCCTGGATTGGCAGCTGACATTGTAGTGGTCGCCATCTGGCCTGCCGCAATAGGGACTACGGCCGTCAGGCGACCATTGTTCACGACGTTATGACCATGCCAATGAACAGCGTGCTGATCAAATCCGGAATTCCACAGATACCAGATAGTAGAATCTCCAAGACACATTTCAAATGGTGGACCATTTCCAAAGACATAACCGTTCATCTGCAAAGAACCATATTAGTCAATGCTCATTATGATGGCAAACCGGACAATCAAACTTACAGGGAAGAAATTTGCCGCTACTGTGCTATCAATATTGGTCTTGGGAGTATTGGTCATCTGCGGGTACCAATAGCTCTTATTCTCAGATCCGGGAATGGGATATTCCGAGGTCAAGTTTTTTACTTTGAAGCCCGGCAGATACTTCTTGACATTTTGCAGAGCCAAGAATGAGTTCCACTCCTGATTATCTGAGTATAGCACGACAAATTCTCGGTTGGTACCCATGACTTCCTCCATCATCCCTTGGTTATAGATGATCACTGGCCCGCTCAAACCCGCGTCTTGATCCTGATACATGCTGATGTACGAGTGATAACTGAATAGCTTACTATTCTGCCCAGCATCGGGCACAGATGCCGGTCCGACAAGCCTATATAGTTGTTAGTTTTCCACGCCAACACACTTAAAAAGTTATCCAGTACCATTTATAAACAGCGCAGCCACCTGGCGCAATAACATCTCCCTGAGCAATAGGACCGCCGTTCGGATAGAGGGAACCTTCACTAGACTTCAGATAAAACAAGCCCATTGAGTGCATGCTGACATAAAAGTCCGGCATTTTATTAACCAGCACAATCTTCACGCGCTAGTTAGAAACTTGTACTTCGGAAACAACGGCTCTGTAAACATACCTCAATCATATCATTACCCTCAGCTCTCAATATAGGGCCCTGGAACCCCGCAGAAGCAGGCTGTTCTGAATATTGGGTGAAAGAAGCATCCGTGTAACCCTTAAACAATGCTTTGTCAAATTTGGTCCAAGGTTGGTTTTGGACGCAATATATCCTTGGTCACGACCTGAATTCAATTAGAAATAAGTAGGAGGTAAAATATTAGACCACATACCTGTTGGAGCATAGTCCCACGTATCGATCTCCGCTGCCATGTAATACCGTCTTGTATTGCCTGAGAAGTTGAAACCAGCTGGAATGTAGGGTGGGAGCATCCCGTCCATCTCCGCTAGGCACGAGGCAGCCATGGGCGAATCTGTCGCCTGCCTTTCACTCAGCGCAGCGGTTTCAGCAAAGGCTGTAAAAGCTGATAGGACAGCGATCGATAATACACGCATGATTCCCAATGACCTTGGTGTGACGTGATTCAGTATCTAACAGTGGATCGCAAGATGAGATAACATTCTCATTGAGAAGCTAAGTTGCGGCATACTTGGATAATTTGTAAGTCAGACTTAAGATTAAACTTTAGTGATCTATTGAGCTACTTCATGATATAAACACACACTATGAGATGTGTCTTTCTAAAAGACTGTGAGTTGATTCAGCGAGTGTGGCAAGATTCTGACAACCAAATTCTTGAGTGTCGAAACACGCAAATAGACTAGCAATGCAAAATCCTGAGTGCTAGAAAGCTATATATATATGCTAGCAATGTACAGGCGTTCTATAGAATGTTCCATTTTACGTTCAGAGGCTCCTACTAGTGCCGATTTACTCCCTCTGGTTACACAACTACTTTCTCTAATAGCTAATTATCATCCGTATTCCGTAAATGAGATGACACATACCTCCTAATTGACTTCATCATTCCTGACATTTTCTTCTCTAAGATTTTCAGTTGAGGTCAATTGTAATTCAAGAAAGCAGGAGTAACCGAGTATTACATTCCCGAACTATTAACTGCAGATTGAACCCTGAACCGATCATGGGCTATCTTCTACAACAGATAGTCACCGCTTGAACATACGCAATCACCACTTTTAGGCGCTCTCCCTTCTTTCCCCAAGCTCAGGATTGAACCGTAATGCTACCCTGGCAAGAAAACAACGGTTATATAGAGCTAATCCATTACCCCAGGCAGTTGATTTCCTCCTAAACATAATTCTTCCACTTCTCTTCACACCAGGTCCAGAACTTACTCCCATAATCCATCCCACCCTCCTCCTTAGGATCCCCAGCCTTAATGAGATCCTGTCGCGGAACAGCTGCATTGGGGCGGATCCGGCCCCAGGGAATGATATACGAACCGCTGTTTTCCAACGTGATATCAGGCGAGAGTCCAGCATAGAGCTCCGTGTACGCGCCAAATATCGCATCATGCAGCATCACTCTGTTCATGATGAACATGACGAGTGCAGGGGTCCCATTAAAGGAGGCCGTCCTCAAGTAGCCCGGATTCAGACAAACACTGACGATACCGTCCTTGCCGTGTCGACGAGCAAATTCCCGGCTGAGGATCCAGGTGCCCGCTTTGGACGCCCCGTAGTTTTGCAAGGGCTTGTTTGTCCCTTTGTCCAATACGTCGAAATCGATGCCATTGGGTGGTGAGCCCGCCTCTGCTAAACCGCTCGACGTCCAGATGACACGAGTCTTGCCACTCTCCCCAGAAGCAGCGGCGGCAGCGCGGAGCTGTGGGAGGAGCAGTTGAGTGAAGAGCAGCGTCGCAACACAGTGCATTCCTATCATCGGCTCGAGGTCTTGGGCCGTGCGTTGGCCGATCGTAACGCCGTTTGCCCCGGTGCCGGCATTGTTCCACAGGACGTCCAGCTTATCTTCCTGCTGGACGAAGCTTTTCGCAGCGGCCTTCACGACCAGGAGATCATTCAGATCCAGATGCAGGAACTTCAGTTGACCACTCGAAGTTTTGGACTTTGACGCCACGGTTATAGTTTTGATGGCCGCTTCTGCCTTGGCCTGCGTGTTGGAGATGGTCAGCAGATGAGAGGGCTTCAAAACATCTTTTTTGACTCGCCTTGGATCGACACGCCATGTAGACAGTTGCTCCGGCGGCGTAGAGGACCTTGCACAGCTCGAATCCAATACCCGCGTTCCCGCCTGTCACGATGAAAACGCGGCCATTCTGCGAACCTGCGGGGACGTTTGCCTCCGTGAAAGCTGGACGAGGAGGATATATCTGGGTTAGGGTGGCGTGGAGGCTTGAAAAGGCCGACATGGCTCTGCCTTTGCAATGAGAATGCAATTCCTTTGATGATAGAGAACAATTACTTCACGCAACGGAGTATCAGTTTCACGGGTGCTGGCGATGATGAAGGTATCAGACAGCAGCAGGAGTGGAATCACATGGCTGCTGGTTTCCGCTCCCTTAAATAATTATGTGATGTTTGCCTGACAAACCTGACGGGCCCGTCTGACAAAATAGCGGTAACCCTAAGATCTTATTTGTATGGCGTCCGACGAGGGTTAGTCCGACGTTGCGGTATATAACTGCGCTAAAGCGTTTATTGCAAACATAACTGAGTTATTGATTGTCGTAAGCCTGACAAGACCATCCCAATCGGGACTGATGCGCTTTGGAGATGCACACTAGGGTCAAATCTAAATTTAAAACTGCCGTAACTCTTCACAATTAAGAGCAACTCGCCGAATATTCATGCTGGATATCATGACACGGGACTGAGTTCTCTTTGATCTAACAGAAATACAGTGCACAGTAAGTATTTGAGAGCAAAGATTAAGCGTACTGCTTTCAATGAAACCCTTCCGAGCCGATAAGCATTAAGCCGCATGGGGTCCACAATGTACCGTGCGCACGATAGGACCACCGGCTAATTAAAAGCCTGATAATGTAGCGCCAAACGTTATTTGGAATCAAACTTTCACCTGTTTCAGGATTACTTATCTCGGCCATCGACAAGGATATTGCTGCCGCAGTTAAAAACGGGGTTGCGTAAGTACAACAAATATTACACCTTCATGGACGTAATCGACACTTACTGCACTCCGCTCATCTTGCTCGAGTCGACTTACCCCTCACAATCTTTAAGTACCTACAGGGCTTACCGTAGTCTAAATTCCGAAGAATTAATCCAGTTTTTCAAATCTCGAATACAAACCTCGAAATCGCTATCTCCGAGATTTTTATACGCAACTTTTGGTTGTCAGACATATTGACAGTACTGCCAAGACCATGAATTGATTGCAGTTTCTGCGTGAAATAATTGATCACGACAATTACACTCTTCAGGTAGAGCTGCGAGGACAACTTAGGTCGTTCGAGGAGGATCATCTATCTGTGTTCAGTTAACTCACTCTTGGACCTCTATCTTCGTCAAATTTTAAAGTCCGGCGCTGCACTTCCTCCGCAAACACTCCGCCGGGTAAACCTGATCATCCAACTTGGATAATCTTCGCTACACCGACCTTCGCGTGTCCGCATTAAATTATAGCGCAGGTTCGTCATGGGTTTACCATCATTAGCGTGAATTCAGAGTTTTCATGGGTTTGTACACGTCGATGGTCCATAGGGTCCAGGTCTAAATTTAGAGCGCAGGACGACGTCATGGCGAGTATAGACTACTCATCCGGCGCAAGTATGCGACCGCACAAATAGCATGAAGACAGCGCTAAGTGGTGCGATACATATTTAGGACATTATAATTTGGATAAGGAAAGCATATCATCTCAATCATGTACGAGCATTGTATTTGCCGTGCTGCAGAGAATGTGTAGTGGAGGTTTTTCCACGGTGATGCACAATTGCAAGCCCTACAGCTTTCCTGAAGCTAACAGCTTCAATATACCGCTAGTACCATGCAGCCACGGACTTATGTCTTAGTTTATGTCAACAATCAAATGATTATTGGTCAGTTATCTAAAAAGGATATGGAGGCTGTCATTCATGGCTGGATTTGCCCTCAGATTCTACGGGTAATCAATTTTGTTTTACACGCTAGCCGCCGAATCCGACGTCATTACAGGCACCCAAAATATTTAGGTTGAGTTATTTGCACGACTAGCACATTGCTCGTTCGTCACGTTCACGAAAATTCTCTAGTCGCCTCCGTGTAGTTCGCCGTCCGATTCACTCAAGCTGGAGCCTTTTGTCACAGCAATTAAAGTTTAGTATAGTTTGATTTCTTTTGTCAATCTATATCGATATGCCACAATTGTTCATTTCTTATTTAGTACAGCGTTTCGACCTAAGAAATACACCTTGTCGGTAAGTACTTCGATACTCAAGTACCTCTGAAACATCACTAGTTCCCTATTCCCTAAGTCAACTGCCTTAAACAAAAGCTTATTCATGTCAGTAATCTAGACACCGGTAGGCAGACCAAAGTATTACCCATAGTTCTGTCCGCCTACCGGTGGACACTAACACCAGGACTGAGCGTTACGCGGATTTGTGACATCACTTCTCGAATTCTCTGACAGCATCTCGCTTTCCACCGATGTCCAATGATCCTAAATAGCTGAGAATTTATCTAGTAGAAGGTGTGATACTAAAATTTGGATGTTCGAGAAACCCATGCCCACGCGATTCGCGAAGCGGCTACGATAGCGCTACAAAGATCATTCGGCGCAACAGGGGTCCTCCGCAGGGTCCGGCTACTCGGATCCCGGAACTCTCAAGCTGCCTTCCTTCCTCTGCGCTGCTCGGGTGCTTTGCCTTTTGTCCTTTGTAGTACGTTCTGTTGGAACACAATGGCTGAAGAGATAAAGATTGGCATGACTTAATGACACTTGTCGGATTTCCTCAACATTATCACTTTACAGCACATTAAACCCATTTCCAACCCTTGGCTATTGAGGCTATTTTTGCCACCACTCTAAACCCCATGTCACGTTAACACTTACAATTCTTGGGCACTAGTTTACGATGCCAGAACGCTCGTCTATATATCTCTATAAAGGCTGAATCTAGTATTTCAAACCATTTGAGCCCACGGTAGCGATACGGTCCCAAACGGCAAATTGAGCCTATTCTCTTCGGTAGTGATGAGAAATAGATCAAGGTAGTTAGCAACAGAATATGCATTCATGACTTGTCATCCCGAATAGCTAAATCTGGGATTTCATTCAGCTAGAACAGAATCCCGGTGGTTGCCTCGTAATTCAGAGAAGTAAAAGTCTCATCCATAAGAAGCCTGAAACGTCTACCGAAGTCACCGAACTCGCCTCCAAACCCATTGTTAGCGAGCTCTGCGCACTCATCAATCCACCGGCCGTTAGAGAAATTTTTCTGGCTTCGCATGCACCGATGACTGACAATTATAAATTGTCACCATTGAATCTTCGGAAGAATACTCGACAGTCGACACAAGGACAACCGCAAGGAAAAGCAGTCTGCCGTCAGCAGTTGTATTTCGGTGCCGTCACCATTATAATGTTGGCTTCCTCCTCGTCTAGGACTCTTATACAGAAACAAACGCTATGAGTTACATGCGGAGTAGCTGTCAGTACTAACAGTCGTGTTTAACCTGACTTGGACTAGTGCCAACACAAACGTTATGCCAGTGAGGTTTAACTGCTTGCACAACTTTTTTACGTCATTGAAGTCTCAATACATAAATCGGCATATCGTTATATTGTAAAAGTTTGGCACAAGAAATCGCTTGTTAATAAAAGGGATATTTAATGTGCAACTTGTTCCGGTATGATCTTGTCGAAGAGATCTTTGGTGCACTTTCCATTTGCCCTATACCTTGTAGATGTTTGCTGACTCTGCCAGAGCTGGAATGATATACATCTATGCATGGCTGTCAGCAACGTGCTCAAGACACGGTTATGCATAGATGTGATAAACCATTGTCCAGGTGAGGACCTCCTCGTCCTTCCATGTGAACTTGTCTGCATCCCGAATCCAAGCCATCAATCCAAGAGGAGGATCAGGGTTAACAGGCCAGACTTGCGCTTTGATTATCTCCACTGACTTCAGCGCAATAAGAATGTCGCCCACGATCAGGTTTATCAAATGTGCAATGCATATAATATAGCTTGAATGTCCCTCAAATCGTATACTAGGACGCTCATTGTCCAAGGATGTTCTGTAGTATCATGTTGAGCCAGGAGCATTGCATACAACTCGGAGATCAAAGCTTCGCTATTAGAAGCATTATCTCCGCTGATCGTAAGAAGCTTTGGACCAAGATTCAGCTTCTCCGGGAGATCGGAGATCACTATAGCCATATTCTCTCCACTGTGAGTAGCTTAAAGCTCTTTGAATTAGAGAACACGCACTTTATAGACGAATTCGGTGTCAGCCAACGGCCCACGATACCAAGGATCGAGAGATGATCCTTGCTGGTCAATGTATCAAGCGATAAGCCAATCGTGGTACAGGTTCTATCTAGTTCCTGCTTGAGATTCTCCCGACTCTCTTAAATTATAGGAAGCGCTTTACCGTACTTGCGGATTTGAGCGGCAATGCAATACCGGGTAGGTCTCTGAATATTCGTTGAATGATTGGACTCAACTGCCATAAATGGTTCCGATTACTGGACAATCCAACGCACAAGATATTCTCCACTAGTCGCTCTTCAATGGAGTAAACAGGTTTGCTAGAAACGATGTGATATCGCTTCAAGCTTTAGGAGTGGACAATGGAATTGAAGTACCAGGCTTGAATATCTTGTGCGGTGGTTCGAGATGACTACTCAAATTTCCCGACGACCCTTGAAGAACTGCATCTGTAGTGGTCCAGGAACAGCGAGTATACATAATCAGCCTATCTGGACGACTATTTTTACTTGCCTTGTGGATACATGTCGTTTCGAGTTCTGTTTTATGGAAATGTTCCCGTACCCACGATTTTGGTGGCATGGGCCTACTTCGAATGATTGACGCTAATATAAAACGCTGCATATGAGAACTCCAGCTAAGACAGCAGTCCAACACTTAAACCCGTTGGACGATTTACCTCTCCTTGACACGCACCATGGCAGTTTCCAGCATGGCAGAGCAAAGCGTACTTCGACTACAATCATCAAAATGTGACTAGAGCCCCTTTCTTCCCATGTGACATTTGTTCTCGGGCATCTATCAAGCCTTGACCATCAACTTGGGCCCTGCCTTCATGATGCGAACGGCAATGAGGATAAATCCAGCGACAGCAATTGCAACACCTCCATAGACCCAAAAGTCAGTCCAGTTGAGGGGCTCGGTCGTTCCAAGAATGGCACCAGCACTTGGTCCACCAATCAACAAGCCCAAACCACCAATCGCAAATCCCTGCCCGATACGTGTACCGAAGCCTTGTTCTTCGTAAGCATCAGGCGGCAACGCAACGATGACACCGCTGAAAAAGCCTGTGACAACTGCCCCAACAATTATTCCCGCCGTATTGGTCACACGAGCATACAGAAGACTGTGATGCTCAAGATCAGCGCCATCGGCACAAACGTATTGAACACGCCAATGCGATCAGACACCGCGTTGGGCGCAATTCGCCCGAAGATCGACACAGCGTTAAAGATAGCAACCACATAGAATCCCAGCGAGCTGTTGGTGAAGCCCTTATTGATCGGGTAGTAGGAGATGTAGGAGATAAGCACTGAATTGCCAATAAACACAATCAGGACAGCCAATGCAAAGGTAATGTAGGGCGCATCTGTAAATGCCGACCAGTCGATCAAAGCGCGAGGCTTTGGTGATTTGATGCGCTGCTTCATCACAATCACTGGGATAATAAAGGTCCCGAGAGTGATGAAAGCTACGGCTCGTACAGCCCAAGGAAAGCCGATCGGTCCGATGACGCCACCTAGCGATGAACCAGAAGATGCGATACCAACTGCCAGGCCAATGTGCGAGCTGAACCATGTCGGAAGTAGCGAAACAGTGGGCGTGAAAAGTAAACCACTACCAATAACAACGCAGATAGCCTGTGCCAGCAGCGCCTGTCAGTATTCGTGACATAGTGAGAGCATCATGTAACCAAAAACGACCATAAAGCTACCAGTAAGAAGGAGTAGGCGGAGGTAGCCTCGGTCGTAGATAGGTCCAGCAACGATGCCGGTCAGCTGAAGTAGGAAGCACTGGATGGAGCCGACCAAAAGATATTGGAGGAAGACTCGGTAAAAAGTGCGCCCGACTCGTAGTAGGTTTGGAAGACAGCAAATGTGTTGATCAACCCCCAGGTGTTGAAGAAGATCATGAAGCCTCCAGTAACCTGAAGCCATGCCGTGAGTCCGCCATTAGGAGGAGGCGGAGGTCCTGCCTGCTTTACGACTTCAGGCTTGGGAGTAACAAGGGTGTTGATCTTACTGTCGTTGTTACTGCTGGACGATGCCATCTCTTTCTTCTCGTTGGCTTCGACCATTGGGACGGAGAACCGCGATGGTAACGCCGAACCCAGAACCATTAGCTAATCAAAGAAAGGTTCGCAAGGGGACGCGGTCTTGCTGGGAATGCAAACGACGGAAGATCAGGTGCATCTTTCCAGCGTCGGGAGAGGCCACATGTGTCTGTTGTCAGCGCCGACGGGTACCCTGCATCGGTCAGGAGATACCAGAGTCTTTGGCTCTGGCCAGAAATGGAAACCGCGGTCTCGGTGATCGCATCGCAAGAGTTGAAGATGCGATGAAGGACTTGCTTGCTAGCAAAGACATTGGAGCTGCGAGCCAGATCGAAGAAAAATAACAGCAAAAGGGAGAGTGTCCACATTCTGATGCTCTCAGAGCTTATGCCTCAGACATAACGCCCTCGTCAGTTCGAGCTCTTCCCACGCCTGCAGAAGTGAGTGGAACACGACCACCCGTTGTTAAACGAACTGTTCTCTGACCGTTACTTAGACTCTTGAAGAACATTCTCTACATTCAGCACTGCTTTCCTCAGACTCGCCAGCTGTGTCAGATCGAGCTGAGGCTGAAACCACAGCCTTTCATCCCTTATGGGCAGCCTTTCCAGCCGACGACGACGTCAGGATTCTGCTTCAGGAGAGCTTGAAAACATCACGTTACACCTGCTTGGTCAACACCCAGCCGCATGGCAAATTGACCCACGAGACGCTCGGGGCGCCATACCTTTCAGCGGAATGTCCTGGTCCCAACACTCATCACGTCATTCTCGCCAAGCTTTTGCCATCGCTCTACAGGGTCCATGTGAAGAGTTTCCCAACCTCTCGGAGCCACCAATCGTACCAGCCGTCGCTTGGTCCCGGCTGCTGTGACATGGTTGACGAACCAGGAGGAGCGCACGGCTATGTCGAGAGTCTGATTTGCATCATTCTCGAGGCTGTCTTTGAAACTAACTGTGGCAATCTTCGTAATGCGTGGGTTATCTATCGCAGGGCAATCACGATTGCACAAGCGATGGGCCTGCACCGCTCGCCTATGCCTCCACTAAAACGCATCGACCCTACGCTTGATGCTGACCCAGAGTTTATGTGGTTCCGCATTGTCTGTATGGACCGTTATCTCAGTTTACTGCTCGGTCTACCCCGGCACAACTGATAAGAGCATAGGGGCTTTATCGGTTTTACGGCATGAACCACCACTAGGCCAATTCGAGCGACAACTTACCGTCATACCATCGTGCATACTAGAACGTGATGACCGTGCCTTTACTACGAGCGAGATCGTTACAACCCAGTCTATTGATGCAGAGCTACTGAGAGTGTCTAAGAATATGCCGGCAAGCTTTTGGCGTCCGGCGAATTTCCAGAACGTGATGGCAGGATCGCCCGACAACCTCTTGGAGGCAGTACGGCTGGCAGCCCAGGTCTACTACTACGGCTTGCTGATTCAGCTCCATCTACCATATATGATGCACGGAATTAGTAATGATACCGAGCATGAATACTCTAAGATCACATGCGTCAACGCGAGTCGGGAGATTATAACACGCTTCATTGCTCGCCGAAGCTTTCAACCTAAGTCGTCCTGCTACGACCGGTAGACTTTTTAGCCCTTTTAGCCGCGATGACACTTTCACTTGCTCACCTCAATGCTCATTATTATCGAAATGCGACTAACTTCCTGGCCCACCAACGTCTTAGCGATCGTGCTATGCTGGATCAAGCGTTGGAGAGAATGGACGTGATGAGGGACGATAACGAGGACGTCGTCATGGAGGGCAGTGGTAAATTGATCCGACAATTACTCGAAATCGAGGCGGATGCAGCCAATGGAAGCAGCTACACCGCCAGCAGCGTCAGAAGAGACGAAGACGATGTACAGGACTCTGCAGGGAAGGGATGCGGAGAGCTGCGTTTGCTCATCCCATACCTCGGCACCATCAAGATCACGCGTCAGGGACCTATCTCTCGAGAGCCCTTGCAAGAGAGCGCGGCATCTCGGCCATATCAGACTCCTCAGACCGAGTTTCCGTACGTGGAGTCAACGCGTGCTGCACTCAATGACGCATGTGCGTCCGTACCTCATGCATCGCCAGCCACTGACCCATCTGCACGGCGTGACTCAAAAGTCATCGTTTTTGGGAGATCTCCTGGCACCGGGACAGCTGAACCGGCAGCTGCAAACATCCAGGGGAGAACAGCAGTGTGTGCTACAATACCGCTCGGGCTTGGGTGAAGACGATACCATCCTGCAATCGCACTTGGACCTTCCCGCCATCGCGGCCGGCGTCCATGACTGGGCTTTCCAGGGCGCCGACGTGGCCTTCTTTGATAGCCTGATGAGAGGCTGTTCTGGTCTAGACAAGTGAGATAAATGGTAGGAATTCTCACTGAAAACGGCTAGTTTGTGCAATTTTCTTGTAATGTGATGACTACGTCCTTCTGCTGTTGAATCTCAGCCAGTCACATGCGTTCATTTCTAAATGGCGATGTTTTGAGTGCTTGGAACCTTGATCCCCGCGGATAAGATCAAGTCAGGTCTACATAGCTACAGGACAGTTATCAAGTGACGGTCATGCATAAAAGAATTGAATCTGTGAATCCAGTTGCGGCCATTTGCTGCAACATTTTTTTGATTAAAGGTGGTTCCAATGCTGAGAAGACTCGTGTCTCGTATTATTGGGTAACTAGACGCTAGAAGAACTGGGACGAGCTTCTGAAGACCCCTGGGAGGAGTTCCTTCCTCCCCGGGCTTAGCACAACGCCAGGGGTTGGAGGTTACATCAGTCTCAGACTCTTCTTTACGATAGCACAATACTATGACGATACCAAACTCCAATCCCAATTGCTCACAACCCCGCTTTTTACAACTTCGGCTGAGACAAGATCAGATTACCGTATCAGTGTGGGCTCATTGTGTCGATGGTACGCCCGTCATGTCGAGTACATGGTTTAGAAAAAGGGCAGAGAGGATGCAACACTGTGGTTCCTGCCACCAAGCGGGGCACAATCGGTGCAGCTGTGGAAGATTACGAGCAGAATCAGTTTCGAATTTTCATCAAAAGTTAAATATTGCAGTTCCCACAAAAATAAATTTTCGTACATTTGGAAACAATTGAAATTGATAGGGTTAATTCTACAAAATATTCTATATACTAACAATCGGGACGGGATACATAAGTACAGAATGATGTATGCGCCAATAATCATGACTGTCGTGTAGTACGCATATGTTAGAAGAACGAGTCTATCACTTATACGCTCCAACGTGCAACCCGCGAGAGACCTTATCTGGTATCCCGTTGACTCGGTCATCAGGTAGAAATAGCAAGATAATTAGATTGCGCATTTTTGGACTAACAATTGTTATATACGGAGCATATTTAATATTAGATTGTAGGTAGCTAATAAGAATGCACTCAATGGTCCTGGAGCCTCACTGATCCAGACTAGTCTTTATGTCTCATAGATAGCATAATACCGCGCGAAGTTTAGATTGTTGTTGCCTCTTGGCGAAGAGGACAACGTCTTATCTCAGCGCCTCTGTGCGCAAGCCTTGGTTAACTTGAGGATCGACAGAGAACAGGGAATCCATCTTGGCAACGTGATTTTTACGTCAATCGTATTCAAGTGCCAAGGTGACTGACTTTGTCTCGCGGCATTTGAATGTCGCTGTTGTGCCTCTAAGCGTCTAATTCCGATTGGAGACAGCACCAGGACATTATAGGGCATGGCAGAAAACTTCTGCACTTGCGATTGTGGACAGTTATGGATGATGATAATCAGCGGGAATTTATTTCCTATTTGATCGTGGACAGTTATGGATGTTGATAATCAGCGGGAATTTATTTCCTATTTGATCGTCTCCGGCACGCTGTAGTCAAAGATTGGCATTTGTCCAAGCTTCGTCCGTGTACCAGTGATAAGAGCTAAGACCAAATCTTAATGCACGGCCAAATTTTCTTGTGGTCTGCGCGATTTTTGGTCTCCGTCCGGTCGAGATTTCGATTGCACAAACTCAAAAAAAGGATCTAGGTGGTGAATGAACAGGACGCAATATGTAGGGTTCACTAGGAACATATGTATGCGCTGCAGGAGCCAATGGGAGTACTAGCAAACGTTGGGTGTGGCAACGACCAAATGCGATAAGGAAGTAGCGATGTCCGCGCATTGTGTCCATTGCGTTCAGTTACACCGCAGTTAACGCACCTCGGGACGTGAGTGAACAATGATTTCGTGACTGTCTTAAGAGAGCCACAGCAAAGAATGAAAAGCTCTGTGGAGTGGCTACACTGTGCTGATTGCATATTACGATACATTACTGGAAAGAAATTGCTTATTAAAAGTAGTAGTCGGCATTCGAGATTGCAAATCTGGCAATCTTAATTTCAAATGCCACGAGGCCCACGAGCACTGCGTGTGCTAGTCTGACCGTATTCCGCATAAAGTTATGCTACGAACTCAAAACTAATCACTCACCTACTCCATTGCCGTGGCGCCTTCACAAACGTCACTATCGCACTGTGCACTGTGTACAGTAATCTGAACACCATCTGAGTAAATTGTTGCCTATACCGGCAACTGATCAAATTGTCTCACTGCTGGAGTGTGAATTCGCTCCGCAATATCACGTTGCAGTCATGCTCTTAGCAGTTGCGCCCGAGTTCTGCCATATGCACATGATCAATAGCGCACATTAACTTCTCTGGACTCTGCACGGTACCTTCGGGTAGATGCTCGCGCCGATAATGGTCGTTCTGTCCATTTAATTTAGGTTATCTACAGCAGACTTTGTTATCTATGTGCCAGTTATATATATCCCTTGAACTGCCAATGAATTCGGAACTGGACCTCTGCAATCGTTGCGGCACATTCTCATATATTCCTTTTCAATAAGGCTAGTGAATACATCAGAAAGATGTCACAAGGTTGGTATAGCTTGTACACAATATACCGCATAACCAGACATCATTAATAATCAATTTAGAGGAACTTTCGGAGAAAATGTCCGATGAGGACACCACGATGAATTTTGCGAAGAAGGCAGGCCTCATTCTCGAGACGACCGCCGAGGTCACGTCGGAGATGAGGGATCAGATCGCCATGAGATTGGCCGAAAAGGCGCAGGCCGATAATCTCAATGCGGTCGCTGAGGATCTCGAATACGTTATGGATACGGTAGCCACGATATCAATTGAGGAATGCATGGATATTATCAACCATGCCATGAAATACCATGAGTTTGATAGCAACTTTCCGCGAGTCGTTATGGAAAAGCTCAAGCTACTCGTTCAGGGTGAAGAATTGTATCCTGGCGACAAGGAGTCCTGGGAGTTTGACGTCAAAGTTGAAGCGAGTTTGATTGGTTACTTCTCACCTTATCCAGAAGTTCGCGCTGTGACAGACCCCTATGACGATCCGGACACGCCTGTTGAGACATTGAGGGCATATTTCCTTGGTATACTTTGGACTATTATTAGTACTGGCGTCAATACCTTCTTCTACCCCCGATTTCCTAACATTCAGTTGACATCGTCTGTCATTCAATTACTATTGTTTCCTAGTGGCCGACTCATGCAGTATATATTGCCTGACGTTGGATTTACCATTCGTGGCAAGCGCTACACGTTAAATCCTGGCCCCTGGTCGTTCAAAGAGCAAATGTTCTCAACAATCATGGTCAATGTGTCGATTACAGGAGCATATTTCGTACAATACAATGTTCTGGCTCAGAAACTTCCTATGTTCTACGGCAATGACTATGTTGGATACGGATATCAGTTCCTCATGTGCTTCGCGTCACAGTACTTTGGTCTAGGCATGGCCGGACTGATGCGACGCTTTGTTATTTACCCCGTAAAACAGGTTTGGCCGACTATCCTTCCCACGCTTGCGCTCAACCGTGCGTTGTTGAAGGATGATGTTCGCACAGTGGCTAATGGTTGGACCATAAGTCGGTACAAGTTCTTCGGCATCTGTGTTGCTGGGATGTTTTTATACTACTGGATTCCGGGATATTTATTCCAGGCTCTGAGTACTTTCAACTGGATGACATGGATTGCGCCTAATAATTTCAATCTTGCCACTGTCACCGGCCAGAATTTCGGCTTGGGCTTGAACATTTTGCCCACGTTCGACTGGAACATTATGAATAACATATATTCGGTATTGTCTATCTCACATCTGGTTCTTAGTTCAGCACTAACTCAATTAGAATACTATCTCGATTCCGTTCTTCTCAATGTTACAACAGTGTATTGGCGTTTTCATTAGTTTCTTCGCCATGGTTGGCATGTATTACTCCAACTATCTTTGGACTGCCTACATGCCACCGAATGTTAACGGCGCTCTTGATAACACTGGTCAACTCTATAATGTATCAATGGTTCTCACGGATGGTTTGCTCGATGAAGCAAAGTACCAGGCTTACTCTCCCCCTTTCTATACTGCTGGATTCCTTATGTCGTACGGCACATCGTTCGTCATCATCCCACTCTCACTTATGTACGTCACATTTGAGGAGTGGCGAGGACTATTGGATTCAGCCAAGGAGTTTTGGAAGGGTCTCCGTTATCGCAAGAGTGCTTTCGAGGACCGCAAATATGACATATTTTCGAAGAAGATGTCCAAATACAAGGAAGTCCCAGATTGGTGCTACTTGCTCGTGACGGTCATCTCCTTCGTGCTAGCTGTTATTTCGCTGGTTATCTATCCGACCAACACAAAATGGTGGGGTTTACTTATTGTCGCACTTGTTGATGCAGTGTGTCTTATTCCACTCGGCATTATTCAGGGTATTACAGGATATCAGGTTGGATTGTGGATGTTACCAGAGATCATTGCTGGATACCTATTCCCAGGTAACGGTGTTGCAAATCTTATTTTCAAGATGTATGGTGCCAATATCGGTCAGCAAGCCGACACTTACGTGTCTGACCAAAAGATGGCGCATTACGCTGGGTTACCGCCCCGAGCGATTTTCCGCGGCCAGATGCTATCTATTGCATTCCAGGTCTTGGTGGCGATTGGTGTTGTGAATTGGCAGATCGGTCATATTTCTAACTTGTGCTCACCGGACAACACACAACACTTCACGTGCCAGTGGACAAGGATGATCTTCACAGACACCATCATGTACGGTGTTGTGGGACCGAAAAGACTCTTCGGGAATATCTACCCAATTTTGAAGTGGTGTTTCCTGATTGGCTTCCTTATTGCACCAACATGGTTTGCCATTGTCAAGGTCTTCCCTCGTCTGCGCATCATCAACCCAACTCTTCTTGTCGGAGGAATGGCTTACTGGGCCCCATATAATGTTGCATATTGGACCGCGACATTGTGGCTGAACTGGTTCTTCAACTTCTTCATTCGTCGTCGCTGGCTCGCTTGGTGGCAGAAATATGCCTACGTCTTGTCTTCTGCTTTCAATGCAGGATTGACGCTCTCGGCTATCGTGATTTTCTTCGCCGTGTTGTATAACCCGAAGCCGCTAATCTGGTGGGGAAACACGGTTTCTTATGCCGGTATTGACGGTGGTGTTGGCAGGCAGTCCTTGCTGCCGTTGCCAGAAAGCGGATATTTTGGTCCGGCACGAGGACATTACCCATGATTGAAATTCTAGGTTGTTTTCCGGCGAAATGATAATTTTTATATGCGATCTCTCGCGGAGACGCGGTTTTAGTTTGCTGATTGTAGCCATTATAAATAAACGGTCTTCGATAATATTGTTATGATTAAATTCAAAGAATTTAACGCCGACCGTAGTAAGAAGTCCAACGCTATATCTACTAAAGGGTACTGTTCGAATGTGCCTCCACATGACTGCTTTTGGTGCTATGAAGAACTGGCTTCCTGATGACTTGCTGCTACAATATCATCCTGGCCGGGTTAGAATTCAGCTCTGACACCCAAAACAGCTCAAGTCCGAGGAGTCCACACGACGCACTCAGATGCGCATGTGCTTGACAGGTTTGCCAGAGGTCATGGTAAATTAAACAATAACGTCTAAGCGCAAGTGGAGTGAAGCGTCACTGGAGTTGACTAAGTCAACTTCTACGGAAGTCTAAGTGAAGCCAACTAGTCTGCCTGACCAAGTCCATCCGAAGCAGAGTTGTGGCCGACTAGCGTGCACTCCAGTGTGAAATTAAGTTTATGGCCTCCTCGTTCCTTACTGCGAAGGTAGTCGGTGTCCCATTCGCCATGGTCGCGTCCATCTTGTGCTGCCCTTTATCTATGTCAAATCCACGTTTCCTTCGCAGTCTCTTCCATTTGCATCGTATGCATGTGTGCCTAGCTCTCATTCGACCACCGTTCGCTCCATTGGATTGGGCACCCATCCTTTGGTTTGAATATTTAGTCTAAATCTCGGTCGGAACGATGACGGCCGCGCAGTCGAAAAAAAATGATGGATCGTGCTGTAATGGAGATTTGGTCTTAGCTCTTATCAGTGTTAGTCGGACCAAGCTCGGCATGCAAATTCCAACATGGGACCACCTGAGCCTCGCTCCTTGCAGTATCGCGCACTATCTCAGATGTCTAGCTTTTTGAGTTTGACATCTGAAACGATCAAATAATCAAATCCCGCTGAGAATCATTTAAAAACTGTCCACTCTGTCTATGCCCGATACCGCCGATCGAGGGGCTGTTTCTAAAAAGTATGATAAGATTCAGAAAACTTTGCCTAAAGCACAACATTCGATCTTGTGCGGCTACATCAGCCAACAATGAAAGCTAATAGTCTTGGCATTCAAATAAGCACTGAAGAGAAAATCGGCAGGTTGCCGATCAGTCTATCCTCAAGTTGCCGTGCCTTGCCGCAGAGATACCGAGAGAGTCCGTCCGCGTAAAGACATATCAGCCACAGAAACTCTACATTCTACAGTTTCGATATGCAGTCTATGCCGCATAATAGCTAGTCGCTGCTCAATGAGGGTCACAGGACCATTCGGGTGCAATCATATTTGCAATCTATGATCTAACATTAAATATTTCGCGTAACCAAAATCACGTCAGTGAGCATTGTCGAGCGCGGAACACTAAGGTATCTTTGCCCAAAACAATGTGCAATCTAAATTCCTCTTCGCCATTTAATAATTCCGCCGGATCACTAAGTCAGCTAGAGACTGGATAAGCGCTCTTGTTTGTCGTCTTCCGATTGTGGATACCGGAAGCGCATAGCTAATCTGCTGTCGTCATTAGGGATGGGTAAACTAGAGTTCACTTCACTTGGAACCACGAGTCAAGTCGAGTTCGCCCAGTCGTCTCCATCCAGAACGACTTTCTTCCAAGTTTTGGGCAGAGCTGAAGACTTCTCCTGCACAATTTTTCTAAAGACCTGTTCCAGAGGTTTCATCATTCGCAATAGAGCTGTAAGCGTAGTGTAGGTTGAACTACATCGAGTCTCAGCATCTAGCTTTAGTGTAACATGCCCAATGAAAGTGTCTACCAAATTATCCTCTTCGTCGTTATCTCTGACAATTGACTCTTCAGAGAAAACTTCGGAGAGTTCTTCGCAAGGACGACTAAACCTCGAGCTGACGTCAACTGTTTCGAGCCTCTCTGAACTACTTTCTTCAATGGAAGTTGCATCGTATGCACAGCACACCTCAATGGCTAGAAAGCCGAGTTTTGTAATCTCTTTCGAGAACAACATTTACGCCCGTCAGCCCTTGTACAGTGGCCTCTTCATGGTCGCTTATGCATATTTTTAAAAGGAGTGCCGTTCAAGAATGAAAAATTACGTCCCAACTATCACAAGACATAGTAGTAACCAACGACTCGTGGACGCTTTTTTTGCACCGAAATGATTTTATAATACATCTATGTATGGGTTTCAATAAGCAATTATCCAATTATTATTACGAATTATTATACATTCTGCGAACTTATACGCCAAGAACTCCGAACTCCAAACTCCATCATCCTACTCATCACCAAGAACTCCATCCCAGTCTTCGTCATCTACCGACTCGTCGTCGTCCGCCACCTCGTCATCGTCCGCCACCTCTTCATTATCTTCCGCCGACTCGTTCCCATCCACCGCCACCGCTGTCATTGCCTCGGCCTGAATCTCGTTGAGTAGGCTAGTGAACTTCGCTTCCACTGCCTCCCATTCATTTTCGGCGAAGAGACTTCTCCAGGTCTGCATTCGCTCAGGCGAGCTAATACTCATAACAACGCACATGGATCTTACGAGCGACTTACCCTCGAATCCTCCGCGTTCGCGACCCTCCGGACCTTTCAGAGTGAGTGTCAGACCCATTCTTCGAACCCATAGGGCCAGCTCCTTCTTCACAGTCGACTTCTTCACCGCCATCCTCCATTCCGGTGTCTTGTCCCTGAGGATATGGTACTTGTCACGAGACGGGAGAAGAACATCCCGGAAGAAGTCTTCTTTGGCCGGATGGTTATATTCAACGTTGTGGGTTGGAAAAAGGCAGCACTCCCTATCCAGGTGCAATAACTCTTAATTAGTAAATTAGTCAGATATTAGTCAGCGTTCAGGGGTTCAATCTATCATAACTAAGCGGCTCAACACGAGCGCGATAAACTCCACGGACACCACGTTGTTGAACGTTGTGTGCCGCACAGCACGCCGTTTCCGCCTCTTCCACGCTCGGTCGTCGTCGGTATCGCGTACGGACACGGCAAAATCTAGCATTGCGACAAGCCAGATGTATTTAGTCATGACCTTGATGACCTTCGCCGGCATGCGCGGAAGCTGTCGGCCAACCTCGCTCAAGAGTTTGACCAGCAGCGCGGGACCGTATTCCGGCGGGGCCATTGACGCCATGTTTGGCATAGTCTTCTACGGTAGACAAGACGGACGCAAGATGGGCATGCATCACGTCGCCGAGGTTCGCACGTTCGTCCATTATCGAGGTAATGTCGTCAGTGTAGTCGTCATACTTGACGCAATACTTCGATATGGAGTTGCTCATGCTGGACTGGTAACGGGCGGTCTGCTCCTTCATCCACTCCTCACACACACCATCGACGAGCTCCTCCCTCAACCGATCCTCGTTGACAGCGTACATGAGAACCTGGCTAAGTCTGTACTCTGACTTGTGCAGCCAGAAATGCCGATTCACCGTGTCCGCTATCTCGGACTTCAACGGAATGTATATCGACTTGACCATGTTGGTGAAGTCTTGTCCCCAGGCAGCGCCGGCACCAACATCCCACGCGCTCTCTAACGCCAGCCGGATCCATCGCTCGCTGGCGATCCTGTCTCCGACCTTACCGTTCGGGATCCACCCATATTTAAACTCCGCCATGTTGTTTCTGCCGAGATATCTCAGCCGTGACACAAATTGGAGTTCCTCGCGGAACGACAACACACCAAGAAAGAGAAAGTCGAACGATATGCGGAAGTACCTGTCCAGGCTGTGGCCTGCCTGCAGGACACTCGTTGTCACTAACACATCTACATCGTCGACCTTCGCGTTTGGCCGCGCAAGGAACTCACGTACCCACTCGTCGCCTTGGATGCCTGCCCAGACCGCTTTGATGCGACCTTCGGCGTGCGCCCCGAACCTATCCTTCGCCACGTTCCGGAGGACGCTCAGGAGCTGACCGGCATGGTCCGCTCGAGTAGTGAAGACAACGATCGGCATAGTCCTCCGACCCTGGACACTGTCGAAGTTCTCGATATACGTACTAACAAGCGTACAGGCCAGGAGGTTGCTACCGTTGTAGCTAGTCAGCACCCTCATTGGATGTAGCCCTACAGGACTGACTACCTTTCGTCGGATGACGTGATCAACACCCCATGCCAGTGACATGCGCCCATATAAAATGATATAATGGACTCCGGAATCCGGTGTTGCATTGCAACAACCTTTCGCGACGACCGCAAGAAGCTTTGAAACGAATTCATGACGCGGGGTAAGTTTGCGCCCATAGTGCCGGACAGGAAGTGGAACTGGACGAATACGCATTCGTCTATCACGACTAGGTCGTATGGGACGTCGACGTTATCGCTAATCTTGTACAGACTGTCAAGGCATACAACGCAACGGCTGTGGTCCGATCCCGCGGCCCAAAAGTCATCGTCGAGGTAGCATTTTAGGTCAAGTTCGGCAGAGAGATACCTGGCGAGAGACTGGCGGAACGTGATGCACAGTACTGACATGCCAGGGTGCCGACGGATATACTCTCTTACCGTGTGTGTCTTTCCAGCTCCCATAGGGGCATCTAGGACATATAGACGACACTGGTCATCAAGCGACACGTCGACACGGTCGTCCCAGTTCAGTTTAGGCATTGCGCCGAGTTGGATAACCTCGTCGCCCTGAGGCACAAACCCATACTGGTCACCACACTCCTGCACTACGTTCAGCACTCCACATGAAAAGCAGTAGAACACCACCTCGTTATTGTTCCGAACCATAGTGACTGCACTTGGCGTGCCAACACTGCCGTCTACAAGCCACTTGCCGTTCCGTCCCGCGGTCTTGTCGACGCTCGTCGCGCAAAGAGGACAGAAGACGACTTGGTCGCCGCCTAGTTCCCTTGCAAACACCTTTGCGCCAGACTCTAGGACGACGATTTCGTCATCATCGACCATATTGTAGTTGGCGCGAACCTATCCGTCAAACGTTTGCATTCTTCCGCGCACCACAGGTTGCATATTTGCACCCACCTCACCCTGCTCCACGGGTGCAGGTCGGAACATCCGCGCGTCGGGCTATTCTCTAAACCGAAACTCTGAATTTTATCCATAATAAGGTCCTGATGGCGCTGGGCAGTGTGCTGATACGGAAAATACGTGAAAGAAAGCAGGTGGTCTTGCAGCTTCCAATCGGCGTCCACATAATGGACCGTAACGCTGGGGTAAGGTAAATTCGCTTTCGAAGTCCACACGTCATACGTCAAGCTGACCTTGGAATCAAGCGCGAGGCGTAGGTGGAAACAATCCTCCTGGTGACGGTCTTGCGAGTGAGAATAGCATACTTTGGGTTGATCCCATTAACAAAATACCTGAAGGAGGGTACTTCACCGACAGAAAATGCTTGCTGTGTAATTCGCTGTATTTCTTCATAAATATAAACTTGCCTTCCTACACATATAAAATATTTAAGAGTCATGTGGAGATCACATGATTCCCGTCCGCATTACCAATATATATAGTATTTGACTTGTACATCAGATGCATATCATATGGGCCGTACGTGCATATGCCGGTGCACAAGTCCACCGTTGGATAGCAGTCCTTCAACCGCATAGTATTTGTATGCAACCTCATGATTACAAATTTTGAGTCACTTCCAATATGAATTAATACATATTTTTGGTGCTCTATCCGACCCTCTTGGAAGTCAGAAATAGTGGATTGATCAGCTGACAGGATGGATTGTTGACGAGCTTTCCTGCGGTTAAAATATTTTATTTGAGCAAGATCGAGCCGCTCACCATCATTCTTAGTCATTGAATTCTTGCACTACGTCGTGAATGTCATCTAAACCTTGCAAATGGCCTTCACTATCGAAATAGTAAAAGTCTGAATTAAACGGCACTTGTATCAGCCTTGTGGGAACCCGTCGGCTGCACGTACTATGCGACAACTAGTCTCTAAGGCGCCGAATGTCCATATCGTCTTTAATCACACTTCGTGACATTTATAGATTCTTAATGTACACGAATTCTTTCATTGGTTTGATTTGCACAAACTGGATGTCGGCATCAAACAGCTGTCGGAGATTGAACTTCCATTTGTTGTATCCCCTCCTAATGTTGAATCTCGACTGTCCGCGAGACACGAGAACACTAGAAACCGACATGGGTCCCACTGACAGCTAGGTAATTACGCCATGTGTTGTAGCTTGGTCGTCACAAAATTTGGCCATGTGGAGATCCTTGGAGGTAATCCCCCTTGGTCGGTGTGTGGTCCACGTAATTGTCACTTCGTTGTATATCTCGAGGAAAATTAGCACGTGTCTTCTGAGGCTTGAATGAACCTTACGTTCGCCCATTCAGGGTGGTGACGCTCTGCCATACAGTGCTCTGCAACGGAGTTCATGAAAGCCTGTCACAACCCAGAACGTCAGCGAATAGCAACACTCATGATCCGTTGTTTCTGCACTCACCCAAGTAGTTCGGAACGTCTTGAATCGGTACTTTTTCTGGATCCCATTTGCGTCTTGTGTGAGACTCCAGGAGGACTCGCTGGGTTCGTTCAACAGCTTAGTAAGTTCCGGTATAGCTTCGTCATAGTTGACCCCCTGTGCAAATCGTGGAGACCCCGGGTCATCTGGCATGATGACAGATTTTAATCCTCGCGACAGATGCTGATTTGTATTACCTGTGCCCCTCAGAATATAAAGCGCTGGAGCCCGCAGATATGATGCAGATCCCAACTTCAACATATTCAGTTGAGGGTGATTGATTTGATCGTTTATAACTGATAATGGGAGTAGGGCTAGTCTAAGCTGGCGCCAGAAATTTCGGATTTTGAATTTTGCGCCTAACGTTTTACTCAAAGCTCCCTTCCTGCTCGCTAGTCGAAGCTTATTTCTACGGCGTTTACAATGAACATTGGGCTTCGCATTAAGTAAACACTCCAATTCACGACGCGTTCTTATGCAAAACAAACATGGACCATGCAATATTGCCCGCCATTCCCAAAAATGTCAAACGCAATATGGAGAGAGCGTCTATTTAGATCAAAGGACGGGTTAACTTTAGCTGTCAACCAGTAGGTATAATGGGGCAAACTAAGTACGCGTGTGACCTAACTAATACTATAGGTTTAATACGTACTTCCCTTTTGTTAGTAATGTTTACAGGCACAGCAAGACCGAAAACTTAACAATAACAGGGCCAATGCGGAGCATCGTTAATGCTCCTTCTACGGAGAGGCAACTCATAATAGGAATGATCGTGAGCATCGGCTGACGAAAGGACTCTTAGTCTGGCAACGTTACACACCCTGTCCGTCTAAGCTTGTGCTGCACATTAAACGTGACGTTGATGGGAGACAAACTCATATCGATTTCAAAACCACCTTCCGATAAGCTCAGCTAGAGCCGTACCAGCGGCAAGTCAGGACTTTCTATGAATGACTATAAATACAAGCAATCCTCAAATGGCCGGTCCCGACAAAACTCAACTCCAACGTTTTTTAGGATTGCGAATTTCTATCGACAGATCATTCCCGGTTACTCCGAAAAGCATCAAGTATTTGTGCCGTTGCTGAAGAAGAAAGCCAAATTTGAATGGACCCAAAATCAAAGACGCGTTTGAGTGATTCAAAAAGGCGTTTCTAACAGCCCTAGCACTCAATCTTTTCAATCCGACACACGAAACAATCTTGGAAACCGACACTTCTGTACCGCCATCGCAGCAATCCTCAGCCAACGTGACGAAGACCATGAATTTCACCCAGTCGCATTCCACAG
Organism: Lipomyces mesembrius; assembly: GCA_038497805.1. Classification (NCBI taxonomy): domain Eukaryota; kingdom Fungi; phylum Ascomycota; class Lipomycetes; order Lipomycetales; family Lipomycetaceae; genus Lipomyces; species Lipomyces mesembrius. The sequence goes on from MU972943.1 coordinate 48,133, forward strand.
TCGTACACTCGTTAGCGCGGAGCGCAACTACCACGACAGTTCAGTGTGTAAAGTAGTATTAGCGACATGGTAACACATTTCTGAACGGCAGAGCGCGCGGCACTCTCTTTCAGATAATTATAATCCTGGATAATGATGGAGGTAGTTCAGATCAAACATCGCCGGAAGAGGATATGGAAGTACCGAGGGTCTAGGATCTAACAGGACAGCGACTGGGTCGGCTGCAGGTTGCTCGATTTGCTGACTGGCCTGCCTTAATTCTATGCCTACGCGGAAAATCGACATATCTGTCCAACTAGACCTTTCTTTTGATATGTAGCGGTAACTTCGCGTCGCTAATAGTACTGTGCTTGCCAATTGATAATCCTTGATCTTCTCTAACCCAGTGCTCGTCATTGATAATCTGCCACTAGAGGCGATGACGGAGCTCTTGTTTAAGTGGGGGCAACTTAAAATGCTTCCCATCTCAATGGAAACTAACTGACTGGGCTGCGCAGGCCGTTAAACGCCCATGTTACTTGATTGTTTCCACTGCTCCGGCGGCAAACCTGCGTTACATTAGCCAAAGTCAAAATATATCTCGGCTTGATCACGAAACTTACATTATCTAACACCGCAGCTTGCAATGAATGCAGTGTTGGTCTTTCTAGGAATGCACCTCTAGGCCGTAATAGTAGGTGTCCAATGCGGACTTTCATTTCTCTTGAGAAGTAACGCCTTCAGTTGATACAATGCTCATTGTGGCGGAAAGATAGATCGAGAATAGTAAAGTGCTTAAATCTGGGGCAATGCTCTCTAGATTGCTGATAGCTGTATAAATGGAAGGTTCAATTGTTGGAATATGGAGGATTTTGACTAGAGGGTCTACATTATTAAGGTATGTCCGCTACAAGTAGACAGCCTCTCCCAATGGAGGATAACGCTGCGCAAAGTTAACAGGTGGAGGCGATAGACTTGAAAAGACACAGGCTATCGTCATTGTCTCTAGTGAAAGCAAGAAGGTGTAATTAGCGCTTTCAATAGGGCTGCTTAGAGCTGACTGGATGTCTTGCTCCTCTGCATCACTAAGACTGAAATGACACCGAAGCTGCCATATTTCACAGCAACATGCAATGCTATTAGGCCTTTGTTGTAGGTAGTGGGCATGAGAGATCCTTGTAGTAACACGGCCTTATAATCGTGGGGAATAATAATATTATTGTAAGGATGCTGATACACGGAATCAGCGGATAGGCAGGGAATCACAGTCGCGACGCAGTCTACTCGAATGGGTGGTTCAATACGGTGTATTGCCAGTTATGTACCATGACAGACCGAATACTAGACTCTTTCTTACAGAATCCAAGGAGGAGGGGATCCTTAGACCCCTTTGAACTCTCAACCCCCACTTCAGTCAAGCCATATGAGGAGCAAGGTGACACGCCTACCCGCTGGCACCACGAGCACATGTCAGAGTCTCAGCTCCTAACAAATTATATAGTACTGTATATAACTAAAGTAAGTAGCTCAGCAGCTAAATATTTTATATTTAGCTAAACTTAATATAACTTAGTAGTATAGTAAGTATTATTATTAAATGGTCGACTAATAGCCTATATAGTACCAAAGCTATAATAAGAGGAGACATAAGCGAAAGTTATTGACGTTGCAGCACTCACCGACCCTAGCCACTCGAATGGCACTACTGCTAACAAAGAATTTAGTCTGGCAAGTCTAGCAGCTCTTAGCGCTTACCTGTGGCCTGTCATCTATCAAAGATCGAATAGATATGGCAGTCCCAGCGTTGGTGTTCAGAATCATTCTTTGTGGAAATCAGACTTCGCTGAACTAGCTTGCGACACCTGGCTTCGCACTGTTGGCCCAACAGTGAGACCGTCGTCCCTCGTAGTCTACCACATAATGAACATCATGCTACACACGAATCTTGCGGGACTGAAGAACTTTGCACACTCACCTCCTGGATCTGAGAGATGAGATCCAGATAAAAGTTCAACGGGCAGAGAAATCTACGCATGGCTTCAAGACAGATATTACGTGATGGGACGCTGGCACGCTGGCACGCTGAAAATTTGACCAACGCTGTCGAAGGAGCCTTCGTTGTCCCTATGAATAAGGCACAGCAAAAAGGCTCGCGAATGCCAGCTTCGCTATCGTCATCCTCTGCACGCCTACCATTCGAGCGCCTCACGTCCCATATGCGATTTACTTATGCTACACTAGTCCGTTGATGTGGCGCAATGGCATCATCTGCAGCTTCTGCCAGAGCGCACCTAGCAAGGGGTGAACAGATACTGTTCTTTCTGGTGCCCTTTCTCACACGCGCTCTCGCTGTTGCCATTCTCCGGCATGCATAGAGTTCGCATCCCAAGCTTCTTGCATGCGTGCTGAAGGAAATTAGGTAGAGCATAGTGAGAAAAAAGCGTTGATCTGAATGAGAAGCCGGCCACTTCTCCTTCTAGCGTATTATCCTAGCCCAGCCTTCGAGACCGCCAATGTCTACCTTTTTATAGATAACAAATCCCACAAGATAAATGTCTTATTAGCTGTAGTAGAGTTAAGGCCAAGTCATTTTGGTGATTTAATGTATATTGATTGATATGAATGTGTGTTGTTGATATTGATGTATTACGTTGTATGTATGAATTTTTCTGGCTGGTTTCATCTTATAATCCTTAAAAATCAGGTATATTATAAGATTCAATTTGGTCATATACGGTCATATCACTAAGGGTCATATCATATCATATCATACGAGTTCATACAAACCCATATCATATAATATAAACTCATATGATATCATACATATATGGTAATGCATCGTTCATACTACTTCACACACTGGGCCCGGATGTAGAAATGTTCCGCCCATAGCGAAGGACCCTGGCAGAAGGATTATATTATGTTATTATTTCTTGAAGTGGGTCTGATAAAGCGCCGAGCAGGTATTAACCGAATAGAGGCGGGCGACCCGGAAATACGGTCAGCCAATGACTCATCCCATGTTCGAGGATCTACCGAGAGTCATTTAGGTTCTCGCTTTACTAACCTGGTATGGAATAGCGCGAGACTGGTCAATCATGCAGTTAGACAATTGTATCACGGAGACGCAACGTCATCACATCATCATCGCGCCGTTACCAAGCGTCTTAAAATCAGCGATACATATCATACAATGATATGACGATGGGCAATGAATTATTACCCTACCTTCCGCTTCCCAATTAGAACATGCCTCTCTGTATGTTGCAGTCCGAATCTCATCTCTTAGGACTGACTTGCAACTTGTGACAATTGTGCGTTATCCAAATATTACGCACAAAGTGTCAGTATCGCCATTCGCCATGGCGTAAGACAGACTCTTAATAGCACAAACACAACGCAACGTGTTCAAGAGTCCTTAATTATGATGATGAGTCGCCGAGATCTGAGGCTTACGTCACCACGACACTATCATCACTAAGTCCATATATATGCAATCTGTTTCATTTCTCCCGATTATTATAGATTTGATTTGAATAGAGGTCTATCTTGGACCGACCTTGTCCCCCTACGAAAACGAGGTTCATTCAGAGGGATACGACCAGAATTCTAGAGTAGGATCAGGGATAACTCAATAAGCGGGATCGCAGCATGGAAAAATGTCAACTTAGATCTCGTATTCGCATGTGACCGTTTGTTCGGAGACTGCCGCGAGCCTACGTGGCTGTGCTAGGCCTATGGCTGTGGTGGCTGGAATAGCTCGACAGTCAACTTGGTCTGCACTTCATTATTAAAGCATTATTATTATTGACCGGCACCCGTTCGGATATCGGACTCATTTTCGATCTCGGATTCTTGGCTGGCGCAAGCGACGCGTACCTTGCATCTTCTCCGATTAATGCCATTGTTTGTCGGCAGGCGTTTCGCCGGAGTAAATATATACCGACTCCCTCGTCATTCTATCATTGTCGGTTACATTCATTAACAGTTGAGACGATATAGTAGAATTTGCGATGGTCGGTGTCGCGGGAGGCAGCAGAGGCTGCGCCAATTGCAAGCAGCGCAAGATTAAGGTATGCGACTGTGAGTCCTTTTGTGAATTTTTTGCGGATATAAGTCCTAATGAATAGTGTGACGAAACATTCCCCAAATGTCTTCGATGCATCAAATCAAGCCGAGACTGCAGCGGTCCCATCGTCGGTCCCGTCTTTAGAAAGCAACGCGTCGGTCCCCACTGCAAGGCCGTCGTCAGTTCAGTCCCCACAAAAGTTTCGGCAGACCTCGATCCTGTTAGTCATCGACTGCGGAACTTACTCATCACGGACGACGAGGCGCGAATAAGTGCCTACGAAAAAGAAATGAGATCGCGCGCTCTACCTATCGCGTTATTTGAACATTCGATCCAAAGACTATTGCGCGCATTCAATTCGACCTCTATTCCTCGTGAGCTGGTACTCTTTCCTGAATATGATCTGTACAGCTATTGCATTACTGTCTTTCTCAGTAAATTTTCGATTGTCGGCCATCCACATCGATTTGGCGAATTCCGAAATGTGAGCACATGGGTCGAAATGCTCCCGCAATTCGTCCTGTCGCCCGTACCTTCGTCGACGACGTTCGCCTCACGCGCGCTGGTCATCTCCCATTGCAGCTCCGCCTGTCAAGACTCGGATGTTGCGCTTTTGGGTTCAAACTGGTATGTACACGCCCTTAGGTACCAAAAGGAACTCGTCAACATCATCACCACCAATCGCGAACAACATTTCCGGGTAAATCACTCGTCGGACTCCGGTTTCAACAATATCGTTGCCACCGAGGAAGATTCTACGTCACCGCTATCACAGTCGCCGTCGACATCTGACAGTACTCCAACCAGTTCTTTGTACCAAGATCTGATACAGTGGGCCCGAACTGACACCCCGACTTCCCCTAAGCCTAGCAAGAACACTGTTCTCTTGCCAGAAAATTCATCCCTGCCCTTGGATCTGCCAGGTCTGACCACCGGTCAGAATGTGAACAACATGCGAGGGAATATGATGTCGCTTGAGGACGACAGTATCACAGCTGGCATGCTGCTTTCCGTCTACGAAATGCTCAACGGCTCGTCTGACTCGTCTTGGATTACTCTGATTTCAGGCTTACACGAACTTATGCGAATGCGCGGACCCGAGGCATATCGAACTGGCTTCAACAACACCTTATTTCAGAGCATTCGAGGCATGATGGCCGTTCATGCAATGGTTGTCCGCAAAGACACGTTCTTGAACTCCACCGAGTGGAAAACTGTTCCTTGGGAATATTTGCCTTCTGAAAAGTTAATCCAACATTACCTCTTTGATCTTATCTTGGAAGTGCCAGGGTACCAAGAAGTTGTCGATCGCTTGATAATGTACTCTTTTACGAACGACGAAGTGGACCCAGACGACGACGACGACGACGACCTCGCGGACACCACAAAGCGAACGCCTCGTTTACGGAAACGATACCACACTCGCGAGGTGTGGGCGGAACTCCGCGAAACTCACGAAAAACTCATCGATCTCGAGGCCCGGTTCGACAAGTGGTTCGAAGAGTATTCCGAGGGTGCTCGAGAGTACGCCCGCGAAAATATGCATCTTTCGCCGACTGTTACGTTTGATCCGGCGACTGTCGCACCAAATATTCCCCAGCTGCGATGTTCAGCTACAACAAGCGATAGCGAGTACATTGCTACGCACTTTTTTAGGCCGGTTGTCCAGTACGCGACTTTGCGTGATGCACTGGTCGTTATGATATACCTCGCCAGCCGCATGATGGTCGCGTATCTGCTAGAACTCACCGTCTGTTTTGCATATGTTGACTTTGAAGATTCTCTCGCTCCGACCCAATGGAAGTGCCAGCCAGGGAAGTGCCATCCCGAAGTTGGCGCCTATTTTGAGAACAAGACCAGCTACATGCGTGATCTTGCCCGCATAATCTGTCGCTCAGCAAATTACATCATAGTTAGGGCGTCAAACTCCGCAGTCCTCAACCTGCTCTTCCCACTCCGCATCGCGCACTCCGTCATCCAAGATACGCTCGAGCGTGGTTGGATCTGGAACGAGCTTCGGCGGATGCATGATCTGGGTATCCGCCTTAGTCTTGCCGACCTGAGCGGCGCAAATGAGGATCTGAATGTGTCTGAATGGAAGAAGTTCAAAAGTTTGGATGTGTGCCCTGGGTGCGGGGAACATGTGCGTCCGCTGATGCGGTGTTTTACGGTTGATGAGGCCGAAATGGTCACAACGATAGCAGTTTAATAATGGCTAATTATACGGGATCGGTATATTATAATGGTTTGGATTGTACAATATTTTTTGCACTTTTTTTCGCTCATCTCTTTGTATGTAAAATGTATATATTGATCGCACCATTCCAGGATTTGTTGAGTCGAGGAAGTTTTGTCGAACAAAGAGCTTCCGTGGCGGCGGCGCTTCACATAATAATTCATCGTCCTTATTTGTTCCTCACTAATGCCTAATATTCCATAATCAACGCGCGAATGATTGGTATCAACGAGCCCCATTTATGCAAAAAACTCTATACATACAACAATGCCACTACTGGCGTAAACGCTTGATAGCCTCACCTATTGGCTCGCCACTCCGCAGCGCCTCAAAAGTCAACTCGTCGATTTTCTTCCTCGCCGTGCAGAATTCAACTACCGCGTCTAAGTGCGACACTGGGATAACGACGACGCCGTCTGCGTCACCCATGATGTAGTCTCCCGGCTGTATCCATAGCTCGTCTTTAAACTGCACCGGAATATTTACTTCGCTTGCCCGTGTGAACCCGTTGGATCCGAGAATCGATTGCCCGCGAGCAAATACCGGGAAGTCCATGTCGCGATGTTCGCCAATATCCCTGAATCGCCCGTCGACTACTACCCCTTTTGCACCAAGATATTTGGACCGCGTGGTCATCAAGCCACCCCAACATGCGGAGTACATGCCGTGTGGTTGAGACACGAACATGACCTTTCCTGCTTCATTGTAGTCGCACTACCACCCACGCGTTAACATGCGCAATCAAAATATTATGACATTGTTACTGACAAAGTGCTTCGGAAGCGACGGACTTGTTTTACAAGCCGCGTCGACCATCTACCCGGCATTAATGCAACATCCAATACGCCCGTAAGAGACGTACCTTCACCGTGATAACTTGTCCAAAGAGTTTCGCATCATGTCTGTTCGGGGAGTACATCGTAACCCCGTCCAAGAAGCCGCCGTTAGGATATTTCAATTTGACCAGCGCATCGCCGATCTGTTGTATGCGGTTAGTGAGCATTCGCCGTATTATCAAATGATCACGTACATCACATGTTGAGAATTCATTTAACGCAGACACTATTCCTTCAGAAGTCATTTCCCAAAATTATGCAGAACTGACTGTGAGAAGCTGAATCGAGCCTGCCAGCGACCGTTTCTTCTGTAGAATTCACTCCATCAATCTGGGGAAACGCCGACATGGAGGGGAGGCAACAACAACCCTAACCCTTGGTTCCTATCGCAGATTGGAACCTACATTAATGTCAATATCGTCGCTGAAAAATTGAAATAAACTTGGCCATTCAAGAAATCGGTAATTTCATGGCCGGCACCAGAGCAATAGGTCGAGATATCCATTTTTACATTTTTGCAAAAACTTTCTCTATATGCTTGACATTCTCATTGGTCCGTACAGAGGCACATTGCGCAGCACTGGAGTGATACGAAGAGATAATGAATCCAGGATCGTTTCGATGACGTTCGGAGCGAGGCCCTCACTGACAGGAATGAAAAAAAAGGTAATATATGTATTAACGTACATGCATAGCGAGTGGCGCATCATAGCGAGGGGCGCACTTTCTACCCAATCTGCCACAAACCATCTTCAACAGTAGTTTACTCCACAATCCATAATGGAATTGTCTTCAAACGAAAGTAGAGTCATTCTTGCACTCGAAGCACTTAAAAATGATTCTAGCCTTTCGGTTTGAGCCGCAGCTAATATCTATAAGGTCCCCGAAACAACCCTCCGCCGCCGGCGTGCCGGTAAACCATCGCGACGCGATATCTCTGCCAATTCAAAGAAATTGACCGATTTGGAAGAGCAAACTATTGTGCAACACATCCTTGACTTGGATTCGAAAGGATTTCGGTACAAAGGTGTGGAAGATATGGCGAACTGACGACGCGCGTGACGCGACACGCGTCGCGCCAAGGTGAGCTGCAAGCTTTGTCAACGGCACCCAGAGGGAGACACGACTGTCAGAGGGCCAAATGCGAAGATCCAGAACTGATTCGTGGTTAGTTTGCGCTGGTATGGAACACAATTGCAAAGTACGGCATCCAGGACGCGGATATCTACAACTTTGACGAGACTGGATTTCAGATGGGTTATCTCATCCGCAACGGTTGTGACAAGTTCCGAACGAAGTGGCAAACCAAAATCGAAGCAGCCTGCGAATCGGGAATGGGTCACAGTGATCCAAGGCGTAAATGCGCTTGGCCAGACGATCCCGCCGTTCATCGTTGTAAAGGGGAAATATCACCTACTCTCTTGGTACGAAGAAGGTCAATTGCCAACAACTGGAAGGTTGCTACAAGCGCTACTGGACTACAAATGAGATAGGTCAAGATTGGATAAAAACACTTTAATGAGTCTACAGAGGCTCAAAATATGGGTGTTTATCGCTTCTTGATCGTTGATGGCCATGAGAGCCACCACTCAACCGACTTCGAGGTCTACTGCCAGTAGAACAACATTATTACGCTTTGTATGCCGCCTCACTCGTCTCATATCCTCCAGCCTCTTGATGTTGGCTTTTTTTTAAATAAATACTTCGCGTAAGAGAGCAAAAGCCTAATCGTACTCCCGCAATTGAGCCTTGGCAAGGTCTTTAGTTACTCTATGCCCTGATGATTTTCACGAGATCGTCGAGGCAATCGAGCATTGTCCGCGAGTATCTATGACTTAGACCATAACTAGAAGCATTTATTGGATTCGCCAAGAGACCCACAATGGACTGCCGAGCACGAGATGAAGATCAACGGATATTTGGATTATCGTCAGCAATATAATGTTTGTTCCAACGTGGATTAGTATTAGCGGTTTCTTGCTGTTGAATTACGAATATTCATACGAATACGAATATATTCGTTATTCGTGAACACCCCTAGGTTGAGAGGCAGGCTTAGGACAGCATCTCTGAGGATCACATGTGCCCTATAAAGGATAAAGATAGGAAAAACTATGGCTCGCTGCCTCCATGGAAAGTGGGTCCCCTATAGGTCATCTGCACAGCATATCGGACATACTTGCAGCAGTCTATCAGAAGACAACAGTAATGACAATACCCTCTACGCCTCGGTTCATAATAGCCTCCCACTCTAGCCGTATTCGGACGCGAAATGCGGCCACCGAGTAAGCCTGGGTTGAGCTTGAGGACATGTCTGCGGCTGTCCCTAAATTTACACATATAACAATACTCTGCCTGGCAGCGAGGACAGAATTCTCCTTTCATGCTCTGCCAGGGTATTCCGTTCGTGTACTGGAACCCAAGAAGATACGCAAACAAGACAAAACGAACAAAGCTAGACGTATAACAATAAGAACTAAACAATCCACTAACGAACAAAGCCAGACCTGCAACAATACTAATCCCACGCGGACAATTCCCAGGCCTGGAACATTGGGTCACTTTACTTATCCATCACACGCGAAATCTTACCACAATACAATTTTGTACCCGGGTAAATAGAGGTATGGTTTTACCGTTCAACCATAAACACAAGGATACCAACAACAGAATAGGTAAGATATTCTGCTTACTAATGCGAATACGAATAAAATAATTTTATTCGTAGATTATTCGTAATAATCGTAAAATAAATACCAGTACAATAAAAAATCACTCATTACAGGCAAGCTCTCTTCTATAAGAGTCCCTCAATAGCATCAACTTTCTCATTGTCTCGCCATTCAAGGATTGCCTCCGCAAACCAAGAAGGTCTCTCCCTCTGTTGAATAGTCGTTCGACAGCAACCTCCGAAGCAGGTATCGCTAAATAATCCCTAGCAGCGGCTGCCATCCTAGGAAACTCATCTTGATGCATTCGCCACCATTGAAAAAGCCAGTGCCTCTCGTTTGTTACGCCCTCATTGACCATCACAAGCCCTCTCTCGAAATAAAGGTCAATGTCAGATAAGTTCCGTTTTTGCGGTTGTAGTTTCTGCAATACCCGAGCTTCAATGGTTTGTCCTGTGACGATGGGTCCCTGTCTAGTATTGGGTAGCTCTGTCGTGGCCGGATATTGTTGATGCAGTACCACTTTTAAGTGACAAATAACTGTCGCCGCGACGGATTCTCCAAGTTCCTTCTCCAATAACAAAGTTTTGAAGCGTGGATCTAGTACCAGAGCTATATAATATGCCAAAGTGAATTTCAGTCTGACGCTCTCTCAACTGAGCTAACCTAAACTGATCTGTGGTTCGCGCTTAGACACGGTAAGAGTGAACTCGTCAAACTTTGCCAAGACAGTTTGGATTTGTTGTAATCGGCGCCAGTCCTCAACCGTAAAAGGAGGAAGATAGTGTTGATGCTCGATCCATTTCCTTATCTGCAGTTTTGCTTCGAGGGCATCTCGGAGCATTCGATGGGTGGAATTCCAACGCGTGTCCACGTCATATTCAATGAACTTGTCTTTCAGTCCGCTTGCTTGGCAGACAATCTTCCATTGTTGCTTTCGTTGTGGTGTACGGGCTATCCAGAGAGCCATTATCCGAAGTCGAGACAGGTGCGGAATGTGATCCAATCTCTTGGTTTGCTTGCATGAGGCCACAAGCATCGACTGCTGTCTTTCTATCGCCTGCTTTCAATGCAAAAAGAATGTCACTTACGATTAGATTCAGCACATGTGCCAAACACCGGATATAGCTGTTAACACCTTGAAAGTGTAATCGCTGAGGACTCGTAGTAGTTGTATCGTCTGCTGAAAGATCTTCCCGTAAACGGAAGTATAGTTCGGACATTAACGTTTCATTATTTGCAGCATTATCTGCCGTAATTGTAAGGACCTTACGTTCGATTCGGAGATCCGCCAAAGCCTTATGCAACAGATCTGCCATATTTTCTCCAATATGAGCACCGCATATTTCTGTGAACTCAAGCACATGTTCCCGATACTGATAGTCGTGATTCAGCCAATGTCCGATCACTCCTAAGATAGCCCTGGAATTTTTGCTGGTCCAAACATCAAGGGACAGTGCAATGGTCTGACATGTTTGCGAGAGTTCGTGCACCAATCTAGCTCGATGGACATTGAACTCCGTGTCAATTCGACGGGCGACCGTTAGACGTCCGGTGAACGGAAGTGAAACACCTGGTAAATCGTCGAATATCTGTTGGAACGTTGGTGATTCAATTGCCATGAAGGCCATGTCATCCAGGACAATCCAACGTAACAAATTCCGTTCTAAGGTTTTCGCTACCTCATCACCAGCCTTCTTCCTGAACATATTGTCAACTGACTGCTGCCTCATCTTCACTGCGTTTCCTCCAGACCCATCGCCGTTAATTCCATGCTTATTGAGGTGAAGTTTCATATTGCTCGTGGACGTCGCTCGGGCCGAATCCGTGGTCTTCCAATTACACAATTTGCATTGTATCTGCCTATCCTCAACTAGCTCCTTTTGCCTCTCTTTGGACACGACAATTTCCCCGGAAGCGAGAAGACGTTGAAGTACGACCAGAGCAAGGGATTGTGACTCTTGACTTGAGGAGTTGACGATCGATCCGCAAGGCCAGACGTGTCGGGAAGTTCGGCA
>MU972944.1:0-57528 GCA_038497805.1 Lipomyces mesembrius
TTCACTACTAGAGTGTTCTATGACACAAACTGGAGAAGACCGTGAATAATAAACTAAGCCATATTTTGTGTGCACTTAAGAACACATATAGGATCGTCACTAAACATCTAGATCAGTTATAAGTTTCACAATATTCTCGTATCTATCGCGGTGGACATCTATATCAGGGATCTAAGAGGAGCTGTTAGATAACGACTCTATCCCGATCATTTAGATAGTAGAATAAAGTTAGAAATCGCAATGAAGATGAGCTGACGAGAATAGTTAGCGAGTGCGGGATAAAAATTGAGCAGTCGCATGAGAAGGGCGATGCTGTTGCACTTAGTTGAAGTTTGACGGACGGGCCTGACCGATGAACATTTTTAATCGTTCATCAAGACGATAAATTAAAGTGGTTTCATTTAAAGTTCCAAAGTGCCCAATGGATCCAGAACGAGGATATATTAAGTCACCTGTTCCGACCACGGGAATGGTACACCTCCAACCTTTTCGCTTCCCTCAGAAACTTCAAATAACTCGCATACAAATACGCAGTTCTGCTCCTCATGTTCCCATACTGCGCCTCGGTTCGGCTCTCCCACGACAGCAATTCTCGCGAGAGGACGGCGTCATTGTTGTTGTTGTAACACGTCGGACACATGTCCGACACGACGTCGTATGTCTGCTTAAGGAGAACGCCGGTGCAGGGAATACCCCCGCGTGCTATTGCTCTGAAGCACCTAATGACTAGCCTGTAGTTCGTTGTTGGATCGAATTTGGGGGCGACGTGGTCACACAGACGGTAGTAGATGCTCACGTAGTGGCACATCTGGACTGTTGGAGACGCAGGCAGATCGAGTTCTTCAGTCGGACAGCCAGCTGGCACCGAGCAGAAATCAGAGAGGCCGCTCGCGCGGTAGTTATAATTCAGTAAAAGTCGACGCCTGCATCAAAACACTGCTTCGAGGCAGAATAGATATATACCAGACGACCCATAAGCCACATGATCACATGACGACGTAGGTAACAGGGCAAATGTCGCGGTTAGCATAGGCCCCAGAAATGAAGATAGCATTGAGCCAATCAATAAATTGTTGGGCCCTGTACAGCGGAGTCCTGGTGTCATGTGTGCTTCGCAGCTAATTTCCTCGGACACGGCCATTGAATAATAATGTCGCACCAGAACCCAGCACACCGGTGCTGTACAAACGAGAATGACGTCAGCTTCCAAAATGGCCAAGGGTCCTTCTGCCTTAGGATGCTATCGATTTAGTAGAATAATGTAGTTCACGAAGCCAGATTGTCCCGAACACTGCCTTCTCTGCCAAACTAGCGAGAAAATCTGGTATGTATCATCACCAGACCAGTATTTACAATCTGAATAACTGCCCCAATGTAATTAAAAGCTGCGTAATTCACAGTCGTCGGGACAATTCTACCTGCTTCTGTGGGTTCATGAATGATAATCTCAGGCGACCATCATCTGCCCTAACCGCGATAACGTGACCGCGCGTTTGCGGTAAACAGTCTTCCCGCGCCTCCTGCTGCTAAGTTGCGCGCCTCTTCATTCCTCGCTTACATTATCGTCGCAACAGCTCAAAATATGGTACAATTTCTATTTATTTAAATTGCTCGACTTGCAATGTATTAATGATATTCACAGAGCACATTCCTAGGAATTCCAAAGGAATTCCCCGAAATCAGAAGTATAGGTCTTTGCATTCATCAAGACGTCGCATTCACTGAAACAATCTTAGTTGACTACTTTAAAGAACAGCCAGGGAAATTAGTCCCGAAAGCATGCTTCCTATCGCATATTCACTCGGACCATCTACAGGGCCTGGATAATTATATCGGGCCAGTTGTGTACTGCTCTCCCGCTACCAAAAAAGTACTGACGGCTCGCTGACTTAGTTCGTGACGATCGATTACCATGAAGCTAACATGATCACAGTTGCTTTTACGATTGGAAAAAAAATCTGTGAGATTGACGAGATTGTGTAATGAAGTTGAAATCGAACCGCAGAGAATGTATCGCAATCTTGGACCCGAGCACGGTCGCGACGTATTAGTACGTGCCCTTTTTCCGTTGTCGGGTCGACTGTTAACGAGTCATCAGCGAGCAATTCCATACAATACACCGACAACAATAGAATTGGATCCATGTCAGACAATCACCGTGACACTGCTCGAAGTAAGCATTTATTAGGTATCATTCCACTGAATGATGGCTAACCATGCACAGGCAAATCATTGTCCCGGATCTACGATGTTCCTTATTGCAAATGACAACAAAGCCATATTGTACACTGGCGACATCCGTGCCGAGGATTGGTGGCTCGAATCATTAAGGCGGAATCCGATTTTGGTGCCGTATACGCGAGGGTGGAAGAGATTGGATTGTATCTACCTTGACACGACGTTTTGTGGGCCGAGTTCGACTTATAAAACGTTTCCGTCCAAAGTTTGTTTTTTTGGGTTATGTCTGATTAACTGGGCTAACTTGCATGTAGACTCAAGGTATAGGTTTATTGATTAGCGAAATCAGAAAATATCCGAAAGACACAGTGTTCCACTTTAATGCCTGGACCTACGGCTACGAAGACCTGTGGATTGCCCTCGCATCCGCTTTTAATGCTAAAATCCACGTGGACAAGTACCGATACGAAATATTTCAATCTGTTGGTGATGCGTCAGTGTATGAATACGGACCGTGTTTAACTGGATATTCTACTTTGTCGGTGGACAGGTGCGAAAGGATGCTGCTTTCGGAAGGCTGTTTGACGCTTGATGCAAATTGCACTAGGTTCCATTCCTGTGAACGGGGCTATGTGTGCGAGGGACGCGCGGGGAGCCAGGTCGTGTATGTGCATCCCGCTGTCAATTCGCAGATCCGTGAACCCGGAGCCGGATATCCTCGCAATGGATTTGGTGACTCTCTCCTCACTTGTTACTATGTGGTAATGATCGATGCTAATAGGAATAGTCAAGCAAGAAAAAATTGACACCAACGACGACGACGAAGAAGAAGCAATAAATTGCGTCCTTGGACGCACGTCCTCAGCTGAATCTCTCCCCGCGACTACCGCGCATCTAATTCTCGCGAATACGGGAGAGAAATTGCCTTCATTCATCGAGATCCCATACTCGCGACATTCGTCATACTCAGAAAGCTGTAACCTAGTCGCGCTATTCCGACCTCTAGACGTGTATCCCTGCGTTGTGGGCGAATGGCTGGTCACGCATCCCCACGCTCTCCGGGAGTTATTCGGGAAATATTGTTTTCAGAATATGTATTTCTTCTTCGATGAAATTGAGAGGTTTAGGTATTGTCGCAATGAGTTAGGAGTGGAGGGAGAGAAAGAGCTTGCCAATATGGATGTGGTTATCAGGCCTGCAAGGCAGAGATTACGGAAAACTAATCAGATTCGGATTCTCGAACCGGTCCGGACGCCGGGCTGGCAAAGGAGGGTGTCGTCGCCGTTAACAGTGTCCCGAAAGCGGAAGCAACCGGGTATTGTCGTTGATATTCCACCGGCACAGATAGCATTACCCAATACAGCAACACGGGCGCGAATGCCACAAGCTCAATCAGCGAACGATCTAAAGTCCCCTCCGCCACATTCAGACTCATTGCCAAAAATACCTCGTGATGAATGGGCGGACGAGGACTCGTTTTTAGGTCTAACGAGCGAAATATCTCGGCGTGCGGCATGCGCGGTGTTGGGAAAAGGCGATGAAACGTGGTTTGATATTACCTTGTTCTCGACTATGGAGATCGGACGTGATGTTTTTCTATAACCTACTCTATGTAAATTCGACACCCCGTCCGCAAGACCTGCGACGGCTACGATTCAATGACATGCGACGCCACGATGTTCTTCGCAAAGGTAGCGAAATCAACGTCGCCCACTATTTCGTGCAACGATGGTTGGCAGAAAATCGCGAGTGTGTTCCGACACACCCCCGGTACTTTGGACCCTTTTACGAAGTGCGGCACAGCGAGAAATTGGTTCTCAGTGACAACTTGGAGGGCTATTCACGTTAGTCGACAAGGTACCACTACCGAGGTATAGAATATACCGGAGCGCGAAAGAAACTGACCTTCACCGGTCTGGAACGCAAGACAGTCGCGTGGGATAGTGACTTTGACTATTTCGCTGTCTCGGTTGCGGATATACAGCCCTGAGTCGGGATCAGGCGACTTATCCAATTCTTGTGTTGGGTTATTCACCTCGTCAATGTACATTGCGGATGTAAGACCAGTGAGACATGAATGATCTACATGTTCACCGCACCAATTATCTTTGCTATCGTCGGAAGTTGGCGGAAAGTAATGGAGTAGCCGCGCTTTAGTGGTCGTTGACGTGGAAACTATGTGTTCAAGATATCCCGGCGTATAGTTCTTGATATTCGCGAGACAGTACCGGTCGCAAGCCTGCGCGACTAACGAAGCCGTATCTATCACGAATGCACACTGAAAATTGCGGTCGTAAGCCTAATCCACATACCAAAACGGTTCAACTCACCAATTCTTTCAGACATCTCTGGAACCCACTCAAAGTTTCTTCAGGGGGCCACATATTCCCGGCAACGTAACCCCTAATATCATCAACCTCATATCCCCCCTTCTCAATTACCGCGCCGTCAAGCGTGGGGTCTACGTAGAAAGAACAATTGATGTAATAAGAGCCTTTTAATGTATCCGGTTTCCCGTCGAGGAGTTTCTCCTTGCCGCAGGACCAGCCCACTAGGTAATTCGATTCCGGACATTCTAACATGGACAATTGTTGCTCTGACAGTGCGGCCAATTTTGACGAGTAGAAAAGGACTTGGGACCGTAGTTCCGCGTACTTCGCCGGAAGATCTAGAGGTCGTCGATCGTCAACACGAATTCAGAGAACTACGTCATCTACTCGCATTACCGGGGGGGGGGGGGGGGGGGCCCCCCGATCACGTCAACGCCGAGGAGGTACGATGTCGTCACATTTGGGTTTACACAGTTCGACATAACGCATTATGTAAAGGTAAACATACTAATACCAACAACCGGCTCCAACCTCGCCACTGACATTTAACTGTGATCGGCCCTGCATTGAATAATTATCAATGGTTTTGCAGAAGTATGTAGTGTTGGATGTAGGTATGTAAATCTATGCTGGCTCGAAATCGATTTCTTTGTACTGACTCAAATCGTTTTAATTCAGAGGGTACGGTGTGTGCGATTTCATTCGTCAAGGATGTTTTGGTAAATTCTGTTTCTTATCGATTTTCCGATGGCATAATAATGTGTTTATTTAGTTCTCGTATTTTCTTAATGCGCTACCTGACATATTGAGACGCCACTTTTCATCAAGCCCACCACCAGATTTGCAACTATATATTGACGCGTTTCCACCCACAGTTCGGACAAGCTACGACTCCCTCTACACATACATCCGCGACCTTACCGTCGCAGATAAAAAAATCCCGGAGTTAAAAGCTTTACAAGGCTACGTCTGGCGCAAGGGCTACGAAGTCGGTGAACTTAGGGCTCCACTATTTCCAGACGCGTACAAAGTCTTGGACATATGGACCGGCGCGGATAGTTGCAAGAAGAGTAAACGGAGCGTGTTTATTTATTCCTCGGGATCTGTTGATGCACAGATCCTGTTCTTTGCCCACACAGAGCAAGGTGATCTTACGAAAGGTATTCAGGGGTACTTTGATACTGTGAGAGCCGGCTTGAAGACAGACCCCGCGTCATATGTCAGGATTACGAGCCAAATTGGCGACGACGTGGATCCTAGAGAAATTTTATTCTTGAGTGATAACGTGAAGGGTACGTACCTTCCAAACCACGCAAATAGTTGAGAACAGAATCTAATTTAGACAGAAATTGTTGCAGCGAAAGAGGCTGGATGGGAAGCATACATCGTTGAAAGACCTGGCAATGCACCGCTTTCAGAGGAGGATAGAAAGGCGCATATAGTAATCCAGAACTTCGAATCGTTGATATAGTGTTCGAACAACATGCGTCAAATAGCGGTATACAGCTACTGAGGTAGCGAGTAATGTAATAAGTATAGTTTAGGAGCTTTTTGTCTATTGCCACTACTTTAACAATTCCATGGACTCTATTCAGAATCTCTATTGGTGATCGGATTGGCGATGTATAAGTTACACATGTCCGGTACAAAAAGTTCTCTAACCTGACACCAAAACTCTGCTTGATTTTAATACACATTATATAATCCGCAAACGTTTTATAGTAACAAGAGATCTTCGTAATTTTGACTCCACTACGTATATCGTAACAAGCCTACGTGTAAGTGTCGATCAATGTATCGCGCATCGACCCCACAATTGCGCCCTGCTGAGCATCCTGGAGCTTGAAAATACTTTCCACGACACTGAGTTCAGGAGCAGTTGTATCCAGTCCAGCTACCGCGAGCCAGTCATTCACAATCATGCCAGCACCCACCACAGGTGAGCCTCGGTTAATACTACCGGCCACTAATGGAACCTGCAGCAGCGACGACAATTCATCCTGATCTTGTATCGACGTCTTGGGGTGGACCAGTCCTCCCTGATTACTTAGCGCGCAGTATGAACCAACTAGTACATTGTCCGCAATAGTTTGCCTGAAAACTTCAACTCCCAGGACATCGGAAATCAATTCCTCAGTTTCTCGCTCAATATCGGGGTGCACCAGGGCGACATAATCGTTACAGCAAATAACGTTGCCAAGCGCAGATAACCGTTCTTCCACTCGTTGGATCCGTACACTATCAGGTAGTGAATTTCGGAGGTGCTGTAATTCTTGATCTGTAGTGGTAGCCGGGACTAGTAGCCCTCGTCGATTTCTAATCCAAACAAGTTAAATCATAGTCCACTGTAAATATTCGTATCTTACATACCCTGCAGTCAATCGTCCAATAATTCTGGTACCACCAATAGTAGTATGGCAGATTGGGATAACATCCCCAAGCTCAGCTTCCAGAACACTGCATTATTGCATGTTAGCTATCCGTTTAGTCACACAGTTACGTATCGAGGAGATGTACCTGTAAAAGTTCTCCGAAGCACCGACAGAAACCAGGGAATAAGAATTCGTCAAGGTAGCGAACACACCAATCCTAGAATTAATCTACGTTAGATACGCCATTGCTACTTGAAAATGAGAAAAACGTCCCGCATAGAGATCAATGTATGATTTGAGACGCGACAGTAAAACAGACTTACTCATTCGAATTCTCAAACTAGAAATATGAATTAGCCCACAAATCACGATAATGACATAAGAGATTGCGCGGCAAAGTCACATACCTGCGCACGAACAGCCATTCTAATTAGAAAATGTGGGTGTATTGAAGCGGTGTAGACTTTTATTCAAAACAGCACAGAATCTATAAACACGACTCAAAGCAAGTTGCGTAAGGTCGATGAATATCTTTATAAAATCTGCAAGACAAAATGATGCAATACCGATCAGGGAATTTAATATGGCACGATGAATGTTCGAGGATTACTAGATCCAACCGAAATTTTTTACTTGCTCTCTCTGATATGAACAGACGTTGTGGCATTTATGGCGTATAGCCTTCATATGTGCCAATAATTAGGGAATTTTTAGGGTGTTTCATGATGTCATAGTTCCGGCTCGCGCCATCACTGACACAAACTGTAATTGCATAGTGAAAAATACGTCGCTGGAGACTGACGACTCGCCTTAGTTTATTCGGTTTAGCTAAGGCTATATCAAATCTAAATTCGCTATTTTAAGAACGACATTGCGGCATTGGCTTGGCCCATGACGGACGATGAATTAGAACAGAGGTGGATGGTGCTTGTGAACAGCTGATCATCGCGCGACATCTTGCGCCAAATGCTAATCTAGCACTTGATTAGATTAGTATGAGTCAGTATTAATTTATGGTAGACAGTATTATGCCGATCGCATTTGTTAAATGACGCTTGCGACGGGAACACTGAAATTATTACTCACCTACAAGTGCGCTGTTCCTCAACTCTCGTTGGTATATTTAGCTGCGGCTGCGTGCAGCCTACTGCACACTGACATGGACGTCCCATATTCTTATTCGCGGTTGGTTGACTCTGCAATTTACTCATCGAAATGTTCCAAGTTATAGTTTTCCTTAGGCTATAGTTAATGCCGGCATATTACCGCTATTAGCTATGCGTTAGGACATCGGCAGCTACACTCTCTATACGATGACACTCTACCCTACTTTTAGTTCTACCTTGGGAATTCAGGCATGAAGCACAAGCCTCACAACGCACGGCATCTCGTAGAAACTCACTTCGAACTGTGACAGCTCAGTACGGTCATATCCTTCTTATGTCGGGCATAATGAGCCCTTACAAATATATTCTATCTGATGAGCTGCAGTTGCTCTACTTCTTGTTCCCATATACCCGTTTGGTTCATCCACACATTCAATAATGCCCGTCAGGCACTGTATTCGATGTAACCCAGCCCCTATTCACGTGGTTGATATAACACATGGCCATATCAGGGACAACCAGAGTTCTCGTACAAATCCCTTGAAATTGTATTCTAAGCCTCACATTATGCGGCTGAACGCGCACGGGCTTCGCCTTAGAGCAGAGAACAATATTAGCAATGAGAACAATCGTAAAAGTCCGCGTGCCTCAACTTGCAAGCTTCCCACCGTCGACTAGTAGTATATAATCCGAAGGAGTTTCCCAAGAGTGAAGATTTCAACAACTTTCTCGGTTGCACGTCTTATGCTATTAATCCCGATAAGCCTAGGAATCACTTGTCCTGCGGCATAAGTACCCTGCAGGCTAGCTATTAGCGTTTTACGGCGTTCCGGGCTCCATCGATAGTCATCGTCGAATCCTGACAAGTAATGGTATGGGACCTAACCATGCCGGACTTG
The DNA here is from genome assembly GCA_038497805.1 of Lipomyces mesembrius. NCBI lineage: Eukaryota > Fungi > Ascomycota > Lipomycetes > Lipomycetales > Lipomycetaceae > Lipomyces > Lipomyces mesembrius. Next base: position 8,886 of record MU972944.1, read on the forward strand.
TCTGTTTCTCGCGAGATGCTAACTCAGCATATGGTGCATAGTGTCGTTTCTTGTAATGTATCCTCTACATTATGGAGTCCGTATCTACGCTCGGCCGAAGTTCTCATTGAACGTTATATTCTTAGAGGAAGAGACGTTGCAGTGACGTCTTTCCGAAACAATTTCGATGACACGATGGACATCCATTATTTCTCCTTGAAACGCTTGCTGCAGATATAGCTCAATGTAGGCCACTGTCTATATACGACTATGCGTGGGTGATTTGTGTTGACGCTGCTTGACCTGCCGCGGGTATGCCCAGTAGGGATAGTGGCCATTAACGATGGCTCATTAACGACTTCTACGACAGATGTCGTATAGCGCCAGATCGAGCTAAAGCCACGATTCAGATCAGATGTGTAAGGATTCGCAGACATACTGCCGCTGACCTCCTTAAATTTCAGAATTCTATTCAGAGATGAAAGCAAGTTAGGCTCCACGCGGCGATAATTGTCTCAGCCAGAGAACTTGAGCGTTCATTCGCATTGGTGAATGTGATATGAATTGTTCTGCGCGGTTGTGACGGGCGGCGGCGACTTGTCGAGCGAGACAGTTAACGGCAAACTCCGCACTGGAGCGACTCAAGGCAGAAAGATACCTGCCTGCAGCATGAACAGCATGGGGTTCCGATCTGTCACCAAATGTATCCTAGAGTCTCATCCAGTCGGAACTACTCCACCAATTGACAAAGATCGGGCAGGACAAACTAGCATTTGGCATTTGTTATGTGTCCCGAAATTGTCAACGACAATAGTACTCTGCTCAAAGGGCAAATAGTCCATTGTTTGCCGGATCGTCGAATTTGCTAGTGGTAGCGAAAGCGGAGTGCAGTTCGGCTCAGTTGACGGTGAGCCGCGGCGAATCACGCGACTTGCCTAATCGGGACCACAATGCATCTCGAGAAGCGTCTGCGTTTTGGGCCACGAGGACAACAGCTCATCGAATATCATCCACGACTAAGACTGCAGTACCGCTTTGTGGGTCAATTGGGCAGTTGACGCTAAAAGTGGTAGGGGTTGTGCAGCTGCTAACGATTCAGGTTCTGTTCCCTTGTCCTGACCTGACTTGGGACATCGGCTACGGCGAATCTTCAAACGGCTGTCTCAGTTTGTGACATCTGGATCCACAAGGACATCAATCATGTGGAGGATCAGTGTGCACAGTGCCAGTATGAGTAAGACAAGCTACTTGCTGGGCCACATAATAGCGTACGCTGAATCGTGTCTCTGCCGTTAATATGTCCTGCTACTTTTGCTGTACAGTAAGGGGGCCACGCTGGGCCGTGGTAAATTAGTCTTTCGTGTCCCTTGTGTGTTCTCTGATGCGTCAAATCATAGATATAGCTTACTACTCGCCGTCTTGCTATTCTGTCACACAATCGCAGTTGTTATTTCAATATTCTGATCTAGTACTTCCCTTTCGGCCATTTGTTCTGCCGGTAATCCTCAAGCTGTATTTGGTTCTTGAGTAAGCATCCATATCCTCATCGGCACAATGATCAACGTCGCGCTGTTCGTCTGTGGTATATTGTCACTTATATTATCCGTCAGCCCTTTCTTTTGGAACTTTCGGCAGCGCAACCTTTCGGCCACGATCTTCGTCATATATGTCATCGTCGCCAATATAACAATCATTATTCAAGCGTCACTGTATGGAGGTACTGACCTTTCCAAGTACTGGGAAGGAAAGGGACTGTGCGACATAATTGGCCGACTGCCTTATGTTTGTGGAATCGGCATCATTTGCTCTTTGACGTCCATGTCTCGGACGTTGGCAAGAATATTGTCCAAGAATATCACACTCTCAGTCACTGTTGCTCAAAAACGACGAGAGTTGATAGTCGAACTTCTGTTATGCGTTGGATTCCCCCTTCTGAACCTTGCTACGTACTACATTTACCAGCCATATCGATACGTGCTCCTTCAGCATTCTGGTTGCATCGTCATCTTCGATTATACATGGGCATCATTCTGGCTCTATACCTTCTGGCGGCCATTCTTCCCGCTCGTCTCGGCTATTTATTCCGGTAGGCTGTTTTAGTTCCTAATCATTGTGAATTGCTGTTAATATCAGTTACATTTAGCTATTACAATATACAGATACTTCCAACGCCGGCGGCAATTCCGAGAGGTTCTGCGGTCCAGTCAGTCAGCGTTGACTGTAGCGCGATTTGCTCGATTATTGTTCTTCTGTGTAACAGTGATGATCGTTGAGTTACCTCTCGCAATTCTGAGCTTTGTCGCCGACGTGCAGCCTGGAATCCATGCTTTCAACTTTAGCAAAACTCATGCCAATTGGAATACTATCCCTAGGATCCCGGCATCAGCCACACGCAAGGATTTTTTTTACTTCACCGCTGTGTCTCTGCTCTTGTTCATCTACTTTGGATTCGGCGTCGATGCCCGTATCATGTACCACGACTGGCTCATCGCTCTTGGATTCCGAAAATTGTTTCCTAACAGCAAATGGCTGGCCAAACACGATACTAATTCAGTTAGTACTGGAACTCAATCTATCAACTCGACGCTGACTTCTGGGACCTGCGCGTCCCGACCTACGAGATTCGACACTTGGGAGACTATGCACGATATTGAGCTCGGTAGCGAGTTTGGCGAAAAATTTGGCAACGTTGATGCTAACTCGGCTGTTGTTATTGGCGGTATTCAGAATGCGGTCGACGCGCGGAGCGAGAGTAGCACGCTCGCCGATGGGCTCGAGCAGCAGTTCCTCGACAAGGCTGTTAAAATCAAGTATGAAGTTCGCATTGAGAAGTGATCGAGGAACAAGATATGATCATGGGAGAGATTGTGTTGCGATGATGAGCGAGTGTCTTTTGTACTGTACTTTGGACGGTTGGGTGCAAATGATGTTTTGGATATAATATAATCAAGGTCATTCTAGTTCGGTACGTTGGGGTTTTTTGGTGTATTATACTGGTAGCTCTACTAGTTGCTCTACTGAATAAATAATATCCAGGAATAGTCATTATGGTGTGGCAATGCGCTGGCATCCAACTAGACCCTAAATTCAAAATATAATTTTTGATGGAGTGAAATAGGTCAAAGAGTAGGGCAAGACCTTCAATCCGGGCGCAAATAGACGGAGAGCATGAATATATTACACTGGACTCAAGAATCATAATTTAGTATAGATCTTCGAGAGCAATTAAACATACACTGTATCAGTATCTTACTGCCCTGTACCACAATGGTGGCCGACACAGTGGTACCCAAGCGCGTGTACCACAATTGCAGTCATAAGTAGAGATTTGCCATTTTCATTTTCGATGTACAGAGTGATGGGACATGATTTATGTCCACTTATATAATCCGCTCCGGATACCTCCACAATACAGTGTCTTCAGGACCCAAACAAATCATTAACTTAATTCTCGACATCGACCTCGGCTTCAGCACTTTCCGGCTGCTCTTCTTTTCGAGGAGAGGACAGTCTCTGAATAGATCCTATAGGATAATTCCTTGTTAGCTGCTAGTGATATTGGCTGAAATGGCATGATTCGACACATACGTTGAACTAATTGGAGCGAGCCTACTCTTCGGCCATCGGCAGTCTCGAAAGGCTGCAAGCTAGCGGATGCCTCGACGTAGATCAAGTTGCTATAGAATAGAAAATGTCCAGGTCAGATCGAAAAGAGCAGTTGTGATGCATGCAACTAACGTACCCCTTAGAAAAGTTGTTCAACAAATAGTCCAGGTACTGATCAAAGCAAACAACGTGGTACCACGAGGGCTCAGGTTCACGGCCCTGCTTGACCGCAACTGAATATCGAACGTAGTCGCGTCCGTTCGCGGAGGTCGCCTTCTCTGGGTTACCACCGAGTCTGCCGATGAGCGTGACGCGAGCGAGATCCTTGGCGGCGCTGGTGGACGAGAATGATCGCGCAGAAGCAACAGTACTACGTAGAGGAGAGCGAGAAAACATTGATCTGATCATTGCGAACGATACCGAAATGATTGATGGAAAATGTGCGTCGAATGATTGTGATTTGATTGGATCGAAAATCTTCCGCCGAAGTTTGGTAGCGCGTCAATTCATCATTGCATTACAGAGTGACTGTAAACAGCGGCTCGGACCAACACGTCACTCCAGCGATCACGATATAGTTACCAATTACCCGGCAAAAGACCGTCGAAACTTAATTTTTACTTTTTTCCTTCTTTTTTTTTCTGAAAAGATCTTCACATATCCCAGCGTCGCTTTTCACTCCCGCTCTCTATATATCTCGGAACCCTCAATTCTTGCGACATTCGTCGTACACGTCTGCGTATATGAGACTGTTTTCGTTGTTCACTTGCCAGGTTAGTAGAGCGTTATTCCGGAGTCACGCGAGTGGCCCGAGCTCTCAGAAGTTTGGATTAACAACGGCTAACTAACTTTTTCTAACAGGACTACTTATCAGGTACGAAAAATTGCGTATATTCTCTTTCGGTCGTCGTTGCAGAGGACCAAGGCGTTCTGGAATACTAACAGCAAAAAAAGATCACATTTGGAAGAATTCGCATTTATAAATTATGCTGCCTCGATTCTATCGTCCTGTTTCGTTCGGTTCTCTGCTTAAGCAGAAGCCCACTTTGGTCTCGCGGCTAGCTAGTCCCCCCATCCGGTTCCGACATTTCAGCACTCCCGCTCTCGAGAAAGCCACGCTTACTATGAAGGATGGTCCAATCTATATTGGAAAATCATTTGGTGCCGACAAGAACATTTCCGGTGAAGCTGTGTTCACAACTTCGCTGGTCGGATATCCAGAGTCCATGACCGACCCATCGTACACCGGCCAGATCTGTACGTCGCCGAAGATTGTCGAACTATCACGAATCGCCTTGCTAACGAATGTGTAGTGGTCTTCACTCAGCCTTTAATTGGAAACTACGGCGTTCCAGGACTGACCCGAGATCAGTACAGCCTCCTTCGATATTTTGAGTCATCTAAGATTCAATGCTCTGGAATTGTGGTCGCCGACTTTGCCCAGAAGTACTCTCACTGGACTGCTGTGGAGTCTTTGGGTGACTGGTGCAAGAGGGAGGGTGTTGCTGCTGTAACTGGCGTAGATACTCGAGCCATCGTGACATATCTCAGAGAACAGGGTTCGAGTTTGGCTCAGATTACCATCGGCGACCAGGAAAACACCGGCGGATTCCAGGATCCTGCTGCGATTCATCTTGTTGCTAGGGTCTCGACTAAGCACGCCTACGAAGTTAACCCCGGTCAGGACATTAAGATTGCTGTTCTCGACTGTGGTGTCAAGGAGAATATTCTGAGATGCCTTGTCAGCGGCGGTGCTTCGGTTACTGTATTCCCGCACGACTTCCCTATCCAAGATGTTGCAAGCCAATTTGATGGAATTTTCATTTCCAATGGTCCTGGTGACCCAACGCACTGCGCGACCTCTATCTACAACTTGCAGCAGACCATGCACACGCACTCTCTCCCAATCTTCGGTATTTGTTTGGGCCACCAGCTCCTCGCCTTGGCTGTTGGTGCTAAGACTGTTAAGCTAAAGTATGGGAACCGCGCTCACAATATTCCGACGCTGGATCTCACGACTGGTCATTGCCACATAACCTCCCAGAACCACGGATATGCCGTCGATGCCTCGACATTGCCCGCTGACTTCAAGGAGTTCTTCATCAATTTGAATGACCGATCAAACGAAGGCATGTACCACACTTCTAAACCTATCTTCAGCACTCAGTTCCATCCTGAAGCTAAGGGGGGTCCCTTAGACTCTTCCTTCCTCTTTGACAAGTTCTTGGAGAATGTGAAGAAGTTCAAGGCTGAGAAGGATCTCGCCAATGTCTCTGCTGCGGCTGCTACTGCTGCTGCTGCCGCCGCCACCGCTGCAACCGCTTCTACTGCCAGCTTGTAAGAGCTTCGCCGCTAAATATATTTTATACGGAAAGGTCTCTTTCTGCCCCTCGGGGGGGTTGGAATAGCGTTACCCACGTAGCTGGTCGACAAATGCCAGACTCTAAAGCTATTGTTCAAATATGTGTTTGTGTTTATTTACTGGGAAATGATTTTATTCTTATATTGTATTCATAGTTAAATGCGTTTCGGTTCTGTTTTGATTGAGATTATCTTAACCTTTCTTTCCAATGGATTATCTGTATATGAAACGTAACTCTTGAACAAACGTTATTATTGCACAATCACAATGAGCTGTAAGTCCACGTGATATTATGCCGGATACATTTACAAACTGGTGCGCGTGAAATCGTAAAAAATGCTGTGCCAAGAGTGCGCCGTCGCTTACGTTGATACTTCATCTATTCCTTGCAATAAAGACTGCGGATCTGGGTTTCGTGAGACTGTGTTAGGAGTGATGCCATATTTCAGCAAAAATTCTTCGGTCGTCGGACCTATCGCAGCAACTTTCGTTGCTCCGGTATTTTTCGCTATAAGTCGAGCAATACTTTCTGCACCAGCAGGCGAGAAAAACACAGTCCACCAAACATGTTTTGCATCACTCATTAACTCCATAAATTGATCCTCAACACCCTCGATGCTTTTGGAATTATACACCACGCGTTCGATGCATTCAATTCCATTCTCGCGCAACGTCACAGGTATAATATCTCGTCTGGTTTCGCCTGTGAAGAATACGCATCGTCGGGGCTTCGCGCCCACAATTTGGGAGGCAAGAATCCTGCCGTTACCCGCTTCTGCGCCGCCTACTATTTTGCTGAACCCGTATGATTGGACTAGTGCTGCTGTTGCTGGACCGACAGTGTATAGCGGCAGTGAGCGGATATAAGACCTCGTCGAAACTGTTCACTGCCTGTTAGTCACACAATGAATCAAGACAACACTATTACAATACAAACCTGATAATTCTAACAGTACAGAAGCAACAGCCTCGACTGCTCGTTGCGAAGTTATAATTAATGCATCTAGTGGTGTCTCATCAGCGTTGGCAGCCAGATCAGTCAGGTACGTCCGCAGTCCCGGTTGGTCGACAAACGTATGCGACAGTATCGGCAGGAAACACGAGTCGTAGTAGCGTGATTTTGCTGTTATTGCATATTTATCGCTATAGACGTCTGGACTTGGGTTTTTCAGAAATATAATTTTCGGCATTGACGCAGTAATTGATTCGGGCTTTGGTATATATTATTTTGGCCGAACCAAACTTGTCCGCTGTCAATGCGTCCCGTCCCGGACCAGCCGCACGAGTACCCTTACCCCATTAGGCCGGGTAAGATGGCTGCGTGAAATCCCTGGGGGCAGCCAGCGCGCCGCATGCAATCTGTGTCGTCGTCGTCGTTCAAATCACGGAACATGGGGATATATTGACAGGCAACTACAACGAGTCTTTTAAGCGGAATTGGGTAGAAATCCTTACTCTCGAATATCGCGCAGTCTTGAATTTTTGTTGCTGCAGGCTGTATTGATTCGTGACTAGGTCCCTGTTAGAGTCGCGCTGCAAGTGACATAGTTCCTTGTATATTATCTAGCAACTGCCAATCATGCTGAATTCCATACTGTCGACGGCAGCAAACCTGCTAAGTACGTTCAGCCTAGCTGTTAACTATCCGAGCGCTAATCAATATTTTAGGCCGAAGAGAAAGCGACGCTGATTTCGAAGGCTCGCCAGATGGTACGGTACTCCACGTGGTAAGATGCAGTTGATCTTAGTAGCCGGGACTGACAAGTTTGCGATATAGATGAACTAAATAATCCTAGTCAGGAAGAATTGTACTCATCATGGGCCCTTTTCATTTTGATTGTCCTTCTCATTGGCTCTTTATGGACTAGTTATTACTTGCAAATCCGTAAGATCCAAGCTGTACACGAGACCGTCGTATCGATTTTTGCGGGTAGGTCCTTTACAAGCCTGGAACGTGGCGATATTGGAAGCCGATCTGAACATATTAACCGTTGATAGGAATGATTGTTGGCTTAGTAATCCGAATCTTGCCAGGCCATTATATTCAGGATACAGTTTCGTTCAAGTCTTCATACTTCTTCAATATGCTTCTACCGCCTATCATTCTCAACTGTGGCTACGAGTTGCACCAGGTACGGCCAGCCATGAAGTTTTTTATCACTCAATTGTGTGCTAATATAGCACAGGCGAACTTTTTCCGAAATATTGGCCCTATTCTAACATTCGCTTTCGCCGGAACATTCATATCTGCAGTCGTACTGGGAATCATTATTTATGTCTGGGCTCTTCTTGGTCTCGAGGGGTTGAAGATTCCGTTCGTTGCGGCTCTTGGGTTCGGCGCCACATTGTCTGCGACTGATCCTGTCACAATTTTATCGATTTTCAATACATACAAAGTCGATCCGAAATTATATACAATTATTTTCGGCGAGAGCATTCTTAACGATGCGGTCTCTATCGTCATGTTTGAGTAAGTTATGCTGTAATTTGTCTTTTTCCAATCTAACAGTTTAGGACTACTCAAAAGCTTCATGGCGAATCGGCTGGTATCAGTGGTTTGTTAAAGGGTATCGGCATCTTCTTGATGACGTTTACAATTTCGCTCCTGATCGGCTCGATTGTCGGTGTCATGACAGCGCTTGTTCTAAAGCACTCGCGTATTCGCCTATTTCCATCCATCGAGACATGCCTTATTCTGCTATTTGCCTATGCCTCTTATTTTTTCTCCAACGGATGCCACATGTCTGGCATTGTATCGCTGCTGTTTTGCGGCATTACTTTGAAACATTATGCCCACTACAATATGTCGAAGAGGACCCAGATCGCGACGAAGTTCATGTTCCAGACTCTGGCTCAATTGTCCGAGAATTTCATATTTATATATCTGGGACTCTCTCTTTTCACTGAAGTCAAACTGGTTTACAAACCACTTTTGATTGTGGTCACAGCTGTGAGTTATCATCCAAGTATTATTTGAGTCGGTGTTATTGACTTATATTGTAGTTTGGAATTTGCGTGTCAAGATGGGCATCCGTATTCCCTCTATCAAAGCTTATCAACTTCGTGCATCGAACTCGAGCAACGGCATACGGGCGAGCCGTTCCCGAAGAGCTTCCTGACCAGTATCAGATCATGCTATTCTGGGCCGGTCTTCGGGGAGCAGTCGGCGTTGCTCTTGCGTCCGGCATTGAAGGAGAACACGCGAACGCTCTACGCGCTACGATTCTAATTGTTGTGGTATTAACAGTTATTGTGTTCGGAGGTACAACCTCTAGTATGCTTGAGATTCTTGGGATCCAAACCGGAGTTGAGACCGATGATAACGAGAGCGATATTGAACTTGACATGCAATTTGGCATTGGTGGCAGTTACAAAGGGCAAAGTCACGTGCTGCATTCCGTATACGCAGAGAACGATCACAATCAGCGGAGAGCTAGCTCAATATCGCAGTCTGTGAATGATCTGGCGTCGCAAATAATTCGGCGGTCTCCAGAAGCCTCTCAAGGTACTCTCTCTGTAGAAGAGCCAAACTCTTATTCGCGCGGATCAGTATTGGAGTCGAGCGATCACGCTGCTTTAGAGAGTGGTAGCAAGGCACAGCCGACACCGTCGATTTCGCGAACGACGTCGGCGAATCAGTCAACAACAGGAAGTAATGCTGCGTCTATGTCAAACTCCAATTCCAGTACCCCTCTTGGTGGACTTCCTGGTTTATTGGCGCGCACGGCAGAAGACCACGCGCGGTGGTTCCAAGATTTTGACGAACATGTAAGTTAAATCACTCGCCGTCAGTTTCACGGATCTATATAGTAACATGTTCGGTTCTAGGTTCTCAAGCCAGTTCTACTGGATACATCCTCCCATAACGATTCATCCAGTGACTTGTCTTTACCAACTTCTCAAAGAACGTCATCTCCACAACCATCAGCGGGCTCGTCAAAACTGGACGTATCTGGCACGTAATAATAGCTTTGAATTCTGTAAATAGAGGTTTCATCGAATAAGTTATGTAGAGAACTCTTTTTTGGATCGGCATGCACTCCAGTGGGTAATAACCGTGGAGATCTGCAATACTGTGTCGATTTGGATTCAGTTTGGTGGGTTGGCATTGGTGGGGTTGTAGTCGTCGCGTCCATTTTAGTGGATACGATTAGGGGGGTCTCTGTATCGTGTATATTTATGATTAATTGATTTAGTTCAAGCGTCATTACGCTGTCAGTAAGTCAGTATTAGGATATTGTTTAAGTCTTGGTAATACAGCACTTTCGAAGCGATGTCGAATCTGTCCCTGAGTTGCATAACCCCTTACGTCCACATGCCCTGGGAGAATATCTAGATTTTAATGCCATCTTCGGCTTTAATTAATCGCGACTCAAGTTACTCTTTTTCTGGTTGAGGCCAATTCTATATAATAATACAGTTGCAGGCGGTTCAAACACGATTTTTTTTTGGAAGGGCCCGCCGAAGCGATTTGACTTCAAGAGCCTTGTTTGGTTACGTTTAGTCCATCATAGTGGGCGGGTTGGCCGAGTGGTCTAAGGCGGCAGACTTAAGAATCTTGAGTTTTCGACTCATTTGATGAAATCTGCTGAACGTAAGTTCGCGCGAGTTCGAACCTCGCATCCGTCAAAGTTTGAATTTTTTTTTTCATCATCTTTGATACCAACTATTAAGTATTGTATGCCTAGTTATTATGATTGATGGTGTTAAAATAGCTAAGTGAATGTGGGGTAAAAATTTTAGAAATGAGGTACGGGGTGAATATGCACAGGGTACAACGACGTCTGGGAATAACCGTTTCCATTTGTGCTGTAGTAGCAATCAGCCAAAAGCCATGACAAGGTGACAAACAAGCCATATTCCTCAATTCTTTAAGACCTCGCCGTCTACTCGTTGGGGCCTTTATTTCGCGAATAGATTGATCAACTAGCAATTTACTGCAAAGCTACTGCTCTTTAAATGAGACAATCTGATGTTATTATGTATATCTGAATCCAAACTCCAGCATTTCCAACCAACAAAATCCCATAATGTACATCTTAGAGTCTTATCATTCCACTCATACCCAGCATTCTCGAACTATATTTGTCGCCTGGGAGTGGACGCGATATCCCCCATGGACTTATGCTCAGCAGGGGAAGTAGCACCCTGCGCATGCGCGGGCGTCTGCGCCACTTTGTCCGGTTGATGGTACAAGACGACTAAATATCTGTTCTGGAAATTAAACCCAGATAACTTGTCACATGCCATTTTGGCGTCCTGGATGTCGTCGTAGACGACAAATGCCGTACCGCGAGTGTTCTGTGCATTTCCGAGGCGAATTTGTCTGTGTTTTTCTCAGTTAGCGTCTACCATGATTCGCTAGCGATTTGCAATTAGACAAGATAGCTGTACCTTATTGATCCAAACTTGCCGAAGAGGTCATAGAGTTCTTCCGACGTAACGCTATATGAGAGATTCTTGACGTAGAGGATCCTGTTGATCTCTGACTGAAGTTTCTGGCACATTGTCAGGATATTCTCCATACTCAAGATTACCGGTACTTACTCGACTACTAGTGCTCATTGCAAGGATATGCGGTCCGGTTGGTAACAAATGCTGTCATTCAGATTTCAGATAAAAAATCAACTAGTAGCAATTGGTTGTCGCATGGCAAACTGACAGAGCAAAACCCTTAACCTTTGCTTGAACATTGTTGTGGAGAACACGTGTGCAACCTTCACCTTTTTGGGAGAACGGCCTGCTAACACGTTTCCTCAATCTCGGAACCGAATCGACCCCAATCAGCACGAGATCAGCCAGATCGAGCCAAGAACTACGACAGATTACAGTCAGGCACGGCAATTGCACGCACGGGACTATATTATTTTAATATGCCACCCCGACGACGGTTGAACACGTTCGACGCCTTCACAAAGACCGTCGAGGACGCGCGGGTGCGCACGACTTCTGGCGGTGTCGTCACCATCGTCGCGACTGTCGTCATAGTGCTGCTGATTGTTTCAGAATGGTCCGACTACAGACGGATAGTCAATCGGCCAGAGCTGATAGTCGACAAGACCAGAGGTGAGCGTGCAATTTGGGAACTGCTGATCCAGAGTAAACCGGGGTACTGATGCGCTTGCAGGCGAGCGTATGAATATCAACCTCAACATTACATTCCCGGAAATTCCGTGTGAGATATTGACACTCGACGTTATGGACGTGTCCGGCGAGCAGCAGATGGAGATTACCCACGGAATCATCAAGACCAGGCTCAACGATGACGGCAGCGTTATCTCTACCGAATCGCTTGCACTTCATTCCTCGGGCGACAATGCTCATCACCTCGATGAAAACTACTGCGGTCCTTGCTACGGCGCTGTTCCAAAGGAGGGTGACGGCAATCGGTGCTGCAATACTTGCGACGATGTCCGAAACGCGTACCAGGAAGTTGGCTGGGCGTTCGGCGATGGCCACGGCGTCGAACAATGCGAGCGAGAAAATTACCCCGAGAAGATCAAGGAAATGGCGCATGAAGGCTGTAATATTGCAGGTACGCTGTCAGTCAATAAAGTTGTCGGAAACTTTCACTTTGCGCCGGGAAAATCGTTCTCTTCACCAAATATGCACCTTCATGATCTGAACATCTATGAGACATCCGCAGTGCGCCATACGTTCACTCACGATATCCACCACCTATCTTTCGGCCCACACCACCATACTGTCAGTAATCCACTTGACGGCACGGTCAAGGACACAGACGAACGAAATTTCAATTACATGTATTTCATCAAAGTTGTTTCGACCCGATTTGAGCGGATAGGCGAATCGCCTCTCGAGACGAACCAGTACTCTGTCACGTCGCACGAGCGTGCCATTCGAGGAGGACGAGATGACGACCACCCGAACACAATGCACGCTCGTGGCGGTATTCCCGGTGTTTTCTTTTCCTATGACATCTCGCCGATGAAGGTTATCAACAGAGAAGAGAGGTTTGTCGTCGTGAGTTGGTATTGTCATTCTGACCTGGCTAACTTTTTATCAGATCAAAATCGTTTGGATCATTCTTGATTGGTGTTTGTGCAGTTGTTGGGGGCGTTTTGGCTGTGGCCTCAGTCATCGATAGAGGCGTCTGGGAAGCAGACAAGGCATTGAGTAGAAAGAAGGCAGTTTAAAAAAGTGCATTGATTATTTTGCTCGACGATTGTTTGTTCGAAAGAATTCGTAAATGATGCACGTCGCGGCTGTAAATATATATTGCACTACAAAATGTCATGTGCCTGCCCGTTTCGATACGATTAGACAATTTCGTACTGTTTCCTTGATTGAATATGTTAATTAAAAAGTTATGAAGTTTATTGGTGATATAGGAATGGACAATAGAACTTAAGTGTGATTACACTAATTGTTCTTAAGAGTACAGGTTTCGGGCAACGCCCTTTCCTCAAATCCTCCTGTAATACAACACGAAATCTATCAAAATTGCTGCAGAGCACCCTGAATCATCAGAATCACTCTATCTATATCCGGTCTATGCTTTGGATCGACAGTAAGACATGCACGGATAACATCTTTGTTGCGTTCAGAGTACTTCGGCGCATCTGGAAACCGGTACTGTCCGTTGATAATGGCGAGGCTAAGACTAGCGCCTGACTCCGATGACTGCAGCTCAAATGGAGACGAGCAATATAGTAAAGCAAAGTAAGTGCAGCCAAGACTCCAAATGTCGACACCTTCGTCGAGAACAGAGTTCGTTTTGACATCAAATAACTCTGGTGCTCTGTACGACATCGTGCAGTATTCTGCCGCATAATCCTGTAACTCCAATGCCTGTTGTCGCGATGCAACTTCTATCCTAGCCCTAGTACAACTGCCCAGATCCATCAGCACTGGCACGCCCGTCTGCGAGAGCATGATATTCGCGGGCTTAATATCACGGTGCGAATACGGCACGACCGCACCTCTCGACGACAACAAATTCGACATACTCGTCACTGGTGTGACCCTCTGGTCGTCCATTAATGGCTGCGCTTCTCTTTCCAAGTCAAGCGTGTTATTTCCGGCACGTCTCGTATTCAGCCCTGAGTCTTCACCTACGCGATGTTTGTGCATCACTCTCACTCCCTGCGCAATCTCAAGAAACAACTGCAACGCCTCGCGTTCGTCGTAGTGGGCATGGTTTATTAAATTCGCATTAATCGTGTCCTGCAAGTTCCCTCTCCGGAAATAGGGAAGAAGGATGTACACCGTCTTGGATCCGTCGCGTTCCTGCACGACGTTGGAGTCCTACGCGTCGTCGTCAGCAGACCAATTCTCACGCAATCTGCATTCACTATGAAAGAAAGTACCCACAATCATGTTTATTATATGCTCGTCATTGAATATCTTGTAACTGTCAATTTCCTTCATGGCATGTTGGAGACTTTCCGCACCGAATGGGCATCTTATCTTTTTGAGCGCAAAGTACTCGCCATTCGATGCCTGTACGAGATAGACATAAGAGAACCCACCCTGGTAAATACATATTAGTCACCTCATATCGAATGTAAAACAATTTCGTGAGTAGAAATCGTTACCTCGCCCAATAACCGCTGGATCTTGTAACTACGATTGTTTATATGTAGAGACGGCGTAGGAAAACAGTTAATGCACGTATTGAAACTATACGCGAAGTCAAGGATATAGTGCGTTAACGACATCTATTGTAATATATATTGCAACGCTGACCTTCCGTGCAGACGTAGCAGTTTATGTCGATTTATAATTGGGGGGGAGCGGTGGATCCGAAATTATGGTGGCTAGGCTCGGATGACCGAGAGGCTTCAAAACGTGCATGCGGCTCGAAGGACCCGTGGGCGCCAGCGACGACCTGAATGTAAATCATGAATAACATAACTAACTATAAATATCTTTAAATTCTTTATAAAATTGTTTATAAATAATATAATACAAGAATAGCAAACATTCCAATTTCCTGTTTTCATCGTATTTATATCCTCGTCACATATTTGCCTCGGTCATACAGTCCCTCCTTACTGCAGAGTTATCAATCCAGACCTTATTTTGCAAAGTGCAAGTCAAAGTTCATCCATTTCCGCATTACAACCTGCGGCACCGATAGCCCTGGGTCACCATACGTAAATGGCTTGAAGAACCAATACACTCCAAATATCAAGCCAACGATAACTCCTGATACAGCGTAGCTGATAAAGGACGAAGGTGGGTACATGGTTGGTGGCCTGTTGTGCTGGACGGTTGACTCTACAGCCTGACCGTTCTTTCCTGCTGCCTTCTTTGGAGCCGGAGTAGGGTCTTGGTATGCAACTGGGAAGATACCAGGATTACCATAGAAAAAGTCCAGGAGGGCACCCGCTACCAACGCGGACGCTAGGTGAGCTGGAAGATAATGATGTAAGAAAAGCTGACGACCCATAATGTAGAAGGGGAAGTAGTGGGCTGCCCACGCTAGAAGGAAAAATCCGGCAGAGTTGTACAGCCTTGTTCGGACATTCTCCGCCAGGACGTAGTAGCGCCGTCGACGCGTGAGCTGGTCAGCGACAAACACACCTGACAACACTGCGAGACAGCTAGTTGCGAACCACCATCCAAGAGGATTTCCGACAAGATATATCTGCGAGCGAGAGTCATTATGCGTCCAGAATGATACGCCACGTAGCATAAACGGCCATTCGGGCGGTGACGACGAATATGGATGGGACGAAGTCAACGCATTGTTGTGTCTGAACATGGCAATCTGAAGCTCAAGCCATTTCTTCATGAATGGAAGATGCTTGACTTGCTTCTTCTCGACATTCACTCGATCATCTCTAAGATCGACTATTTCGTCCACCAGCCACGTGTTGGATATTTGCTGGGCATTCTTGTTACCGTTGATTTCCTGCTGCTTGTAGCCCCAATCGGGAAGCGGCTTGCTGTGCGTCCACATGGCAACCTTCGTAGGATAATGAATAAGCTTGAAAAGACCCCCCTTCGTACGGAACTGCTCCTTTTTGCCGTTATTGAGACGAATTTCAAAGAGCGTGTCATTGTGGCGAGGACCTCTAGCATCATCAGGGCTGACAGTTGTAAACTCCTGATTAGTGGGATAGTACGGCGAAGCAACATCATGAGTGAGTAGATATGTTCCTGTAACAGGGTGGAACAGTTGTACAATGTCGCCACCATTGACAGGGTGACCAAGCCTGTCATTCTCACGAAACTCAACAGCAGGCAGGATAACCCAGTTGTTGTTCGCGTCCTTGTGCGGATAGCCAGTAACTTGCTGTCCTTGAGACGAAACACGTCCGTCGTCATAACGCAGCGGATATCTATCCAGATGCGAGTGCAAATAGGCCCCAGTATCTTTATGTTTTATTGCGATTGTGTCGTAGTAGTTGATTGGCTTGGCTAGTAGCGCCAACTCATTGTCGCCCAACGTCTCCTGGAACTCAGGAGACATGAAATCATCACCAGGACCGGACTTGTTGAGCACCCAGAAATGAACCTGGAAGAAGAAGAGGTAAATCATGAATGGCATGGCAATGAGAGCAAATGCCCGGGCAAAGAAATGTTCGGCGAATTTTTTCTACCCTCGTTAGATGACTGTAGATACGTAGTTACATTTACTGTACCCACCAGAGAAAGGCCGCTGTCGACGTCGAGTAAATTCCAGAGATCAATGATAACAGCAAGACCAATTGTGAAGAAGGTGAAGACACCGACGTACTTAGTACTGATAGTGCAAGCAAGCGACAGTCCTGTTAGAAGAAGCCATTTCCACCACTTTCTGCTGAACGGGGAGTTTCGATATCGCACGAATTTAACATAGCTGTAAAGCGCGCAGCTCATGGAAAATATGAGAGTCGCGTCAAGGAGGATAAATCGCGTCTGCGTGATGTGCCCGTTGTCAAACAGTACCAATGCTGAAGAAACCAGACACGCCGCTAAACTGTATCCGCTATGCTTCATAGTGAGAAATACAATCGGGACAGTCAATGATCCGAGGAGCGCGGGTAAAGCTCTGTACGCGAGGTATGGCACCTTGTTTTGAATATATCCATCACCGATGTTCTCGAAAAGGAACGCGCCATCGTACCCTACTAGCCAACCCACAAGAGCAAACAGTAACTTTCCAAATGGGGGATGAACGTCGAAGAAGTACGTTCGTTGCAGGTACTACAGTCCAGTTAGCCAGATCAATAGCTGAAACAGCAATCATGGACACTTACATAGCTAGCGAATTTGCCAAAGTGAACCTCATCAAACCTGCCACGTCCATGACCGTCAGGCTGTCCATAGATATCCGAATTACAATAAGTAAATACTTACACGACTTGATCTGGGTGATTGAGTAGGTAAAATCGGGTCAAGAAGCTTAGTAAGGTGATCAAGAAGAGCGCGACGTTGTAATTGATTTCTTGCCTCCTGGACTCGGCAGGCGTCAGTGGCTTAGGCACCAGATAGATCGGACCATTGAAATTGTCAACTTCATCAGCCTTTACGGCAGGAGCATGTAGCGGGGAGGATGAAGCGGTCGCGCCAGACGCGCTGGTTTGCTGCTTAGCTTTCTTTCCCCCCTTTTCGGGCGACGAGATTTTTGGAGCCATGGTCAATCGTGCTGGCGTCGTAGAGTAAGCAATTGACTAACTGGCACGCTGATCGCGAAGCTATTTGCCGGTTATTAGTCCTGTCCAGGCAGATCAGAGTTGCCGAACGAGTTGGAACTGCGTTCGGGAATGGTAGAGACAAATTCCCAGGGGGCCACAAAAACGTCATATAGCCCTAACCCCGTACTCGCCTAGTTGCCCTCAGAGCTAGATAACTAATCTGGTATAACTTAACATTGCTAATTAAAATTTCGTATATGTATATCAGACCTTGTCAGTAGTTGTGGATTCTGAGTAGCTAGCACGGGAGAACTGAACTACAAGTAAGAGCAGTTTGGTTATTTAAACAATCTTGGCACCAAAATAATATCCGAGCGTGGTAGAAATAGTACATTGACGCGGCGCAGAGAAAAAGGCTGTCTACTTGGTGTGCCAGCACCATTTTCATAACGATCTGAACGGATCATTGACAGGACAAGACTACCACCATCGAAATCACAGAAATAGTTCACCAAAATTTTTTTTGTTTTACATTCATAGGTTGTAGCCCTCAACAACCATTTCGCGGAGTAGGAGATTGATCACGAACGGTTTTGGAAAGACTGCCCGTCAGATTCGCTGTATCAAGACGACTGGTAATCAGTGGTAGCAGCAGCCTTTCAGAATGTCAGTGCATCCGTCTCGGCAAGGACAGCTTGCAGAAGACGGAATGTCTGTAGATCTACCGTCTCCGCAAGGAGGCGGTCTCTACCTCGAAGACATTAGTCTGGACAATGACTACGTGATGTACGGCACCAATATAAAAGCGCAAACATATCTCGAGGAGTTATCGCGTCGACGGCGGGCAAAGCAAATCGCCGTACCCACAGATGATTTGAAAGTGCGTGCAGGGCTGCGTGAGTTTGGGGAACCGATAACATTGTTTGGTGAAGATAAAGCTGATCGGCGTGAACGATTGCGGAAGGTTTTGCTTGAGCGACAGGAAGCTGCAGACGAGGATGTCGAAATGCGAAGTGTTACAGGGAGTGTGCGGAGTGTGACCGGCGAAGAAGCGGAAGATGAGGATGAGGAGTTTTATACTCCAGGTGATGAGAATATTCTCGAGGTTCGGAAACAAGTTGCTCGATACTCACTTATATGTGCCCGCCAACGACGTGTGCAGCAGATAAAAGACGCTGCATTCCCACTTACGAAGTTAGTTAAACAAGCACGTGGACTTGCGGAATACTTGAAGACTTATGCGTTGATGGGCACTCAATTCGTTGCGGACCGAGCAGTATCTAGCGTTCGATTTTCGCCAAACTCTGAATTGATAGCTGCAGGATCGTGGACTGGATCTATTCGGTTGCTCCAAGTGCCTACTTTGGAAGATGATGACATTTCAATATTACGAGGACACAACGACCGGATTGGTGGCCTTGCGTGGCATCCAGAGGCCACACTGTCGCAATCGCCGAATGTTGTAAATCTTGCGTCAGGAGGTGGGGACTATACCGTCCGATTATGGTCTCTATCACAGGACACACCTTTGGCAACACTACAAGGGCACGAAGGTCGTGTCTGCCGCGTGGCTTTTCATCCTTCAGGGAGACTACTAGCATCTGCATCATTTGACTGCACATGGCGTCTATGGGATCTAGAAATGCAGCAAGAACTGCTGATGCAGGAAGGTCATTCCAAGGAAGTCTACTGTGTTGCGATTCAACAAGACGGCGCGCTCCTTGTCTCCGCGGGACTTGACGGCATAGGGCGAGTCTGGGATATCCGTACAGGACGAACCATTATGGTGCTCGACGGACATAGCCGGGAAATATACGGAGCTGATTTCTCGCCGGATGGGTATCACATAGCTACAGGGTCCGGAGACTCGAGCGTTAAGATATGGGACATTCGGAAAGTTAGAGTTAGTGCCACGATTCCCGCACATAAGAGTTTGGTATCCGACGTCCGATTCTTCAATGGCGATGGAGAAATTCCTGGCGTAACGCAAGAAGATGGAGCGCCACCGCTAAGAGGATCATACCTGGCTTCCAGTTCATACGATGGATGTGTTAATGTAAGTATACTCATATCCTTTTTTATTTAGTATGTCTGTCTCTAACGTAGTAATAGATCTGGAAATCCGACTCGTGGACTCTAATAAAGTCCCTGAAAGGCCATTCAGACAAGGCTATGAGTGTGGACATATCAAGCGGTAAGCAATCTCATAATCCTTATGTCGCGCAGATCTGACTTTAATATTAGACTGTAGATTTATAGCGAGTAGTGGCTGGGACCGTTCGGTTAAGCTGTGGGCGTCGGAAACGATAGGTCTATAATTCACATACATACTATACGACACCTTCCACATGTATAATATTTTTGTATAATAGGGGAATTTTGATTAACATTGCAAGCCACCACCATAGACTGCACATGAATTTGGTAGCAACTCCTGCAAATCGACAGTGTCCCGTCCGGACTCACATGATAATCTCCCTGGGCAATGTAAGAATTTTTAACCGTTTTTATTGTAACTATAGAAATGTGCATGCTACTTACGACTTCCCGACGCTTCAGGGGTAACTTTTTGTTAAATCTAAAACAAAACCAGATTCGACTACATGCAACACACTACCATAGCAACACTATTCAATTTCCTCGACAAAACGCACAAGACAAAAGAAATTCCACTAAATGCCGACTTTATAATAACAAAACACAACATCATAGGTCTATTTTATAATCATCGAGTTGTATCGGTGGCGGATTAAGAGTTTTCTACTCCTTCAGAGCGGTTTCCAGATATTTTCTGTAATCATTATTAGAATATTGTCACGAATAATACCAAATGCACCGACGTTCAAGTGTAAAACTTACGCGAAATCGAAGTTAGGATCGGAGAAGTCGAGAGTAGCTGCAAAAGGACTGTTAGCATTTACTGAACACAAGATGCCTCTAGAACACAGGATCTAAGCAGAACCATACCGGTAGTAGCAGAAGCAGCCGGCTTGCGATGCAGTTTTGCATACTCCTCCTTTGCCTTCGCAATTAAGGCTTCCTTGTGGGCCCATTCGGCAGCAGCGGCCTTCTTCTCACTCGAGACTGACAGACTGTAGCTGTGGAACAGTCCGTACACAACACCGGCACCAAGAGCAGTCCAGCGGAAAACCTGTTTAACTAGTTAGATATGTTGCTCGGGACGCAAAGTCGTACCTCGTGCCCGCAAGATCTGAGATACTATCCGGTTCCAACTCGGTGAAACACCTGTAGCTAAAGACCGCGATCCCAACTTTTGTAGCGGCAGCTACATTAAATATAATTGCTGCATAATCCGTTCACACATTCACTCAGGTGGACGGGATGCCGGTTTGAAACGAATTTGCAATTCAACAGTCGGCATTTCGCCATTGAGAACTCAATTCACCAATTTCCAGACACAAATAACAATATACAAAAATCCCAGCAATAAAATTAAAGTGTTACGTACGTTAAGTGTCGACATCTTTTTTTGCAATTGAGGTGTTGTGCTGTTACCGGTCCGGTCGAATGGTGTGCGTTTGCCGGAAGGGAAGAAAACGAAACTTGGGTAACCCACGAAAATGTGATGCCTACGTGGCGCATCAGTTCAGGTTGCAAACACTACCGACTTCGCACGGTTACGCGGCAAAAATTGGGTCGATTCGAATGATATTCTCAAGAACGAGCGGCCGAAGACAGGAATATTATTAATTAATTAGATTAACAGTGAATATATACATCGGTAATACTCCACACAGTCCAATCATGAAAACACGCATGCTTACAACAATGCACCCCATTAACTTCCATCCTTTCCATAGCATTAATTACCGAGCCCTACCAGTGCCTCGGCCATTTCGTACATCATATCATACTTCTTCCCCAACCACTCGGCCATATTACCTCCCTTACTCACAATTCTCAATCCCCAAATACCGAGAGCAAAAACTGCCACTCCAGCGATTCGCACTCGTGTGTATTTCCTTATTCTCAGCCAGCGCGACCATCCGTAGCCGACGTGATAAACCGTCAACCCCAGCATAGCTGTGTAAAGCGACCAACTAGTCAACCGCGACCTCACAAATCCTCGGGAAATATACCGGAGTGAGATGATCGAACTCTCGCCCTCCTTTATCAATGGGATCACGCGTGCGACAACAATATGCGCGGTGACTAGCGGCGCAAGCAGATACCCCGTGAACGAGATCCGGGACATTTTCAAGCGACGGGAGTACCAACGCTTATCGCGCCTAACTTTGTGAATTCGCAGGACTGCTCCGGATATCAGATGTGCGGCCAATGACCCAAAAACAAGCGTTTCCTCAACAATGGGCACCTGATATAATACTCGAGCGAGCACAATCCCATTATCCGCAGCATCGATACCTAGCAAGGCTGGCATTGCACTCGCAGTCGCAAAATGCAGCGACAAGAACGCAGTGAACGAGTACGATGAGTATTTGTGTACCTTGAACAAGTAATGACGCCAGAGAGCTACCGTTTCCGGATTCGGCGAGTCATACTCCTCTTCTTCCTGTTTATCGTCTTCATCTGCGTTTCTCTTTTCTGAGATGGAGCGCGAGGATTTGTTTGGTGTTGGATCGGGCAGGAGAAATGCTGATTCATCGATCGGACTCGGGGTAAGTACAGTGAGGCCTTCCACGGGAGGCAGGCTCAGACCTGGCGGTCGCTGGTGACTCAGTGGAGTTGCGTGCCGTGACGGTGGACTTCGCGGTTCTGGTGAAGATGGCATGGCTGCCTGTACACCTATCCTCTTCACCCAGACTGCTTCTGAAATTTGGCCAGCAGGTATGGTCGTCAATGGCTAAAAGTGTGGGATTAGGACTGATCGCCCCTTAGTTATTATCATTATCTAATGCCGTCTAAAAGCCGCGATGGTGATGGGCTGATGAATAGCGTGCGGCGCTTAACTGAGGTGATGAAGCGTCGCTCTGGCCAATCACCGCGCCTTCACTGAATGCAGCAATTCCGGGATTGGCTGCGTAATGACCCAATATAGGTAGCAGGCGCAATGCTAGTCCTTATGTCAGAAGATCCTAGGAGCTATTGTATACAATCCCATCACGGCCAGTTGTCGGGCACGCGACATCTCTCAACGGTCGCTTAAGCGCGTGTAGTGCTAGCGAGAGTAAAAGTAATGACTCTTAGTGGTCTGCAACGTGACATAGAATGAGTACCGACGGTGGTAATGCCATCCAGGAAAAGCAGAGCAAATACACCATCAGCGATAAATCGACCCACATATTGAGACAGCTACTGGCTACCGACCAAGCCGCGACAGCCCCATCATATAACGAAATTTCCAGTGTCAACTGAGCATGACACCTATAGGCCACTTTCGATACGGCGAGTTATCATATCTCATAAATCGCCGCGCTTTCCGGGCAACACGGTAACAATACTTCAACCCACCGAAACTGCCAATACCCCAAACCAGTAGTAGCCATCGGAGGAGTCTCCTACAAATACCCTAACCCGCAGGAAATAGGTATTGCGGTTAAATCCAACCCAAAGTTGAGCGCTCCACAGAAGCCCTAGCCCCTGAATAGAGCGTGACGATGAGATGAGCAAGCAAATCTTGTACCCTAACCCAAAGCCGGCGATGCCCGCTGCCAGATAAATATGCATCTAACAAAATGTATAATTAATAATCTTATTGCAAACAAACAAATCACGTGTATAATGAGGACTATCTAATGTCGCTAAAAGACAATATCACTGCAGACTAGTCCGCAACTAACTATACTCTGTCGGCTAAAAAATCCAGTAACCACAAATAAAAAGAGGCATATTTGTCACAGCAACGCGGAAGAACTCAATTAAATCTTTACAAATATAAAAAAGGCCTATCAACATACGAACCATCGCTTAGATATCAGACATTCATTCATAAATATATATAAGAAACGTACGAAACCTAGAAGCAACAAGATATCCATAAGCACTAACGAAAGAGAATCGAATCAAAACAGGTTGGACATATAAAAATACACATCAAAAACGGCACAATAAATAGACATAAAAACATATTTTCTAAGGCTTGTAGTACAGTTTTGCCATCAAAGAGACAAAATAATATCCATCGCGCTTGCATTTTGGCAACGTAAGACGAGGTGACGACAGACATAGTCGTTCATGTTATGCTTACAAACATGTACATAAACAGGAAGAAAGCGCCACCCCAAATATATTTTTGAAAAGCTTCATAAGAATAACCACACCGGCCTATGATAAAAGGAATAAGAAATATATATACGTGTGAAGTCTATGGTGGCACCTCTATCCATCTGCGCAACCCATGTGCGGTATCTCGTAAGTGCTATGAGCGCGACACGGAGCTGCTGCTAGCTAGAATCTTGATGCGATCCCAGATCTCATTCTCGGTTCGACTTGGTAGCAAGACTGACAACTCTTCAAACCGCAGATCGCTTCTAGTGACCAGATCGTCTTCTTCCTGCGACCACGCTTTGCCGCTGGCGGCTTTGCCCGACCGCTGCGACTGCGGCATTAACGGCGGAAGCACTTGAGCCGGTTCCGGACTTTTCTGGTCCGGAGGCGTGGATTGATTCTTCGCAATCCCAGAAAACTTCTGAGGTAAATTTGAATGAGATAGAGTTCGAGGATGTGCACGTTGCGCTTGTTCCACCGCCATATGTTCTTGCTCAATCTCGTAATCCGACGGAGCCACCAGAGGCCGAGTAGTAGTTGCCGGAATCATCGGAGGTGATGGCGGCGACTGAGTAGACTGCTCCCAGTTAACATCGTCATTCCAGTTGCTGTGGTTATTGTTGCTGCTGGTGCTGTTGCTTTCGACAGTTGGAGTTATAGGACCACCCCGCAAAGATCCGGACATGAGCCGCCTCCATCTAAACTGGCAAGCATTCGGCGTCCGACCAGCAACTATTCAACGGTTAGTAATGAATATTCTTAATAGAGCTGTCCTGCTCCGAAGAGTAATCATTATAGGCCGCCAGCCAACATTACATAGGGTTAGGGTGGTCTACGGCGACAAGACTTGCTTTACCTCGACCCGACAGTAATGTGCCAGCTAATAAGAGCTTGTGCCATGAAATATAATAGTGTTACTAAAAGCACAAAGAAACTCACAATGACTAGCAATATCTTTCCAACCAAACTTTTGCTGTTCCTTGAGGTGTCGTAGTAGCAGATCGTCATGGGGGTCCCACGATGTCGGATTTCTAGGAATTTTTGGCTTTTTCCGACCCAAGGCGTCGAGATCCGTTGCGGAGGATGATGATAAAGAGGCAATTGATGCGACAGAGCCTGAGGAGCCGGTTGAGGCTGTACGTCTAGATACAAGAAAGAGTTCAGATGAGCACTTTGTATGCTAACGTGAAAGTCTGGCTCTGCAGGGGGCAGAGCAAGTGAATAAACACTCACGTTCTTGTTGGCCGTCTTTTCGACGTAGAGGATGCTCCACTTGCACTGGATGTCACGGAGCTGGCAGAAGACACCATACTCAATGGGAGAACTGAGTCGGCGGAGGATACCGTCGACGAAGCCGGCGACGTCG
Organism: Lipomyces mesembrius; assembly: GCA_038497805.1. NCBI lineage: Eukaryota > Fungi > Ascomycota > Lipomycetes > Lipomycetales > Lipomycetaceae > Lipomyces > Lipomyces mesembrius. The sequence continues at coordinate 33,976 of MU972944.1, forward strand.
AGACGGACAACCCGGATACAACAGAATTTGATCGACCATGATGAGGCGACGTTCCATCCGTGTTCTGAGGATTTGATGTAGGACAGGACAACGATGAGACCTGCTGACCAGGATGAGGGGCTTGGCCAGATGGCGAGATCATGGACGCCGGAGGGAGAAGGTCATGAGTAGGCGCAGCGTGGTGTCCGTGAAAGCCCGTGTTTGGCCCCGGTGGCGGGTAGAGGGAGTGAAGAGGCGGCAACTGGCGATTTATCTGGTTCGATTGGGATTGCATCGGCATCGGTGGCATCGGCGAGTGGTGAGAGGAAAAGCCAGCCTGGTGAAACTGCGGGTCTGAGAGCAGCCGATGTGGAGGCGGAAGACGAAGCGTGCCGTTAGAAGACGAATTTCCAGGTGCAGCAGTAGGCTCAGACATGTTTCCTTTATGGTGGAGAGGCGGAATCGCTTGATGGTCCTCCTTAGAAGAGATGGCAGCGGAGGTGCTCGGGTGTCCAGGTGAAGGTCTCGCAAGGGCAAACGACAGTGAAAGAGCGGCGCCGGCAGCTTCAGGCATAATAGAAAAAGACAATCAAAGCACACAAAAGCAAATGCAACTACTAAAGTACACGAACGAACGAGAAAATGGACGATGAGATACGGTGATGGATGTAGAAGTAGTTCATGAGCTGTGAGCTGAGAGGCGATGAGCGAGAACACGCAGCGTCTGGTTCGGCGGTTGGAGACTGTATGGTCTGTATTTTGGGGCCACCAGGACGTAAAGCTTGGGTGGCGGAAATAGTGCCAATTAAAAGAATACGACTTGACTTCAGTAAAAGATCAGTTTCGGGGTAGGGGTAATGTCTGTCCGAATGGACCCATCTTTATAGCTTGTGTCTACGAATAGCTCTCACCTGCTGCGGAGCTAGCCGTCGAACTGCGTTTCCCGCACCGCCACGTGACGCCGCACGATCCGTGGCGGTGTAATAAAACCCTTGCCCGATAGGGTGCCCCTGTTTTGGTTATCTAGCAGCGAGCAGACACGCGGCACGTAGTAGATCTATTATCATGTACTGAAACAGCACAGTGGACATTGTAGCCAAATTGAAGCCAGAGCGTACGGTGGGTTGTCCTGGATAATGTACAGCAGTGATCTCGTGTTGTCGGGAATCCGTCGTGAGGCGATGGTCTCAATCGGCTCCACTAATCGCCAATAAAACCCTGTTACCCGGTTGGGCAAAGTATCAACACAACACGTTATATCCGCATAACTTCGCCGCTACTTGCAGATATGACATAGAAGAGCGTCACAGAAGACTACACTATAATATATCAACTATCAGTAAGTAATTGATCTACGTGGTTCGCGTCTGCGTCTTGTAGAGTCATGGCATCTTGGCAAACATTATTGAATCAGGGCAAACTCAGTATTACCCGCGTCTTGACCCAACCTTTCCTATGCCCCACAATAGTGCATCACTGTTCACAACTTACTCTGCATCCGCTAGCTTATACGTTGCGTATGACAATCAGTAATTGCTAGGCACGGCAAAATAATTCATGCCTTCGTGGTGAGAATGTACTATTTGCTGTGTCCACAGTTGTCAGCAGCACGTAAAGCGAGAAAAATTTGCAACGAAACAACTACGAATATGCTGCGAAGTTTTCGGACTAGTTAGGGGCAAACTGCTAAGCCCGGTCGCAGGTCTCCGCGCATATTAGCCATCATCACCCGTGAAACTTCGCTAGAAGCGTCAGAATTCCACCCAAGCGTTGCCTCTGTTTCGCGTCCGAAAGTTGTAAAGTATGACGAACTTTCGGTGCTGTGGCGTGATACAACATAGAGGAACCTGACGAGGTACGATGACTTGTGGTGACTGCGCCTGCCACGTGAGCCCAACGACTAGTAAACCAGAAAGTGTGATGTGAGAAGACGATGAATAGATTGTGATCAATCGAGATAAACATGGCCTGGCGTGGGTTACAACGCGCAGGTGTGCACCCAGCCCACCGGGACTAGCTAATCACATTCCGGCGAGACGCATAGGGCTGCGGCTCACCTTACCCCGTCCCACTGCGCTCTATTGGCTGATACCGCAGGAATTGACATAGTTCTAAACGCCAACATGGAAAGGCTTCATTCGATGACCTTGTGTTGGGGGACTCTCATGTTTTTGCCTGAGTCTGTGCCGGGATTGGAAAACATGGCTGCTTCAGACTCATCGCCGTCATAGAAACCTTATTCTATCAAGGTTAGGGCTTCGGGTTAGGGTTATTTCGAGGCACAAAAGTTCTCTTCCTCGATGCCCATCGCATGGCAGATTTCAGGACATTGTGGCGGTGCAAGACCATGAGCAGACGCTGTGGGTTAGGGCCCGTATGACACAAACCCCCATTATCTAGTAACGTTATGCTTTTTACTTGATTAGAACCATGCCATGTCCAGGATACATCGCCCATCGCCCGATATGCCATGCTATTTTACTATATACTACTTGGACGGCACGAAAACTACGCGTAACCAATTCCTATACGAGTCTAGCTATAACACACGCACTATATACACCGATCAAAATGGTACATGTACCGGCCTAATAATACAAATAATTCTACCTGTAGCCCAAAAGCTGTACGTTTTGTAACCATCAAATCCGTTTTGCGCTAGGCCAGAGAGTTGTCTTCCTGTTTTAAAGATTCCATCAGCTCGAGACAATATTCTCTTACGGGTGGGCGCAGTTTAACCAAGTATCTATCAACTGTTATCCTTGCTCTCAATTCTTCGCACAAAATATTAAACATACTGTAAAGCCAAATACCCCAGCTTTGAACGATCAGGATCACGGCACAATGTCCGCAGTTTAGAAATCATGCCCGGTGTAAGTTCCGGCAAGTCTGATAAAAACCTCAAAAATACACGATCCTTCACGTCGAGGAATGGTATTACACTGTCCAATATCTTTGAAGCCCATTGGACATACGGTGAATTCTCAATACTCAGTGTTCCATTTGTCACATCTCCGTTGCCGTCACCAATAGCTTGATTCTCGCGAAGCGTCATCTTGTCGTTATACCATTCCTCGTTCAACCAAGTTATGGCGATGTCAACCCGTGCCCGGAAGTCCAGTATCACATGTGCAAAAAGCTTTTCCCTGATATATTGTGCCATAACCAAGCTAACCTGTTTCAGTTCAACCTCAGCCATGTTTTTAATTTGTGACGAAAGTCCGCGAGTACCAAGCCGACTTAACAATACGATCCAAATATCTCCGCCAACCGCGACGTTATTCAAGTCCGCGATATCCTTTCCTGTCTTCTTCGTTGAATCAGCGAATAAAGTGTTTCGAAATTGGTTCCCACTAGCAAATATTCTCTCGATTGTTTGCTGAAAAAGCTCTAGCCGTTCTGCCTGGTTGAGTGGTTTCGGTTGTGGCAGCACGAAAGCGTCCGAGTCAATGGACATATCTTGGTACCGCCCATCCTCACTGTCCATGTCGCTATAACTCAGCTCGTCGACCGCAAGTAGCTTAGTAATTGCAGCTTTCTGGTCCATGATCACGGGCTGTTTTTGATCCACAAGCACTTCCCGAGTGAACCGAGCCGCCGACGGCGTAAATGACGGTGCAACAATAACGTCTGGCGGCTCATAGTCAGGCTCGTAGTCAGGCTCATAGTCATCATCGTCGTCGTCAACATACGTAGTCGCTGGCACCGTTTGACTATCTGTAGATGATTCCTCGATTCTGATGACAACAGGTGGAGGGTAGAGTTTGTTATACCGCATACGTACAGCCTTGATTGCGTTATCAAGCATCTGTCGGCTTAAAGCATTCATTCCAGCGATTGCAATTTCAATAGCAACTTCATGAGGGAGAGTCTTTACATCAAAAGTTGTGAGCGGCAGAGATGGATCGATGAGGGTATATAGCTGCGCATATGATAATTGGCCCGACTGCGCCGGCGGCGTCGACACACCCAGCGAATCTGTCCTCTGCTGCTTAACATTTGCTGAACCAATTGATTCTGCTGCACGTTTTCTAACCAGTTCTTCGACGGAAAAGTTCTTCGCTTGAACAAGTTGTGCCAAATACTGCTGGATCCTTGCACCATATTGGCTTGCAATATGCGACGTCCTTATAATAATCAGCAACATAATGAATATAAATAATGAATGACATACTTCAAAACATTTCCTAATAATATACGTATATTTTTCTCAATGAAGCGCAGTTCTAGTTTCAATCGAATGGGATCAGCTGTGGCATATTGCGCTGTCAGCGGATTAAATGCAAGGATTCGGGCAAGAATTTTATTGGCGATCGTCGATCTGGTTTTAATCAAGATACCAGCAGCGTACAATGTTGCGCTTATACTTGATTCATTGCTAACAATCATGTTAATGTTGCGAGGATTTCATTTCAGAAATGGGATCTCACATTTTGGGCTCGTAGAATACGCTTAATAACCTGTCTAAGAGACCCTGGGCTTCGGCCTCAAGGACAGTGTGTGGGATCAACGGATGATCTATTGGAACCTGGGTAAGAGAGACGTCGGATGAATCGGCAAGCTGTAGACGAGTCAATAGGCATACAAAGACCATTGTGGGTTGCACGTACCCGTGGGTCCTTGGTTCCAGGCGTCTGAACCGCAATTACCCGCTGTACAAACTTGATACAGCACAGCTTAATTCCTTCGCTACCGCTATCCCATAGACGTAGTATCTTACTCTTAATTGCCGTTAACTTATGTAAAGTCTCTTTGTCGCCTTTGTTTGCGCATCTACAATTTGTTAGATCAGGCTGCGTTGAAGCCATCAGATTGTTACAAATATACACATACATATGCTTAAATATCAGCGGATAGATCGACGCCGAGCATTCGATCAAATTCTTCAGCACCCGCAAATCCGTCTCCTCAAAGAGAATCTCAATAGTATGCAAGCAGGCCACTGCAAGCACCTGCCTCTCCCCAGCGTTCACCTCCGCAGAAGCAAACCCATCAGCCAAAAATGTGGCACACCACGATCGCAATCTTGGCTCTGCTTTTTGCGCTATGGGGAGGATGCCCCGAATAATTTGCGGATAAAACGACGCATCCTGGAGAACCAGTTGTTTAGCCTGGTTAAGCTGATCGATTTGCTGCGCTACGGTAAGATCGGCCATCACCAACTTCCAGATTTAATAGCTCCTAAGACCAGTATAGAGCACAAGTCGAATTTTTCAATAAGTGTGCCTGGAAAACAAAAGAAACACCTCGACTCGGTCCACAATCAAGTGACATGAAGTTTGGTGACAACCCGTATGTCGAATTCGAACGGGATATTAAAGCCCTAACCTCAACTTGTCAATTTTTGTTTTTGTGTGATGTAGGTACACCGAAAATCGCGGACGGCACTTCAAGCAACGGTACAAGGAAAAATTACCACGCCATTTACGACTACCGCTGCCATATAAATGGCCAATCGCCAGGTGTATGCGCTTGTGCTTTGACGTCAGACTCGATATTTATTATTTACCTGCTCCGGTCATTTGGCGTACTCATCACTGAAAGCGAATAGGAGTACGCCCGCCTCGGACAGGCTACTATGAGCGTGGATGATCACGACCATTCTCCCCCTCCGGGCGCCCAAGTTGTCGTCAAAGGTCAGCTGAACGTTGCCGATGAAGGCTTTCCGCCGGTGCCGCATATCTCGGAGAACTTCATTCCGCTGTCGGTTGTGGTCTCGCGACTAGTGGAGAACACATATTCTGAGCTTGTCAACATTCTGGAAACGCTCCCAGCGGCGAATGATACAATCAAGAAGCGAAAATTCCTGAACTTCTTGGTACACACGCGACAGCAGTATATTAAATTACTAGTGTTGACCCAATGGTCGCGCAATGCGAAGGATATTTCGAAGGTTATCGATGTAGTTTCGTGGCTCAGTGGACAGAAGAATTGCTTTTCAAATGTCGTGTGGGCCTTGCAAGCGGTGAAGCAGGACCTTGGAAGTGCCAGGTAGATACATGACTTACCACTTGAATTTACATGTAGAGGAGATCAAATTTGTAACGTTGTTACAACAGGTTGCGGAATCCAGATATTGCGACTGCTCTTGAAGTCTTCGTTTTAGGAAAGCCTCGACTCTCATCGGTAATGATCTTATCTATGCTTATGCAATAAGGCTATCTAACAAATACTGTAGTTTAATTATATTCCACCAAAACCGCTTTCGCCGCAGACCATCCTCGATACGCTCCACGACTTGAACGTTCTTCTCTCGCTACGGCTGGCCCTGACCGACGACGTCCCAGTACCTTTCCGGAATTACAAAATCGCAAATGGACGAGTAACTTTTTGTGTTGAAGGCGAATTTGAGGTGGATCTGGGAATTGCGGATGATGATCCGACTTCACGATTTTTCCTGATTGACTTCAGATATAGCTTCAAACCAACGTCGAGTGTCACTCCAGCAATCCGTGCGACGGTGGAACGAATAGGCAATGAAGTCCTGACCACGAAGGGTTTGGACGGCTTATACGATTGTCTGCGTACGTCAACTTTTTGATCGGACGTTGTTTGAATATTGTGGCTAATCTACTTAGACAATTTTACCCTTTCATACAAACTCCTCATTCTACAACAACAGTTAGTGCGCCTAGCTAATGGCATATGGACCGGTACATTAAACATAAGCTACTTTGCCGAGCGGCAGGTTATAGCTATACAATATTGGTCCGAACAGCCCGGCCGGAAAGCAATGGCAGAAATCGGCGTGCTGCAATCCAAAGTCCTTGGTGTGCGGTGGATACCACGAGAGTTTCCGCCAGAAACGTTTGCAATCGACCAGGACGAAATATCATCACAGACAGTACTTTCACAGATCATCGTATATCACATTCAACAATTATTGGCCGCCGTTCAGTCAGTGTTTTTGTCCTCATATATATATAAATCGCTGCCGAACTTAATCACACCTATGTCGGATACAAAGCTTAAAATTGAACTGACACCTAACCTGACGACTTATCTCACGGTCGAGCATTTGACTGGCCGTATGGTACTTGAGGGAACAACGGATTTGATAGCATCTGCAGAAAAAGCATTAAATACGCAAACCGACATTCAATCTTCGACTCAAATATTGACTAATCTTCGGCATCTTTCCATTCAGCAGGAAGTTGAGGATCGCGTTAACAGCGCGGGATGGGACGTTATCAAGATCTCAAATATACGACCGGACGATATACGGCAAAAGTACGGCGTGGGAGTCCGACAAACGACTACAATCCGTCAACGACACTGGATGCGTGGCTGGTTTATCGTTGTGACTTTTACAGACAATGCGATCAATCTGTGGTTCAGTGAACTTAAGCCAGCTGAAGGAGGTTTGTCAATAGCATGGAACGAACCACTGGAGCTAGAGGCATTAGACACGGTATACTCACCGGAAAAGTTGAGCCAGCTGGCAGCTGTGACGTCAGCGCGGATAACTTTTCATATCATTGCGAACTGTCTGCAAGAGAGAAATATACCGTACGAGTTTACACTGCCTCCGCCTGACGTCTATGGATCCGCACTGGAGCTTCCGTCATTGCAGTTCGATTCATCGGCAGTCACTAAGTCATCTTGGGCCAAGTCCGCATTCAAGTTGGAATTTATTCCGTCCGATACTGAGGAAGACCGGAATGCCGTTATCGTTACCGGAAGCATGGAGAAATCATCTGCGTTAAGTTCGGTTTCAACCGATTCGTCAGATGTCATTCTCGATGGCCAAAACGGACGCTTCTGCCTGAAGTTTTACGTTCCACCAAGCCACCTGATCCTGCAGCAAATGCTAGACCGGTTGGGCCAGATTGAACGTTCCGTGAGCTTTATCACGACGTTGCAGTCTTTCAATCTCAAACTAGAGGATGTCTCATTAAGCCGGATAGTTTTTGAGTATGCTCCGGACTTACGGATGACTCTTACTGTCTCTGAAGAGCAGAAGATGATGTTGGGGCTGTCTGGCTCGAACCCGCACCGACGGATACAATTTTTCCTCCAAGATATTCTTGATAATGAGGGCTTGAGATCGCTGCTTGCAGTCTCTCTAGCAACGCTTCCACTACTGCGAGCCGCCAGTTATATTGATTCAAGCGATGTGTACTTTATCACACACAACCCGAAAAGTTACCGAATAATTTACTATACTCAGAAACATGCGATTGATGTCGAACTTCGAGACAAAGACGGCCGTAAGATGGTGTACATCACAGACTCAAGCGGCGCCATCCCCGGATTCAAACAGGCGGATGTATGCAGTAGCATATGGAATTCTAACAGCCCGGGAATGGTTGGTTTAGAAACTGGAATTGCTTGCGAGATTGACGTAGTTGAGGATCTTCTGTCACGGGTCCACAGTGCCATTTCCTCGTGAATTCTCTCGAACAGGCGCATTATCTAATTTTGCGTCAATATTTATTGGAGGGTGAATCTCTATTAGTTGTTACATTGTAGCATTTCATCGTTTTGTTGAAATTGCGTATAAGTTTTTCTTGTATTTGGTTTGGATAAAATGATTAATTTGTACACTAGTAGTTCTGGTCGTGCTATCCGTTATAAGTGTGCGTGTATGCTTATGAAGATTCGCGAGAAATTGTACTATATTACTTATTTCACAAGATTGTTGGGTAGCATAATGGAAGCAAAGTGCGATCGTTTGTGCGAAACACATTTGGAACAGAGCATAACCGATACGAGATCTCGCGTTTGCGTTGTCAAATCTGAATCTACTTTACGTTTATCGCTCATCCACGTCTCTATCACAGATATTTAAACTGACGACCATGAAACCCTATACCTTGACCACGTCACGAAACATAAACAAACTACTCAATATGGACGACAGACCCCTGTTGAGTCTTAGTTTTGGCTCCACACTGCCTGCTCGTTTATCGTCCACGTGTCTTCTCGAGTTGATTACCCCTCCACTTGATCTTATATTTACACTTGATTTTCTGGGACAGTTCTTGTTCCTGCGGATAAACACAGACCCGTCTTCGAGCCGCAGTTAGGGTACGACCGACACGCCACGGAAAGTCCATCTTCCACGCAACTACTTCATGGTCAGAAGGCATATCGTTCACCATGAAAAGTGATACCGAGAAAGTAAGGATCGAAATCCTAAGAAACGAAATAGGTAAGTCTTATATCGTCACCCGTTACAAGTCTCATGTCTCGTGCATTGTGCTCTAGGTCTAATGATCACCGATAGTGCAGCGGAATCTGGAAATACACAGTTTAGAATCGATCGCAAAGGAGCTTCCAAAAACAAGCTCGCCTGTTGTCCGGTGTATTTCACCCGAATCCACAACTTGGTCATCGACCTGCCCGTCTTCCGGCTCCGGTTCACCCGACCCTACGTACTTTCCGGACATTAACGGGACATCCGGCGCGGCAGCATTCGTACCATCGGATCACAGATATTTTTACAACTACGCGGCAATGAATGGTACGTCTACTTCATCGCGGGTTATCGAGACTTTGCAGAGCACGATTGATACTTTGAAGCGGGAATTGAACGTGCAGACTGAGCGCGCCAGGGAAGAGCGGCGGAATCGGGAGGCAGTGCAACGAAAGCTTGAATCGCAGAACGAGCAGTTTGATCGCATTCGGCATCAGAATGATATGTTCAATTCGATATTGGACCGCAAAGACAGGAGGTTAGAGGAGTTAGAGAAGCGACATGCGATTGATATTGAGTTGCGGAAGGCTGCGGATAGCGACATGAAGACGATAAAGGAACGCATTCGTGAATTAGAGGTGGAAAGTGCGCGGGAAAGAGAGGCGAAATTGCATGCTCATTCCACTTATGATGCATTGGTCACCAGTAATCGACAATCGGCCGTCCGGTTTAGAGAGGAAGTTAAATTGCTGAAACATGAAATGGAGCGGATAAAAAATAATCGGAAAGAAGATATACAGCAGTTACAATTATTAGGAGCCAATCTGGCGTCTATGTCTGCAGAGAAGGATAGGATCATTAAGCTACAACAATCAGCAACGGCAGTACGAAACGAACAGATTGAAGATGTGAAGGCAGTTTTAAAGGAATTGCAAGAGAGAGTGCAGAATTATGGAGTCTGCGACGACGAAATAATCAGACAAGTCAAGGAAGAACTAGAACGGATACAATGGATGAGCAGGAATTCATCTGAAGAGAGCCTATGTAAGGCTCATTAGCGGGAATAGGAACTCCTTGCTAGTCCGTACTTAAAGGATTTTAATATTGATGGATTGGATGCTTCGCGCTATAATGCTGTTATTTATTTGCTGGATGATGGGTTAATAGAATCGCCTTTGGAAAATTTCGTTTCGTCTCTAGTGCTGTTCAGGAGGTTGGTTGTTCGTGGAGGCAATCTCCACAATCTTTCACGCCTCAATGGCAAGGATTAGGCGTTCATTGACCCCTAATTTTAATTCTATGCCTAGAACCTCTCGTTGCCTAAAGACTGGTATTTCCCGAATTAGATGAATAATTTACTATTTCCCAACAATTTCAGACCGTTTCAAACGATTACTCTACGATGATCCCCCACCTTTAATCCTTCCCAAAACAAGAAATTACACGTTGCAAAAAACTTTATTTTCAGGCCCCAATCAGTATCAAACAAGCTTTCACAAGCGTGTCCGTAGCATAGGGTTAGGTGTTGATAATAAATTTAAGCGTCTTATCTAGGCGATGCTGACCCCGTCATCAGGTCCATAGTAGAAACATATTGCCGACGGCCAAAATCGGGCTATTAGATCCTCAGTAAGGCGAAATGAGTATAACTTTACAATTTGTGAATTGGGCGATGTATCAGGGACGAAAGTAATTCAACGAAGATTTCGCATTACAATTTCATATCAAGATTACAGGATGTCTACTAGAGGTATGATCCCCGGCTCGCGGTTTGCTGCTGCTGCCGATAATTTTGCCAGATGGAGGTCGCATGCGTCTATTGCTGGAAATCCTTATAGTTTTGCGCATAATCCGCTTGTTCACCGAATGAGGCTGGTAGGTTGTTGTAATGGGTGGATAGCGCGTAGGCTCACTCATGTAGGCCACGATCAGCCAATCAATATTGGAGACTATGAAAGGTCACAAGGTAATTCCAGATGGTGAGTGCTCTGTTGCAACTTTTAGTAATCTAGTAATTAACTTCTTGTAGTTGTGGACGATTTTGTACCATCATCGTGAGTTCCTCGCCGCTTTAGGCAGTCTCGAGCTTTACTAACAGTAATAGACTTCTCTCAGTCGACTATGCAGAAGGTCACCATGCTGCACTTGGCAATACATTACAATCCTCTGAGGTGCGCGACCTCCCCAAATTTTCCATTACCCACGTCAACGAGCATGAAGCTCCAGCACAGTCTCTTCTATCGCCTTCACAACGCTTCACTATCGTCATGACTGACCCCGACGCGCCACCGACATCAGATGCCCCTAAATCTTCACACTACGCAAATTTCGTCATCTCTGGCATCCGCGTGACTTCCGCAGATGCAGTAACAGAATTCGATACTGGCATGCCAGATAGTCCAGAGACTGTCGCTCCTGCGAACGGACGAGTCCTCCTCGATTACCAGCTGCCTATTTACGACGGGCCGACGCGACGGCACCGGTACGTGTTCCTGCTGTACCGAGAGGACGGACGTATGGTGCCGAAGTCTCCGCAGGAGCGTCATAACTGGGGATTTGGAAGTGCGGTGGCGGGCGCCCGTGAGTGGGCCAGCCGGTATGGTCTCACTCTAGTTGGTAAGTTCCTCTGCATTAGTCAGGTTCTGTCGGGCGAGATGCTAATATAAGCAGGGGCAAATTTCTTTTACATTCACAATGAACAAGCGATACAACCGGCACAACATAATTAACCTTTGGTATTTACATTTTGATATAAGTTGTCAAACTCCATATTTTATGTGTTTAATAGCATTAACAATGGCATTCATGGGGTTTGTGTCATTTTCATAGGCATTATTTATGGTTGGTTGTACATAGTTCTATCTCTTATTGACTTTCATGTATACTACCTATGACTTCATGAGATCAATATATTTATCCTCTCAATATGGAAACGGTGTACAAGCAAAATCTCGAAAAAAATATTTACAACACATATGCATATACAGATCACCTCTTATCTGAGGGCCGTTCCGCAACAACAATAAAACTAGGAGTGACTGCAATAAGGTGAGCTACTAAACCACAATAACAACGCAGAGGAGTGTAATATGTATGACCTTCAAAACAAATCATTTCTCATAATACTGCATCCAACGATCTATTGATCTCTGTATGTAATAATATATGACACAAAGAGAAAATGGAAATCTAACTTGATTATACGACCTCGTTGATAATGCGCGCCGCTTCAGTGTAAGTCCCCAGCATTTTCTCGCACTTGATGCGTTCTTGCGCGAGGGCAGCGTCTTCCTTTAATAATTCGTCAAAAAGAGACTCCCTGTATAGCTCAGACACCAATCTATTCTGGATTGTTTCCTTGCAGAAGTTAACGAGCAAGTGCATCACGGCCTTGGGAACTTGGTCTTGAATCGTCTCACGGACGAGGCCAAAGTACGAGGATATCAGGCGCCGGATTAATTCTGACTCAAGCTGTTCTCGTTCCGACAGACTCGCTTCCTCGTTTTGAGAAGAGGGGATTCCGAATTGCTCGAATTCCTTTGACAGATACGACGCGTCATCCGATGCATCTGAATGTCGGCCATGATGCGACGATCGGTATAGGTCTGACGGAGTGACAGCGCCAGAAGATGAAACCACGGTGGAAATACCTAAATTATCGGAACTGTGTGAGCTGTGTTTTATTCCGTTCACCTGGGACAACATAGCCGACTGTTGCGCATGCTGGTCTTTCGAGAAGAAATAATTCAAGAACGAATCTTTCGAAGCCGAAGCGGACGGCCCAGCAGCAGCATTGGTCGATGCCTCAGCGAGTGACACGCTCATAGACATCGACCCAGATCGAGCATGGTGATGATGATGGTGATGTCTGGACTCACCTTCACCGGGAGCCGACAACGGCAACGACTGACTTGGCTTACCGGCAGACTCTGGGACAGAATCGGATACGCCGTTAGCTCCGAAAACAGCCTTTTTGACCTCCATTCGCTCGAGCTTGCGTTGTGCTTCTCGAGCTTTCTTCTCCTTCTCTTGACGTGATGACAGTATGCTGGACATGGCCGCAGCAGCACCCAAGAAATTTGGGTGCTTGGTGTTGATGTACGCGCGCTGGATCGCTATCAAACTCTCGACGTATTTAGAGGTCGGACCGAGCCGCTCTCGCAGCAAATCAGACACAACCTCGATAATTTTCGACTGCAGCTTTGGATAACGCGACAGTTCTGGTCCACCACAATTGTGACAGATCTTCATAAGCTCTTCGTAGACGAGTTCGACACAGCGTTGACTAGGCGGTTCCAGCAATCGGATCTGCGGCTTTACCAAGAGATCAAACGCCAATTCAGGAACAAAGAGCGACGGCCGGGGACCTGTTGAGTTGCGGATGGCCGTCCGGATATCGAGAACTGAGAGACTGGCAGTGGGGTTGATTGCGTTTAACGAGGTACCGAACACGTCGTTGTAAATGTAGTAGATTCTGGCACCGCCGCAAAGTTCTTTAAGTGAAATATCGGAAGAGGTACCGTCGATGGACGCAATGAAGTTAGTCGCGAAGCGTGTCATTAGCTGAAGAACGAGAATGCCCTATCGTCGTCAGCTAACCCACAAGCCTATTAATAACTGATAACTGGAAATATCGTACCCTATTCTCTGAACCTGCAAACTGGGGTTCACCATAAGAAGCAAGCTCCTGCTGTGTCTGCCCCATAAGGGTATTCAATCTCGCCTTAATGTCCGGCAACTTTTCTCGAATGTGTGCCATCAACGTGTTGTTCAAGCTTTTCGCCAAGAATTGAGTACCGCATCTGTAAGATATATTTCTATACGCTGGATGCATCCTGAAGAATTCCTGCTCGGCCTTGAGTGCATCAGGCAGACTTTTATTAATTTGGATGTCCTGCTGGGATCTGTTCACGACGCCAATAAATCCAAGTTTGAGGGGGTACACGCGGCCAGACAAAATGTCAATCGCATTCGTACCGTGATCCATCAAATCAAGCTTAGTCAACACACCGATAGTTCGTCGTCCTTGCGGATCTACCTGGCGTGCGAGCTTAAGCGACTCCGAGTTAACTAAGTCCACATTGGCAGGTGAGACGGCGAGGATGATACTGTTTGGCTTGTTGATATACTCCAAAATGAGAGATCGGGTTTGCCTTTCAATATCTGTGGGTTGGTCACCAATAGGAATCTGCCGAGATTAGTTACTGTCATTTAAAGTCACATAACATTTGCCTACTTTTGTCAAACCGGGCAAATCAACCAATGTCAAGTTCAACACATGAGGCGAAAATATCTTTAAATTAATAGGCTGTTTATTTATCCCTTTATTATTCCCTGCAATCCGCACAGTGTCATTCTCAATCTCACGGCGAACTTCCGAAAAATCGTAAAACTTGCGGCCTGGAACGTGCAGAAACTCGGCCCATTGCTCGGGACGTCGGCCAGTCTGCAAGATCGAGTCCGAACTGACTTCGTCTAGTGACGAACTGGCTTCAAAGGGCAGATTTATTAGTTGCAGAATTAGCGGCCGACGGGTCACGATTCCTGTTCCGCGAGGTAGAAAGTCCTTGCCGACTATAAGTAGTTGAAATTAGCTCTGATCGACAGCGAGCACCGAACTAGATGCGACAAACGACAAATAAACAATCGCAACATCATTCGCGTCAGTATGACATACTGACGCTCCAATTCAGGTAAAACGCAACCCAGCACATCCTGCACACGGTACATCGCGCTCTGCAAGACGTGCGGGAACTCTACCTACCAATATTCTCGAGCACGGAGCTCTTGCCACACGACTGACTGCCCACAACGACAACCTGCGGAAGATCAATGGTATCCGTGCCAATTGTGTTGAATACCAAGTCCTGGAGCTTGTTCACTATCGGAATTAAATCCTCGAGTGACGACATTGTTGTAATACTGAGGCTCGAATGATTTCGATCTTTCATATGAAGATGTGTGAAGCAATGGACAGCCCTCCCAAAAATTATAAAATACCAAAGATCCGAGGTCCAGTAACCCAAAGTCTGCGTATTCTAGCTTCCAATTCGAATCTTATAGAATAGTCTAAATTCAGTGGATTGTTCCCTTGATGTTCCGAAAGGTAACCTAAACCAAGCGGGGCCAAATTAGAAGGTCTTGATGTTTTGGTGTGCCCTACCTACGTACCGTCAACGAAGTCGACGCGACCGATTAGGCTCACATGGGCTGCGGATCGCGTCTTCGCGCAGTCATAACCCCGCCACAAACTTATTTATACAGCCTTTAGGCCGTATATGTTGATTGACATGACATGGTACAACTGAAACTGGCACTCACGTTCCAATTGGTTTCATAATACGGCGAGATGGCAGCGCAAGTGTCCACGCCGATCCTGCAACATTCGGACTTTGACTTCCTTCCCGATCTTCTCGAGCTTTTTGAGCGCGTGTGCGATGGATCACTACAGCCTAAAGACCTTCATAACGAGGCCGGTCGCTTGCGAATCCGTATCAGTCGGGCTAAAAGCTTACTCACGCAAGCTGTCATGGCCGATGACGCGGGCGTGGACGAGCAGACAGTAATTATTGAAGAGCTGAAAGACAAGATAGCCAAGAAACGGTAGTCACCGTGAGTTTATTACATTTTTTTGCAAATGCTAACTTGTGTTAGGTACTTGCTTTCGAAAGTCGCGGAACTCGGGAAAGCTGTGCTGCAACGTGAAGGTGAGTTACAAGAAAACGAACTCGTTTTTGAGGCCGAGAAGTATGAGACACCGGTGAAAGAAGATATCGATCTACTGCGGCAGATCGAGATTCCGGAAGTTAAGTTAATACCCCACTCTGTACAATTGCTTCCAGAATCACCAGAGGGGCAGGTCGCACAGACTGATGAACAGAAGACCGAAGAGCCTGCGCGGCAAATGCCACCACAAGGTCAAAAAGGCGAGCAACCTTCTAGCGAAGTGCTACAATTTGACAATAACAACAATGGTGGCATGGATAATAGCGACATGCCGAACTGGGGTGAAGATTTTGATATGACTGGCGAAGAGTTGCAGGAGACTATCGAAGGACTTCCTGGTGACGCTCAAATCTTCGGTGAAGCCAACATCGGCGGTGGAGAGGACAATGATATGCAAGGATTTATGCAGATGATGCAAGAGAGCGGAATGGAAGGCCAGGGTGACGAGTTTGGGAATAATCAGAATGAAGGCGATGAGAATCAACAGGACAATGAGGTGATGTTCATGATGATGGATGAAATACCTAGCAGTGGCGCAAATATGGGGCAGCAAAATCTCGGAGAGGATAATGTGGGCGATCCGGAGCAGGACGTGCAAATTGATGAACTAGCCAAGGCGATGGCCGAAGATGATGACGATGTCATGGCTCAGTTTATGCCAATGGATCTGAGTTGATCGAGACCGCGCAATAGTGTATATTACAGTGCAATATTATTTTAATAATTTCATAAAATAATAGCAAATCAGTACTACCAGGATTGTATTGGGCCGAATCCTGCTGTTATTTCTTATACAATCTTACATGGACTCCAGTCGCGTTGGACATGGTCAACGTCCTTCTCTTCAACGGAAATGCATCAGTCTCCGGGGACTCCGTAGTCTCTAACGTATCAAACTCCTGCAACAATCGCACAATCGTATACCCAGCCTCGGTGAGGGCATACTGCTTTCCCAAGCAAATTCTCGGACCACCGTTGAAAGGAAGGAATTCCCAAGTCCACAACTTGCCCTCTGCCCACCGCTCTGGTCTAAACTCGTCAGCATCCTCGCCAAAGAAATCTTCACGGCGCTGCATAACGTAAACGCTGTACGTGACCTTCTCCCTCTTGCGGATCAAGATCGGAGATTTGCCGTCGGGCCCACCGCCGACAGGCAAGACGGTGTCCCTGACTGCGTATCTATTATTCTGCGGAACTGAGGGATACAAGCGAAGAACCTCGTTCATGACGTATCGCAAATAAGTCGCACTTTTCAAAGTCTCAAAGTTGATTTGCTGTGTTCCTGGCGGATTCGGCCCCCTCCCAAATACTTCAACGATCTCATCCCGCAATTTCTGCAACACTTGGGTATGGCGAGCAAGCAAATAGAAAGTCCAGCTCAATAGTCCGGCGGTGGTGTCCCGTCCTGCAAGTAAGATATTAAGCAGCTGATCCCGTAATGTCTTTGGATCCTAAGTTACCTCGACAAAGTATACCGACTACCGGCAACTGCTTCGATCTTTGCGGCTCCGTCGCAGTAGGTGTCGAGCGCGTTATTGACGTAATAGTCCACGAACTTGTGCACGATTGCGGTTGCTTCGCGGAAGTCTTTGGGATTCAGAAGCCAGCAAAATGACTGCATGGTGCGCGGAAGGCAAGGACTTCCTGGGAATAGTTGAATGCATAGGCGAAGCCTTGTTTGCCGGCGTCGGACGCGACGACCTTTATGTCACCGGCGTTCTTGTCGCCGGATTTGGGGGTCAGCTGGAGTGATGCGACGGATTCTCCAAAAAGCAAATCTGTCGCCGAGTCTAGAGTCATGCGGTAGAAGAGTTCCTGGATGTCGCACGATTCTGTCTGGCTTTGAGGGAGGCATGACATGAGATTACGCACATGTGGGTCCAATTTGGCTACGTCAGAGACCTGCAGTATTTTAGTCTTCACATAATATATCGAAACCCGGTGACATGGCGAACCTGCTGTCTACTAAACTACGGCCGCAGCATGGCACGCGAATGCGCCCATCCTTCGTTGTCCAGGTGAAAATACCCTCACCCAATAGCGGGTGAAACGCGTCAGGTCGAGTCCCGAGTCCAAAGTCATTGAATTTCGTCGCGAGCATTGCCTTGATGTTCTCCGGATCGATAGTCCAGGGATTGTGTCGTCCGAGCGCCGTCGTGCCGAAGGTATTTCCATACTTCCTGAAATCATCAACCATGTGCTCCATAAGCTTATGCGCTCGCAACGAACGGATTAAGCTGAGAATTCGGCGGATGCCGAAGAAGTCTGTGTTCACGCTCGCGAGACGCACGGCACCATACTTTTCGGCAAACAGACGCTCGACTTTGTTGCTGTTGAGTTTCTGGACGACGGCGTAGGACAGCAGGCCGACGATCAGCAGGACGAAGATGCTCTTCAGGGACCCTGCGACGGCGACGAGCGAAGTCGCATGTGGCAGGACGAGAACAGACATTATTGCAGACACAGAACCATTCAGCAACGAATTTGCGAGCAGAAAACAGGAGCAAAAAAGAGAACAAGGCGTGCGAGTATTTAAGCTACAGGGCGGCAGAGATATTGGTTGTTGCAAGCTACGGGGTTAACCCGACCGACTGCGCAATTGCTGCGCAGTCGGCTACGTCCAGCCAACCACGCGAGCTTGACCTCACGGCTCGCTTCCTCATCCGTCCTGGATCGACCTCGGCTCAATCGTATCTCAGGTACACAATCCATGGATTATTCTATCATAAATATACATTAATGCAAAATAGTGAGTATAACACGTACGCGGTTTGCTCAATGCCATCTGCCAGCTTCAATTGTAAGTTTGTGTATATCTCGGATCCTAACTATGACCAGACATCATTAAGCGCGAACCCCAGCCTCTTGGTCCTTTGGAGCTCACATCCAAGTCAAATCGGCTAGTTCGAGCATATTATGGTTTGACGCGTAATATGTGAGGAATGCGACATTTACACACAAATATAGTCGAACAGATACTACGAGGAAAGCCTGGGATCTGCGGATTTGCCGGTCATGACCACTTGTTACTGTCACCAAAACTTTGTCACTTTGCGCGCTCAAACTTATACTGCCGAGGTCTGTAATACCAACCAAAAGTCAGTCCAAGATTCGCCAAATCGTTATGGAAAGCAGAAACTTTAGATCCCAATATTACGTACAGGAAGAACAACCATAACCAAAGACGAGATATTGGTAAATTTGCAGTCATTTTGGTCTTCTCCACTCCATAATTTACTTCCTGATAATATATGCTCTAGCTGGATTATAGTAGTGTGACCACACAGATCAAACCAGTTGACAAAAGTGCTATATTTTAATAATCAAAACAGTTGTACAGCAAAATTTAATTGCTTAATCGTTTAATGTAAATTGTGTCTTCATAACTCAAATACGTCAAAACCCTAACCAATCCCTATTTTTTATAAAGCCGGACTCGCACTCCATTTGCGTTCGACATTGTCAACCACGCCCGCTTCGACGGCACGCCTTCTTTCTCTGGCAAATCTTTGTTCTCAAGCGTATCAAACTCTTGTAATAACCTAACAACCGCATAACCTGCCTCCGTCAACGCATACTGCTGTCCTAAGCAGATTCTCGGACCCCCGTTGAAGGGGAGGTATTCCCACATCCATGTGTTGCCCTCTGCCCACCTTTCAGGTCTGAAAACCTCTGCGTCATCGCCGAACAAGTCTTTGCGACGATGCATCAAAAAGACAGTATAAAACACCTTCTCACCTTTCCGCACCAACACTGGCGACTTGCCATCGGCGCCGCCGCCGCGCGGTAAAGTCGTGTCTTTGTTCGCCACTCGGAAGTTCTGCGGAACGGAGGGATATAGCCGAAGCACCTCGTTTAATACATGCCGGAGATACGTCGCGTGCTTGAGTGTCTCAAAGTTAATCGGCTTCTTTCCGGGCGAATTCACGTCACCAAAAGTGTCGATGATTTCCGTTCGCAGCTTTTCAAACACACGCGGATGTCGTGCGAGAAGATAAAATATCCAGCTTAGAAGAACGGCAGTGGAATCCCGCCCAGCTAGTAAAATGTTAAGCAATTGGTCACGTAAGATCTTTGGATTCTGTGTCTCCTCAACCAACGCGTCAAGAAAGACATATCGCTCGGACAGGACAACCTCGTCGTGCTTCTTCGTTTCGACCGACTGGCGCAGGTGGTCCAGGGCCTTGTCGATGTAGTAATCCACAAATCTGTGCACGATAGCGTTGCTTTGTCGGAACTTCTTTGGATTCATTAACCAATACCACGACTGCAACATAACACGAAACGCAACGACTTCTTGAGAATAGTTGAACGCATACGCGACCCCTTGTTTGCCATCGCTGGATGCCACGGCCGTGATCTGCTCCTTTGACATGCGATTGATTTCAGGAATGTCTTCGGCAGCAGAAGTCAGCTGGAGAGAATTCACGGATTCTCCAAAGAGGAATTCAGTGGCAGTGTCCATCGTCATTTTGTAGAATAGTTGCTGGATGTCGACGGACTCCGTTGGCGTGCGGGAGAGACAAGCAATCAAATTCTGCACGTGCGGTTCGAGCTTCGTGACGTCGGAGACCTGCTGGCGACTAAACTGTGGTCTGAGTAGGCCGCGAGAGCGCGACCATCCCTGATGATCAAGCGTGAAAATGCCGTCACCGAAAAGCGGATAGAACGCCTCGTATCGATTGCCGAGATCAAAGTCGTTGAATTGAGTCGCCAAGACCGCTTTGATATTTTCAGGATCAATTGTATTCGTAATCATCTCGCCGAGTACCTTCGCGCCGAACGTTGTTCCGTACTCGTTATGATACCACTGCGCCATGTCGAGGTACTTGTCGTTTCTGAGCGCGCGAAACAACGAGAAGAATTGGCGGATGCCGAGCCAGTCTTCGCTCCGCGAAGGCAAACGCACTGCGCCTCTTTTAGCGAATTGCCGCTCGACGACGATGCTGTTTATGCGCCTGATGAGAAGGTAAACTAAGAAGAGCGTGGACAGCACGATGAAGGCAGGTTTGTTCAGTGTCTTCAGGGAAACGAGGTGCTGGTCCTGCGCGTGGAGCGCCATGGTTCGATTCGATTAATGTAGATATAAGCTAGGAAGCAAGCACGCAGAATAGTAATAAACGATGACAAACGATTTTGAGATACTTCGAGCAGGACAGGCTCGTCAAATACATTTCCTGGGCGGACCTCGGCATGGCGAAATGTGACCGTTACAGGTGGCAGGTGTAGCAAGCGATTGCCCCGCAAAATCGACGTCACAGTGAATAAGCGGAATAAGCGAGCAGGGGTCATCGCGACGCGAATCCTTCCATGAAGAGCAACTACTGCCGAGCAGCTGCTTATTAGACAAAAGTCTAAGGGTCTGGTGGTCTACGCGGATCCATTGTGCATCAGAAGCAGTTGATGATTCAAAGGGCTCAAATGCAATATAAATCCATTCATAATAATATTTAAACAAAGTAATGCTTGACAGTTTGACAGGCAGATACGCTAAAAACAAATGCAATACTAAAAACTATATACTATATACTCTTGGGGGGAACCGCTCTCTCAACCGTTTCCCAAAATATATGAATCCGACAGCCATCGAGCCACAGAGAGCAAACGCAATAAACCCGAGATCAGAGCATCCCCACCCGTGCCCCAATCGAGCAAATAGCGATGGTGCAAGAAGCGGGAAAACGCCGCGCTTCTCATGCGGAAACAGTTGTCTGGATCGGGATCATGCTTGCGACCATGCCGAGACCGAGGGGATATAGTGACGCGACCATGCCGAGACCGAGGGGATATAGTGACGCGACCACCGCGAACCAGTGTGCGCGTGTTTGGATCGCCCAGCCAGCAGTACCAGAACATGGCCGCAGGAATGAGAATGCACGAAAGGAGGAGTGGCCGGAGACGGAACTCTGGTTCGCGGATGCCGTCGTTCTTTTTGGTGAGATAGCGGACAAGGTTGTCGTTGGTTGAGCCAACGGTGGTCTCGCCTCATACCTGAATTCTGTTGTCTGCGCATAACGCATAGACGCTAAACTAAACCTCATCGCGAACAGATTAGTCGATCACGACTACATAGGTGCCAATACCTTATATTTCCCGTCTGAAATAGTCTCGTTGGATCTCTTTCGTATGACAGGGCAGTCGAAGTCACAGCCGGCACTCCCATCGATTCCGAACATGCCCACAAATTCTTGAGCCCTAGAGTATGCCTATACGATCAGCTTGACAATGTGCAAAGCCAACTGTGGTGTTTGGCTTTGGTGCTTTCTCTTTATCGAGCCGTCTTACACTACATTTATTAAATAACTAAACTTAGGCAGCATACACTTTGTTTAAAGTCGTCACTCTACCAGGATAAGCAATTCTATTAATGTAATGTCATTATCTAAAATCTACTATACAGTCAGCGAGTCAGTTATCACAAGTTAAACCGCGAATATTTTCGCACTACGGAGTACTGTCACCGCACAATGAATTGATGGGACAAGCGCCAAAGACATTCTAGACAGGCCCGAGTGATGTACACGGGTTCAGTTTACGAAGCTCAATTAGCGAGTATACATGTTCATTAAAAACAGGATCTCAATACTGTAGGCCGTTGTACGGTCAAGATCGGGCATATATATCTGAAGATCCTATAAGCGAAGTATCTCCTTGAGAATGTCTGGATTGCACATGGCCAAAAGCCTAGTGTGTGATAAATGACAAACTAGTTACTTCTGATGTGCGTACTGTCGCAAGCACCGTAACATGGGATCTCTGCTGTATTATGCCATAAATCAGATTTCGGCAATTGAAATTTTAAAAAAGTGTTCTTAATAGTAGTACACACTATTATCGATTAAGGTTTCAGGGGCGCATTGGTTCCTGAGACACCCGGACTCGAAGCTCGCAACACGCGTTACCCTGAGTGACGTGTGCATAAGCTATATTTAGCTTTGGAGGCTGAGCTCATAAGACCACTTCCGCACATCGCACTCTTCTCAACTCTCATGACGTGTCCTTCTCTTTTTAGTATTACTCCATATGCCTTAGCATGAACCTTATCGTAGACACATTTCAGCTAGCTATTCCGAAGTTGTAGTTTCATTTCAACAGGTCCGTTATCCGACTGTTGCTGATCAATTCGACTAACACGGAATCTCTTTGTCGCGTTCACTTAATTTGTTCCCTAGAGTGTTTTGATCGAGGCGCCATATTTGCTAGTAATATTACTTAAATTATTGATATTCAGTTCTTACCTGCTATGAACATAGTGAATGTGTTTACCGACGCGACTGCGCGTTACGCACTTCTATTTCCTAATATAGACTAGCATAAAATAAGCTTTAGGGCGGCCAAATGTTGGTGTTTGCCATAGTTAAGAGCATCAGTACCCACCAAAATAGGACCAGCAATCACTCTCCAAAATTTTGATATAAGGAAATAAATCAAGCAACAATTACTAGAGATCAAGTTTACTAACAGTTTAATATATTTTTCGACTTGATAATGGCAATGGTGGTGTGGATAGAAACTGTTGAAAATGCGGGTACTTCTTTCGGTTCTTGGGTGGATGCACCATATGTACTCGCCGGCCTTTCATCCCCGAAAATGACCGGTATTTATAAGCCGCACACGTAAGCTTCGGAAAAGAGCTTCCGACATCCGGGCTGGACGATGTATATATGAATTCCTTGTGGTCTGGGGGATATATCTGGTTTCTGTTACTC
>MU972945.1:0-56426 GCA_038497805.1 Lipomyces mesembrius
TCTTAATTTAATAGGTACTAATTCAACTGTTCTATATACATGCATTTGCTCCACATATTTATATGGCACAGAAGGTACCCCTCCAGCAATAATGGCAAACTTGAAATCCTCGGGTCTTTGTGCTGATAGGTTCCGAACGGAAGCGGGACTTGAACGATTTTAATTGAAAGCCCTTTTTTTGATCTCCAAAGATCTAGACGAGTTTCATTGACAATAACGGGGTGGTTAGATTGCCTCATCTAGGGACTCAAATGTAAGTAAGTACGCGAATATTCCACTATGAAGGTTCAGCTGACAATACGAGTGCCTAGATACTTGCAAGGGATGGTGTGATATCACCGAACACTGCTTGGGTTTGTGTTTGCTGGTACGAATGTGGAGGCTATTCTTCGAGGGCAGCGCTTCAACAGCCCCAGGAACATTTCTGCACCGATCATGACACTCACTCACTTTTTGATGAATTCGTTATTGCAATTGCAACTTGAATGGACAGTACTGCTTACGCAAATTGGTCCCAGCCAAAGCATGTAGTGGGATGAGCCATAGCCAAGATGGCGATGAAAGGGGCCCGAAGGTCATGCAATTTGGTGAGCTGTTCAATATTCATTTTGCAACTGGCAATGCGCTTCATGCAAGCGGTGCGGGTGAGACTATCAGAAAAATATTGCAAGATGAAGAGGATTATAATGTTGGCATCGTGACTAACGAAGAATGGGAAGAGCTATCGTGGTCATATGACCCCATGAGAAACCCGTAAAATACAATGGCCAAGTCGAGGCTGATGAGTAAAGATACTGTTAATACGATGTCCAAGACTGCGCCCATGAGATAACCATCGCTCAATAGAGCCAAAATCACGTGGTATCTCTGTGATGATATCAGCTAGAGACGCGATGTTTTCACCTAACTATAAACACAATGTAACACAATCGTGCTTGGACGGTCTTACCAAGGCTCGTGTGATATCGTGCTTGGATGGTCCTACCAAGGCTCGTGTGATAGATGAGAACAACAAATCACTCAGCAATGTACACTCGCATTCCTATTCCTATTCGACGCTGATGGCGTGACTCAACCCTATCCGTATCCATATACATATCCGCAGATTCTCTATCCGTATCCGTATCCACGACGGATGTCCACGGATATATCCGTTATCCGTCTATCTGTGCCGATCCATAATGCTGATGATTGGTAACCCAATCGAATACAACCACGACAGACGATAGACTCCGATTCTAGCGTACAGTGCGCTTTGCAAAATTGCGTCGCTTCAGCTGTCGCAATTTTGATAGTGATGGCCTGCCGGCACACTGCGTCGACTGCGACCCATGGCTAATCCTACTTCAGAACTGCATTACGCTCTCTCCGTCGGTGCAATGTATTGCTATCTCGTATGATTGTTATCCTGAACTAGTGAGTTGTGTGAGATAGATTGAGTTTGCCAGATGCCTCTTGGACAACAGAGGATTAGGCTATTACTACGTCTTGGACCTAGGAGTCCGAAGTAGTCGAGAAACTCTTCGTGAGAATGACGATGATGACGAAGCTCAGCAAGGGTTCACCGAATTCAGCAATTACAGAGAGCTACCTTATCAGTCTAGTTCTACTTGTTTGACTGGGATTTGTATGTATTATTTATCGCAGCGGTCGGTACGACTCCGTATCAATGGCCGACGTCATCCACAATTCGATCAATGCTTTCCTCCGTGCATGAACTTCGCCATGTCCCAGAACCCCTCTATACGGCCAATCACTTAGCCATAGCCCGAAAGTTGGCCTGCATCGCCAGCTCCACTCCAACTTCAGTTTACAAAATTCAAAGCAGTCGCAGATTGGATTGAGCATATATTGACAAATTACTCGTATGCGCAATACCTCGTGAAAGAGTCAAAATTTAATCTACAAGAAAAATCCGTCTAAACGCCAGAGAAATTCAAATAACAATCCACCACGCACCGCCCAACATCATAAGCAACACGACACTCGTTAATATCCCGGCTCCAGCGCGATCGCCGGTACTAACACTGAAGGGATAATCGTATCCTGGCCGTCGTAATCCTCCATTTCCGCCAGGCGATGAGCCACCGGTCGATGCGGTATATGGAGCAGGTACTTGGTTGGTCAAGAGGTTCTGGACTGTCTCCAAAGCCGACATTTGCTGGCCCAGACCCCATGTATTGTCCCATCCTTTGACCAACCAGGATGTACCGCAAGTAACGCCATCTGTACCACCTGTGCAAGACTGCGCAACACCATGGACAATCGTGTTGACTAAGTGAGCATAGATTGTGTCATATGTCCAGGGTGCAAGTACGGCTGTTAGTCCCATAAATCGTGACAAATAAGCTTTGAACGACTTTTGATCTGTATTGCATTTCTGTACTGCTTCGCAAGCTACCTCATTCATGACACCACCACTACTTTCATCGAAAAAGACGTGAAGCCCTTCAAGAACATTCTGTGTTCTATTCTTCCACAGATCGGACAATGTCAAATTATATAAATAAGCCGAGCCTGCGAGGAAACTTGCTGCGTTGTAGGTCCACTGATATTTCTTAATGTCCGTACAATTGTCCGTCGAGCTCGCGCCGTCATAAAAGTAATAATATTTGGTGTCTAGAAAGCCGACCTCTTCGACCCAATCCCATGTCCGTTGTGCCCAATCAACGTACGTTGTATTGCCAGTATATCGCGCTAGTCGCGCCGCCAATAGAAACAGTCCTGCATTTGAAATCGTATTTTTGTAGTTGTAACCATTATTAAGCTGGAAAATCTGCCACCGCAGACCGCCATTACAGGTCGACATATCCCACCGATCGGCCATCGACCAAAATACCGTTTCAGAGAGCTCCAGCCATTGCGGCTGGTCAGAGGACGGATTTGTAAAGTTGCGTTCTGCAGCAGCCATAACTGTAAATGCCCAGAACGCTTGATCATCGTTACCTTCGGTCATGACTTCCGACTTCGGCATGAAGTCGTTATTCGGGCCGACATTACCTAGTAATGCGTCCATCAAGATCTGGTTATAAGTCGCGTCTCCAGTATAAAACCAATAGTCAAGAAGAGAGCCCCAAGCGGCGCCAGCCTCCCACCAATAGTACGGCCAAGTGAACTTGCCGAGTGTTCCACCGGTTTGGTTACCGTTGTAGTAGTCCATCATGCCATGTGAAAAAACCCACGCCGCGTGCTTGATAGAGTCTGGATGATGTCACTGTCAGATATATGTCTATCTCGACTTAGCAGCAATGAATACCTACCAACGTTGTTCACATCAATTTCGATGGCCTGCGCGCCGTGAAGAAGCGTGCTGAATACGAGAAAATAGGAGCACCATTGGAACGCGCAGAAGCAGATCATGTTGATACTGAGAACCAGGTCATAAACAAAACTGGCACAGAAGGGACCGTGCTGAGGCCGATTAAATCCACGGTAGTCGATGCAGAAAGTGGAGTGCCGAAATATTAGAATGTGGACTGCAGGTTTAGCGACGCGTCGTGTTTCGGCAGAGTAGTTGCAAAATGCACAACTGCACTGCAGTCACGCTAACTAGCAGCATGATCGCCTGCTGTAACTGCGTTAAGCTTAAAATAGCCCATAGGAATGCGAATGTACCTAACAGCTGTCAAAATTATGTTGCATGTGACATGGTGCGTTTTGCATACGGCTAAACACCAAAATGCCCCTAGCGCGCCCAATTTGGTTTAGCTCAAACAAGTCGGCCCAATATAGTTTAGTACAATCTACTCGTTAACTGCCACGCCAGGCGCCCCAGGTCGTCTCTCGGCGCTAATCATTGCCGTGCTGCTGACTGAACCAGTTTGATATTAGTGAATGTCTACCAAACATTGATTTTAGTGACCGCATAGAACTACCGACTCACGAATCTTGATGCAATCTAAGCCATTCCGGACGGCATTATAATTATGCCCTGGTTCTCCCACCAAGTAGTGTCCTTATTTAATCAGCAGGATGCAGTCACATTACATTTGACCAAACCCTGGTCTTCCCCTCTAGGTTCGCGGTACCGGCCGTCAACCATAATTCAGGCATTCCATCGCGGAGAATTTTCTGCAATCGTTAGCAGGGTGACACTAGTCAGGTCCACATCTTCAGGTGATCTCTCCATAGCTGTATTTGGTCGTCAGTTTCCTCTGATTAAACTTATCGGTTCCATTCCGTCTGTTTCTGGTAGCTCGAGAATCCAGTTGAGGTTAAGGTCGCATGAGGCTTGATTAGGTTTGCGAGAGGTTCGTTCAACAAGGTTGGGTTCGCCAACTTTAATGCCTTGCCGAATTTAAATCAGACTCAAACAAAGATGCTACGCGCGACTCGTGACTTCTGTTTAGACTTGTCAGAGAGGCTCTCCTTGCCAATGCTCAACGCCGCCATCTCCAGAGTCCAAGAGGCCAGCGAGCGACATGTCAGTCACGGAACAAGATTTCGCTAGAGCAAACTATATGCTAACTCTTCTATTCAAGGCCAACGAGAATATAAGTTGCGTCAAATGATCTTAAGGCTTTAAAAACCCAGTTCTATGTATTAGATCGTAACCAAACCTGTCAGACAAATCGCATACTAATCCTTTATTAACTTCACATCCTCAACCCAAGGCGCAATATTCTCTAGCCTTTAAGGAGCATATCCCACCGATCCCATGTGTCATTTTCCATTCGTGCCGCAAAATCAAACAACTCGTCGTAGTTATCAGCAGGAGCCGCTCCGATTCCATCGGACAAGTCAGATTCAAGGCTTAGGTGGCTCTCCACGGCACCCGAATTAAAATATTCAGGGCTCGATGACGCATTGGACATCTTTGAAGGTGACATCGACAATATTGAATTTGTTGACGACGTTGACGCGGAGCACGCCGAGGATATGCCACTAAAATCACCTCCGACAGTAATATTCCCCAACGATCCAAATTAGTAGAGGTTACGAGATTCGAAGACGTCCCAGTGTCGGAAGATTCATGAATATTATTAGACGGCGCAATATTAACAGATGCATCGATATCCGAAGACATCACCACATTTGCAGACTGAGTCATGAACTGCGAAAGAGCCGGCGGCAGTGGCTGGACCAAATTATTGTCACTAGATTGGTCAGATAGAGTGCAAGTCTGTTGGATCAAAGCTTCCAGCGTTGACGCGAAATCCCCAACGAAATTTTCTTCGCTCAATGGTACCAGGTTCGCATACTCCGGTGGCAAATTTGACGAGACCAGGGGAAGACCTATCGGGTGCAAATATCTGATCTTGAGCCAAGTACCCGTACGAAGCTTATTGATTGAATTCCATGCATGACGTATAGCCGCAGATTTTTCTGCTATTCTCAATAAATGTAGCACCTGGAATACCTGTTCCACTACCCGTAGTCGCTCATCGTCGATATACGTACTACCAGGTTCAGGAAGCATAGGTTTATAAGATATAGATCTTGGAGAACAATAATAATGGCATGAAAAGGTTGAAGAAAACGAATGTACCAAACATAGACGAGGAACTCCGGCATTTTGCTGAACCCGAGATAATAATACAGAGTATTAATTGCCGCCTTCAGAACTTTTTCGCGTACTGACGATTCATTCGGTCCACGGCTCTTACTGTTGACATCCTCATCCTTCAAATAATTTGGATGATGAAGATAAGTATAAGGTTTTTCATTGACGACGTGCATCATGTAGAATGCTCAATCTTTGAAAACATTAGATCGCGGATCATCATCCTCTAGTAGCATCAATTCCCTGCACCGCGCCTCCATGCGTGGTCGAACCCTCAGAATTTCCTCATCAAGCGTATTGATCTGCTGAATGTTACATTTCTGAACGCCGTAGGCTGTCAACAGAATCATGCAGTTCAAAAGAGATCCCTCAGAAACGGCATTCATCGTCAATACGTGACAGTCGACGTGATCTTTATGCTCCTCGCCGTTAGCCATGACGCATTCCGACGGCAGCTTCACGTCGCTTTCAACACGATGAACGATTGGTGGCAGACCTTGTGACATCGAATGGCGTAATCAAGATGTACCAACTGCCACCAGAGGAGACGTCGTTCTTGGGCAACTTCAAGCTCAAGCTGAACGGAAAATTTGACGGATCTCTGTGAAGTCCCATCATCTGCGCTACCCGAATGAGCATTGCTACCGTTCCTGTTCCCGCATCAGTTGTGTGGACATTCAAGCACGTGTTCAGAATCACGCTAGTCTGTAGACCTTGAAGAGACGGCTGCGCCGGGAAATGCGCACCTGACAGCGCGATGTCTGTAGCGAGCTTGTACTTATTTTGAAGGACTCGCTGCTCTTCGGAGCTGGCATCCTTGTGCATCTGTCGTTCGATGGCGTCACGCACCGTTATTATTTCGTTGGGAGAGCTGAATATATCGAACATTGAACTTTCACATATGCTTAAAGTTGCACCGTACAATGTGACAAAAAATAACGCGAGAAACGGCGTGTCTACTTGGTAACTTATTTTAAAGGTTCATCCAAAACTTCTCATAAGTCTTCATAAATCTATATTGGTTCAGTATCGGTATTGCAGGATGCACAGCAAAAAAATAGTGCTGAATAAGACTGTCGGCGACAGACTTGTCTGGGATAATTGAAACAAAATGTCCATGTAAGCGTTGGAATTTGATATGAAATAGCTATGCAGCAATGATGACGCCGTTTCGTTCCGCGTTATGGCATCCATATTGAACGTTTCATCCCGTGACTTGAGAATAGTGCTCATATCTACCATCTATTGATGCATTTGTGATTACCACCAGTCAGCTGAACTAGAAACATACCTCTTTGAAGTATGCACCCCAGAAGGCGCCATTCGCATATCCGGATCCACCGGTCGTCGGATCTACACTCAAATATCCGACATCTACTCTTCGCACGTTTCCATTATCGACGTCACTAGCCACTTCAACGAAATCTGTCTCCTCTTCTCCCTCCACACCGGGTGCTAGTTCATCCAGTACATCTACACCGTCATTCACGTTGTCATGGTACTGACATTCAAGGTCAAGCTTGACACAGTTATTGCATGCTGGAGTCAACTTGTCACATTTCACCTTCCGTCGATGGCAGTTCACGCACGATCGAATCACTCTGTGCCTGCGAATTGTGTCCGAAACTTTCGCTTCCGTTTACTTTGAGGTGCATTCCCACCATGTACTGTACCTGGAAACGTAAATAAAAGGTCAAGATTATTAACCGGCCCGCTATTATCCATATCTACCGATGTAGAAAACAATTGTGGGTAGCTATTGTAGGTATGTGTTCATCGCTCTGCCTAAACCAACTGTAAAACCCTAGATGCTAGTTTAAACACACCTAACCCTGAATTGGTAGTTAATGTGATGGGTGCGGGACAGCAAGAACCGACCACTGTGGTCGAGTGCCAAATTTTGACCAGCCCTACCCCTTACGTAAATGCACAATGCATTGCTTATAAAAGCCATATAGAGCATAAGATGGCTCTTAATACTTTCTATGGTCATCCGGAATAGACTCTAGCTAATGACAATACTATCATAAAACTGAAGCTAATGTACAAGCTCATTCTAGTTCTAATGACTCCGGTAGTCTTCGATGTGATTTATATTTTTTACTACGAAAGCCGCAGATTAGCCCTCAAAGCTACGAGAGTAGCACTCCATGTACCGCCATGCCTTCCGCGCATAGCCACGAACATTCTGACTGTAGCGAACGAAAAGAATAGTCATTCAGCCTGGCGGCTCTTTTGGCCACACTCCAGACTCGCTCTATAAATTGCACTCACAGTGAACCATCGGATATAAGAGAACATTGCACAGATCCCGCTACAACTTCTTCAATCTTCTTCAATACTAGATTTCTGGGCTCGGAAGTCTGGCTGACTCGCAAGGACATGAACAGCACAGCGCATGTTCTCCGCATTTGATTCATTCCCGCAGAGACTTGCGCAGCCCCTCCTTCCACATATCCCTTTCCAACAAAATTGGTTTGGGGCCCTTTTTAATGCCTCTCTTCGTTTCATCTATGTCGTTCTCTTCATAGACCATCGGCTGAACGACGACCTCACCACCGCTGCCCACAAACCAGCCATCTCGTGTGGTTCCGTTTTCATGTCGCCGACATTAAGTTAGTGGGCCAGCAGGCCATCTGCTGTATGGCTTGATGATTCGACGATTGGTCATATAGGAAGACCGATACAGTTTGGATGGTGCTTTTCAAACAATGGGATAGTTTTCTGTAGCTGACAAATCATGTTCTCAGACCTCCACCCTCGCAATTCTTTCCTGGGAGCATGATCTGGCGAGCCTCATCGTCTCCAAACCGGATCGGACCATGACAAGCACAGAAAAAGTCAGAGACCATTAGACCTTGACCTTGACCTTGACCCTTCTTCTTGAGGACTGTCTCACCATCTTCAATCCACTGATAATTCGCGTCGTCGTTCGAATTAAAGCAGCACTCATCGTGAGTCACGAGGACTATTGCCTTCTTCCCATCGGGAAGAGTCGGCAGATGCTCTTTCCTGTCCTGATCATATTCGCGCATTTTCAGAGTGCCATTCCATTATAAGTTTTGACCATTTATTACGATAATCCTTCACATCATCGCGTTCATGGCCGTCATAATAGACGTCTTGCTGATGGGCCCGTTCTGTGGAATCCCCAGGCAGTCAAATACCGATGGCAAGTCTTCTCCGAAATTATGAGACGGTCCAGGATGCCCAAGTACTTTGGGTAGATCTCATTCATCTTCAGACGATGGACAGATCTCTGTGGAGATGGAACTGATCGGAAAAATGCCAATTCTTTCGCCGCAAATTCTGAAGTCCTCTTCCCGTTGTCTTTCAACTTTTTGATCTCGTTGAGATGTTGGGTCCTGGAAAGCATTATCTGCAGCCGAATACGCTCCATCGTGGCCAGGACTGGCATGCCACGAGCATCCAAGATCCAGCTGTTGAAGCTCTCGGCGATGTTGGAGGTCCGATGCCGAAACGCTTTCCTGGAAAGTAGCTATCAGCCCAATGCTCAGGAGCGTTGTTCTTCAGCCACTGGGCTCTCTCGTCGCCTGTCGTAGCAAGGACGTCGTCCATTCCTCGTTTACTAGGTCTTGAAGCGACCTTGTAAATTAGTGCAGCGACGTCAACACTCTTGACAATTAAACCCTAAGCCCTCACAAAATCAAGTAAATCTCGACAGCTTTTCTCATTTTCATCCACATAAAAATAGTAACATTATTTTTAATGGCAAATCTATCGAATGATTTATTTTTAAGAGGATATCGATGGGATGGTGTGCTGTGATGGTCCTGGAAGTGGAGTGAAAAAAGTGGTCGGTTCTTGCTGTCCCGCACCATAGCAGTTCCATACTATGCCAGTACTTTCATCCACTATGGAGCATTGGATTTGGGTGTCCCTTGTTCTCCGCTTTTACACTTTTCTCATACCGCTCGTGCGGAATCTCCTTCTGGGTGAAATACGCCCAAAACCAGGCCTGTATGAGGGCGGACCGACGGCAGGCGATATCCTGAGAGGACCTTGAAACAATTGAAGAATCGAGCATCAAGTTGCGGAATCGACTGCGAGACGGATTCTGAAGGTAAAATCTCGACGCACTGGTCTCAATAAAGGAATCGGGGTTCAGGGTTCAAGGATGATGGCCCTGGAGTTGGGCTTGACAGCTGATCTTCTAGTAAAGCTTCATTATCGTAGCCGTCGTTGAGGGCCAGATATTTTGGCGGTTCCCTTGGGTTTTCATTTGACTGATGAGAGACAATAAGCGCTAGATAGTTCCTATACAAATTTATACAAAGAATTTGTACAGAATCGAGAGTTACTAGAAAACTGCGGGTCCGGGGGTGTATTCTAGCCTTTACTAGGAAATGTTTTAACTCATTTAATTAATATGACGTGATTTAGCCGCCGATATCTGCACGGATACGAATATTCTGTTTTTTAGGGTTGATATTATTCGACCTAATTCCTATTTTTCGAATACAAATATCGAATATTATTCGAATGCTTTTCAAGAGTCGAATAGCGAATACGAATATAGGGGAAAACTGCCGATATTCGTATTCGCAACAGCCCTAGATGAGACTAGGCAATAGTTGCATTACTGTAACTTCTGATGCTAGAGCACCTTGACGAGCCATTCCCGCTTTGTCAGAACTGGGTACAATAAGCACCTTATAGTTACAATAAGCCTAGGAAAAGTCGGTCATTTGAAGGTTAAATACACCGAGCCACGCATCGGCTGAGTAGAGTGACACTGCAAACCACCCTGGATTACCCAGATTGTTCCTCATATCCTGTACGGCCTGTGCAACAAGCGCTGGCTCATTCGGCGCAAAGTCACCTAGATAGTTGTCGGTAGGATTGACATAGTACGTCAAATCTGCGAAGCCCTCCCAGCCGGACTGCGTCGAACCGTGTACAGTTCTTGCGTTCCAAGGCTGCTGGCCAAGAGCAGCTAGCCAGTTGTTGGTCAATGAGTCCGCTTCAGCAGTGGTAAGCACTTCTCCTGGATTCCGGCTGCCTATGAGCTCCAGTGTGTATCCTGTGTTGGGTACCTGATACTGCTGTGCGCCATTTACGATATCTCTGGCAGCGACATTGTGACGTTGGCGGACCCGCTCTTGAATGCTCCTCTTCCCTGGTGTTCCAGAGTGAATCAGTTCGATCGTTTGTGTCTGGTCGAAGAAGCCTAGTATGTCGGTCTTGCCGCCTACTCTTGTTCCGTCCGTGCAAGAGGACAAGATGCCTGCCAGCACAGCGCCAATAGTTCCTTTGTCGAGACCGCCAATAGCTCCACAAATCGCGATGGCGCAGGTTCCGCGAGTCCACGCCAAGGTAGTGCAGTCTGATCCGCCGCCGTTGCCGTTAAAGGTTGGAGGATTCAAGCAGCCATTCTCGACACAAATGTAGTCCCTGACAATCTGTATGCAGTCCGGCATAAGTGGACTGCCGTCTGTAGTTTCGCAAGCAAATGGCAGCACTTCCGTCACGGCCTCTACCGGTCTGAGCAGTACCCCGATTGACATGGCAACCACGGCTAGCATACCGCAGCCATTAACCTTGCGGATCCTATACATAATGGGTCTGCTTATAGCCAGTCTCGGATAATAGAGGAGGAGTTATAAGGCTATTGCAAGAACTTTAGATATAGAAGATAGAAGTGCAGTGTATATACTTACTTCGATGTTAAAATAGTAGTTCCAAGGGAGAACCACCAAGCTTGGCAAGGATTATTCTCAACTGACAAAGGGCAGACTTGCCGGATAATCGGCCCACTTTTTATACGTTCACCATCTGCTCTTGTCAGTGCTTATATACGACGAGTGCGCTCGTAACATTGAATCTGATCTCGTGATTTCGAATCGTAGCCCGAGTACCGGCACCAATGCAATCCAGATTCGACCAGTGTGGCTGTCCAATTGAGCTGTATGACGCGGACCTTGATAAGCAGATGAAACCCAGCACACAGTTCTGTTGAGACGGTTGACAGGGAAGCACAAAATCCAGAGTAACAGACAGACTTTGATGACGCAGACCAGCCAGAATCGTCATCGATGGTACGAATCACCGTTAAGTACATCTTTTTGGGATTCGTTTTAACATCCGAGGCGAACGCACAGAGCCATCCAGCCTTCCAGGGTCTGTGGGCAGGCTACTTGTGCGGGCACAAGGTACTCCACAGTCGACCTCGGTGCGTTACCCAATAGCATAATGTTGTCAGCCAAGCCGGCTGTCTGGTTGCAGCTCTGTCAACATACGCCTCGTACAGAGTAGGCGGCAACTAATCTCCGGATTCGGTATTCTAAATGGATGGAGACACCGCCGCAACACCGAAGCGGCATCAATTTCACTAGCTCGATTGCATCAAAACCAGACAAAAACCGAATCTTTGTCAGCAGCTCTCTCGGCCCAAGTGTTTACACGCTTACAAAGATATCTGCAAAAATCGACTATTCCAATAGGCAGATAATTACACTGTGTTATCGACATGCGGGAATCTTACATCCCGGCCAGCTTACCCGATTGAAACCCCCGCATTCTCAGCCGCTTGTACATATAACCCGGGAGTCACGGCTGTGTAGATGCCGGTGGCACTCCCGTCCGCCAACGCAGAACTTTCGTTTATTTTTGGTTTTCCCGTACACGCTAGCCGTTGAAATAATATAACTATTGCAGGTCGGGAGCTGTTAGATCTCACTTGGTCGTAATATTCTCGTTACGTCACATGTTACGTCATACTTACTGGTACGGGTTTCAGAACAGATTCTATACTAGCCCGCATATCCGCCTCAGCTGATGCTTCCTGACTTACCCTGCCTGCCTAGTCGGTAATTGTTCCCCTAGCCCTGGTGTTCGCGGATTGTCAGCAGCCAGCTCCTTTCACCCTAGCCCTGACGCTTCAGCCGCTTCTTCGTCATCAGTCGCTCTTCTTACCCTAACCGTAGTCGTACCCGCGTTTAGTGTACCCCTGACTCAGGTACCTCTTAATCGCACCGTCGTTTCTCAGACGACAGCCAGTTCACGATGATCAAGATGACTTGCTGGAAACCACCTGCACAGTGATACCGTGCGCAGTCATGAGGACAGAATATGATGATTTAAAACGATTCACTCTAAGACGATAACCTCGTTAATCCCCCATTTGTTGCCTCGTAAAAATTCAGAATACTGTTAGAAAATCCATTTCAAAAAGAGGATAAACTCGCTAAGCCGAAACGAAGTGGCTGTAAATATGGCATCGCCTTAACGGGGTTCTACTGTATTTTGCTCTAGATATGATCGTAGATCCCTACTCTAAAGAGTAGAGTTGGATGATTGTATTTTCACATGCACTGCTATATACATTCAGTACAAGCATATCTTTACTTCTTAAAGATTAACCACAGAGAATATACAGTCATTCAGTAGGGTGTATTGTGAGTTTGGGATATGTACCACCGAATCCCGGAAAGCTGGAAGGATGAAGTGTTTCAGAATTAAATTAATCGAGGACCAAAGTTTCCAGAGCGGTCTTGTTATACACGCCTCCCCTGGACCTTGCCGTCGTACCTATAATACCTACGCGAATGCACCTGTGGGCCCATCCGGTCGCAATACAGCGAAACACTTAAACGAGAGGATACGGCCGCCAGGTGTACCCCAAGCGGTCGTACCGCTCCAAGCTCTAAGAACTCGTCTGATCGTCAGGGGTTCGCTCCTCAGTGAGCCGCACTATCACGGCTCTACGACTGACGTCAGCGCACATAGAGCGGAGTCGACACCCGGGATCGGTCCCGATTGCCTCTGCCTAGGTACCGTACGGTACGGTACGGTACACAGTAGTCCTTATTTTATGCCTTATTATGAAGCTAAGGATGCACTGACTTCACAACAACTTGTAGACTACTCCAATATAATCAAGCAAGACATTCCAACCAGCAACAAAATTATTTTATCTTTTAAGAAAATCTAAGCATCATTGGAGATGTTCGATACGCAAAGATCGTATTAACAGTGAAGATTGGCTGCTCTGCGGCTGAAGGCTCGTGGATACTAATTGGTCAGCTTTAATTCCTAGCGTCGAATGGACTTCCCAAAGAAGCGCCGTTGAAAGTGAATAACCTAATCTTGAGACTGCAAACTCTCGTTATAAACTACGTCTAAATTCATTGCAGCTTTCAACGTATTTTCATGTCTGTGGCGAATTACGTGGCTCTGACTGTCATGGGGCCTTGAATCAAAGGTGGAGAGTGTGTATAAAGAGCAGGTGACGACTCCCATGTCAACTACCCACTGAGAACAGTGGGTAAAGTAGTATTGGCCGAATGGTAATACATATTACCATATATGATATCATATCATATCATTACGATGTGATTATATAACCCTAACCTGATCTTTAAGCATAATTCAAAAACTTATAGTGAACTACTGAAATGGGACTCGAAGAATTTATACATCCGGAGTTCATAGGATCCGCGGCAGCTGATGTTATCGTTTTTTTCGGTTTCGACAATTTTCTCGGTTCCAAAAAGCTGATTGTTTAGATTATTTGTTATTCACTGAACACCGCGAAACTGTGAAAACTGTGCAGGGTCACGTCTGTGCAAATGATGGCTACGTACAGGTTGACCTTGCACAATCGCGTGCAGCGTCACAAAGCAGCTGCTGTCACTTCAAATACAGCGTCTTACTCAGGTATGGATGGAGTATAAGTTGCGCGGAATCTTGCGGAGGAACCTGTCCCACTTTGGTATCAATGGCTAGTGAAGAAGAGATCCGATGTCAGTACCTAGGCAAACTTTTCTTGGCGAACGAGCCTGACAACAAGTACGAGTTTGAGATTAGCTCCTTTTCATATGACGGACTCAAATCAAATTTCAACAAGGACGATGAGGATGACTCGTATGCAATACGATCTGAAACGGTGACCAGAATGACTGAAGTATAGTATAGGTATCGCCAAGTTTTATGATTCGACGTGCTAAGTGGTCGCCATCGTGACAGTTCCAACTTGGCTGCATGAAGACACAACCCAGGCTATTCTACGTAGCCTTTTTAGCCGCGTGGAATCCCTCATCCAACGTGAAGAGATTCGTCTGGCCGCTGACGAATGCCTGAGCTAGTATTAGTCTGAGGACACTAGTAGATGACGGCAACTCAAACTATGAGATGCAGCCAGATGGCGTCATCTTTTTTGAACCATGGACGCAATGGAGTTCAAAATTGTAATCGGAATTGGCGTCTCCCAGACGTCTGAAAGATTGCAGGATAAAGGCAGGAAGTGGATATTTGACAAGAAGCGCAAGATCGTTCTCTTGCTGCATTTTATGAAGTAGAACGTTATTCTGCGCCGCGTAAGCGCACATCGTTAACCTCGCGCAATGTTGATGATCAGGTTGTACAGATGCGACGGCGCTGGCTGTCAACAAACGTTTCTGAAATTTGGCCCTTAGTATTAACGGGGCATACGTGGTTGACCGCAATCTCTGAGGGTTCACTGACGTCGTCGACAGGTTCACCACCCTACGTCATGCTTCTCGGATCGACAGCCAAGAGTTAAGGGCTTAACCGGCGTGGTATTCAAAGAACATGACTATGTGTCAGCGCCTGACAGCACACTGTCTGCGCTACGTACCTATTTCTTCAGTAGGGTCTTTGGCGCGCTCACTCAAAAATGGAGCATTGGTGCCTTTGACACTATATGGCAGAATGTGTCCGTCATCCGCTAAATTCCGGTTATTTATGTGTACTAGTGTGTTCTATATGTAACACATTATTCTTTTATGTAGGGTATATTTGGATTCATCGTCCTGTCAGCTGCTCACCGTACATTTGCGTGGCGCTAGCTGCGTATTGCTAGTGACAGGTTCGGCCCGGTTGCGGCACCTGTAGAATAGTAGTCGCCACTGCATGCAGACTCTCATCGAGGATAATTGCTACTGTGCTTGATCTGCTGCTGGTGCGTCCTGGTGCAGTTGGACCATCGCTAGGGCGCAAATCTCAGGTATTTACAGCTTTAAGAAGAAGCCAACCTTAAAACGGCCTCGCGGGCACCCATGTGAAGTAAAATTGAGGAAATAGAGGAATCGGAAGAAAAAGAACAGTCTGAAGAATCATGTATGACTCGAAATTCTGCTCTAGAAGACTAGTTTGTTATAATGTAATGGGTTGAAGTCGGAACCGGCCAGTTACACCGTATGCCCCGTAACCCCGTACCCTACGTATTGGAACGGCATAATAATACTGTCAGCAGTAATTAAGCAATTACACGAGTAGCCACCAGCAAAGTCACACAGTAAACGATAAGTATTCGGTATTTACCTCTTTAAAGTTGTATGGTGGAATGTAAACAGGACTTTGCTGCAACCCTGCCATTTTGTGTTGGTCGAAATTATAATCTTTAGCACTCAATAGAAAGAAATCGAGTTTGGTTTCGAGAAACATACATCCACCTCTAAATATCTGCACCCCTTAATCATTCCTCATCACACTAAGCTACGATATTGCACCATGAGTTGGATTCACGGAGAACAGGATCAGCCGTCCTACGCCAGCGCTCGCAGAGCCGCGCGAAGCAACCCATACAGGCAGGGAGTGATATGGCGGAGTTTAAGTTCTGCTGGATCCCAGCCGGAGGCGCAGACTCGAAGCGAGTAGGGAAAAGGAGACTGAGACTTGACCTCGAACAGGCCTGGGATCTAGAGACCAGCGCTAGATGGGGAGCCGACTTCGTCAATACCATCAAAAGGATCTATGTGCCAATGAAAAGTGAGCAAGCGGATAAGTTTATAAAACCGAGTTCGGTCTTAGTCAAGTCCGAATGACAGAGCAGGATGGACGGGCTATGCTCGACGAGTTGAAGCAAGGTTATCACTGTAGACATGGTCGACCAATTCATAGACACGTATTCATGTGGGGTGAGCTCCTCGATAACCAAATTCCTTTTCTCTGACCCGACCGCCACCGAAAGCCTCCTCAGGATTTCCGACGAGTCCATCGATCTCGGAGATGTCACGGAGATTCATATGAAATCTGTACCACCCTGGAGAATTACGTGAAGGTCAGGGATGGTAGAAAGGTGGCCTAGCGTAAGTGTACTAGTGTGGAAAAAGAAGATGATAGTAATTAATGTATAGGTGTTCTGGCAGCGGCCATAACTTCCAACGGACAAAGCTTGGCACAACAGCAGCCTCTGTCGTAGAATCGATGAAGCCTTTCGTCAACCTGGTGGCGTTACTCGACCTTGCCTGTGCAAGAAGAGGAAACGACGGTGACGATAATCAATTTTGGAAACGGCGGAAGAGGAGCTCGTATCACCCTTCGTATCAAGAAAGAATCGGGAAACAGAGTACTGCCCGGATCTCTTGGATTCTCTCGGCTTTGTCCGGGCCGACGCGGAGGGTTGACTTTTTCCGGCGGCACTCGAACTAGAAACAATAAGTTGGAAGGAATTCTGCGAACGGTTTATCTCTCCTTTCCGTGGACAGTTCGGAGCTCTGCGGGAGAAGACACCCGATGCTTGGCTAGCGAGCAAGACATCGGTAAAGACAGAGATCCGCACCATCATCGAGCGGTTTTAGCTGAAGTTGCGACCATTTAAAAAAAGCAACGCGACGACCTATGACCCTAAATTTCTCATCCGAGCAATGGTTATAGTGCGCTGCATCAGCACAGCCGAGAGATTTGCCCATTGGCAATCTTGTTCGATGACGATACCTGGCGGTCAATCGATTTAACGTTCATACGGCTTTCGGGGGTTGACGCCGTTGTTCGGGGGGTTGACGAGTTTGTATGATACCGAGTGAGAGAAATGCATGGTTGTGTATGATACTGAGGTTGAAGTATTGGGATTTTTGCTGGTTTTTCGTTTGTTACATGTGCACCACGTCTATTTTCGGTGATTTTAGTAAATCTAAGCGTTTAAAATAACATAATTAATTTTAATAAATTTTGAGCAGTTTCGTTGGCTTGATTTGTTGTTGGAGTGGTGATGTTAAAGTAGTAGACTCCGTTCTTTGCGATCTTGAAATTTTTGAAATTTCAGATCGATTTCAGGCCAAACTCCCAAAAATGGGATATGGACGCGTTAGAGCAACAGTAGAGCAACAAGTAAAAAGAGTATTTCGGAATTTTATCATGCCTGTCACGGACCATTGCAACTTGATTACTTGAATACCAAGCTGCCGGGATGCACCGTGATGGCTATTGCCCATCAGACACACGACCGATTGGGGAAATTTCTAGATTATTAGTTTGACAGTGCCATAGTAAATAGTTTGTTGTATGTTTGTTATTTACTGCATCTTTATACGTAATCATGGCGCAATTATTACTTCAAACTGCAGATTATGCTTATGTATGCGTCGTCGGCATCAATATTAATAACAACAATCAGGGTTGGGGTAGATATTAAACGGGATATAACTAAGGATCTTCGGTGGATGCGCCATACCCATCCAAGTTGGCATAAATTCCTTGCATACATACTGCAACAGTCGGCTAATAATACATGTTTCTCGTGAAGGGACTATCCGTCATCACCATCGACTAGGCACACGCATTACGACGCAACATTGGGTTAGGGAGTCCTCTCAGAAATCACATTAGTCCCAACTTCGCGTGCGGTCAAAAATTTAAGCTGTACATGAAGATTTTCTGAAGACCTGCTAGCTCGACGGAATACTCTACTAATAGTACATTTTTATATTGTCCGACAGGTACAAGATGGTTGGATTAGCTGGACCTCGCACTAGGCAAAAAATTGCTCACGATCCGAGAAATACAAGTTGGTCTAATGGTATGTGGCAGATAATCAGTGTCAAAATGGTCGACGCAAAGAACTGTCTCTAATCTATTGAATGTAGACTCTGATCGTTTCGGACATCGCCATCTTTCAAATCTCGGATGGAAACCAGGTACCGGTCTCGGTCTGTCAGCTGCGTCTCACTCTATCACAACACATGTCAAGATCAAGCTGAAGGAAGACAATCTGGGTCTCGGCGCCAGTATAGCTAAAGCTAATCAAGATGCTGGTAGTTGGGCACCTGGTCTCGACTCGTTTCAGGAGCTATTGAGTCGGCTTAATAGTGGCACAAATACTCCGTCCAATAACGACAAGGGTAGTGAGGATGAGGAGATAACGAAGGAGACTTTGTGGTTGACGGAGACTAAGATAAGCCAGACCTATAATCGGCTTGGAAAATGGGGAGCTCGGATTAAATTTGTCGAGGGAGAAAAATTGGGCGCAACAATCAAGGATCATACATTGCTGTTGGATAGAAAGGAGTATGATAAAATAACTGTTGATGCGCTAGATATGTCTAGCTCGAATGCGATTAAAGCTGCCAAACGCAAGTCGAAAGAGAGCAGGTTCGAGGAGTTAATCGAGAATGACAATTCCAGTAGTGGAAAGATCGAGGAGTCCAAGAGTGGTTCTGATCGTCACGCAAAGAATGACCGGAAGCGGAAACGCCATGATAGTGAAAATGTCGTCGCTGATGCGGAGAAGAAGACGCTCAAGACGAAGATGAAAGGAAAGTTGGATGGAACGGAGAAGAACGAGGAAGAGGAGGGAAACGAGGGAAATGAAAAGAAGGAGGACAAGCAGAACAAGAAGGATAAGAAGGATATGAAGGATATGAAGGACAAGAAGGAAAAAAAGGAAAAAAAGGAAAAAAAGGAAAAAAAGGAAAAAAAGGAAAAAAAGGAAAAAAAGGAAAAAAAGGAAAAAAAGGAAAAAAAGGAAAAAAGGGAAAGGAAGAGGAAATTCGACAAATTGCACAAACCGGAGAAAACGGACAAACCGGAGAAATGGGATACAAGTGGGGAAAGGAGGAAGGACGGGAACTAGAAAAATAATGGCGAGAGCCCATTCAAAGCCGATGCGAATGACAAGAGAGAAGAAAAATAAGACCGCAACATCAAAGAGGCGGCATTTGGAGGACGACGAATAGAAAACATAAACGTGAAATCAAATACATATTGTTGGGAAGACAGTAGGCTGTACTATATATTTGCACTGGGTTCGGAGTTTATGGATCAAATAAACATACGGGAATAGCAATAGCATTGATATAACCGCTCTCAACGCACTTAACACCAAGTGAAACAAGATACCCTAATAAGCAATATTCACCGAACCCATTCCACTCTTGTCACATGCTAATCTCTATATTAAGCACCATTCTAATGAAACGATATGTAGACTAGTTAGATTATGTCTCGACAATATTGACCGTTTGCAAGCTACGCAGAAGCTCTTCCACGAAAGTCTCACCTATACCAGGTTCTTCAATTTCAGCTGCTTCGACAGCTTTCTTTAATTTTCGAACGACTACACGTGTTTTTTCTGTTCTTGCGCGCCTTTCCAGTTCAAATAATGCTGGCAAGATAAGACCATCAAATACTCCAAGTGGATTATCATCGTCGTTACTGTCATCAAAAATATCATCAGGGTTGTGTCCACGTTCACCGCCATTGAGAACTCCAATATCGTCGTCGTCATCATCTGTGATGACAACATCCTGTAGTCCGCGTGGTGTATGTAGAACCTTTGGAGAACTAGTAGGCGTAAACAGATGCTCCCGTGAGAGCTGTCCAGGGCGCCTCGGTGTTTTCTGGATGTCTGGTATGCTATGTCGATTTGGCCGGATGGTGCTGTTGTTACGCGACCCATTTGCGGCCAACATTGAGTTCTGAGTTGAAGGGGTATTGTTCAGATCCAGTTGAGATAGAATCTGTTGCACGCTGGCCGCTTCGGTGGGATCCGACTGTAATGCTAGTCGAGTTCCAGTGGGCAAAGGTTTTGGCGTAGGTCGAGACACTGGTGGTTTCGTACTCAAACTGGTTTCATGAACAGGAGTTTCAGACGCAGGTCTTTTTAGCCGAATAGTGTTGAATTTTTCCCGCAAAGATGGTACTTGTTGCAAATTGCCGGTAGCTCTAACTGTATCGAATTCCCATGCCGACGCATTAGTATTATGCGTTGAGAAACTTCCTTGTTGATCAGAGCTATCATCAGTCGCCAATTGCTTCCGCCGTTTAGGGTCGCCAAGCCAAGCATCTTTCCGCTGGATCATTTCGGTTAGAAATGACACCTTCTTCGCGCTTCGGATGAATCTGGTTTTCAGCAACTCTTTGG
Organism: Lipomyces mesembrius; assembly: GCA_038497805.1. Lineage (NCBI taxonomy): Eukaryota > Fungi > Ascomycota > Lipomycetes > Lipomycetales > Lipomycetaceae > Lipomyces > Lipomyces mesembrius. The sequence continues at coordinate 20,628 of MU972945.1, forward strand.
CAGTCGGTCGCTAACACCATCGAGGTTAGTCATAGTTCATGTCAGCTGTAAGAGAAACATACCTGTCGCGCATCCTTCTGTAGACAAAGCTCCACGAATTCCTTAAATGGTCTGGAAAAATTGCCCTCTAACGTTGGTGGAGGATTTTTAGGAATCAGCAGCAACACTTTTAGTGGATGAATATCTGAATATGAAGGCTCGCCCTTGGCTAGTTCGATAGCTGTAATACCCAGTGACCAAATATCTGCTTTGAAGTCATACCCGCTCATCTTAATCACCTCCGGGGCCATCCAAAACTATATACGTCAGCAGAGCAATAGTAGCCACAGAAATAGAAATTAAGTCCATACCGGCGTTCCAACGAATGTCTTCTTCTTAAGTGTGGTTGCTGTCAATTGGCCACTAACTCCAAAATCGGCTAACTTTATCTCCCCATTTGACGTGAGTAGAATATTCGCTGCTTTGATGTCTCGATGAATCTTGCGCTCGGAGTGCAAGTACTCCAGGCCCTTGAGAATCTCCCGCATTATTATTGCAATATACTCCTCTGGAATCACTCCAGCTTTAATCTACAATACATCTATTAGAATCGGCTCCAATATTCTTGAGTTGGGTAACAATACCAGGTCGGCGCATGATCCACCCCCACAATATTCCATGACGATCCATAGGTTCGCACCGCTGAGATAACTCCCAAAGTAGCGCGTAACATACGTCGACTTCATCTGACTCAGGATTTTTATTTCTTGTACTATGTCTTCCACGTCGTCTTCGGCGGTTTCCAGATCGATGACCTTGATGGCCACTAGCTTCCCTGTCCGCCGATCAATGCTATTACGGCACTATTTAGTATCTGATGCTATCAATTAAATCATTTCATATAGTGCAAGAAATACACGTACGCCTTATAGACATTTCCGAAGCTGCCACCACCTATCCTCTGCTGCTTGATGTAATAATCATCAGGATTGATTGTGGAGGCACTGCCGGGCGACCCAATTGGTCCCTCCATTAATGATACCCTTGCGCTCTCCTCGACAAACAGTGAAGGTCAAACTGTATATCTGAAACGCGATAGCGATCTAAATTGAAAGATAATAGTCGTTTGTCATTTGCGGCTGAATGCGGTTAACGATGCAGTTGTTGTTCGAACTTTGCCGGGTCAACAGACGATCGTGAGGCACCCGTAAACAAAGTTAGCGCGACCTCAGCACGCAACGCGTGCGGCGACGATGTTGCCCGCTTATGTTAATAGACACAATCGAGCCATCAACCAGCTTCAGCAGATATTTTACATTGCCACATCCGGCCTTTACAGTAGCGATGCAAATACGAACGGCCGAAAGTTAGATGAGACCGCAACATGTAAGTCGAAAGTATAAATTATGATACTACTACTTCAAAACGCGAGGACATTCCCATCAATGATGCAATAGGCACATTTCAGGAGATCAAATTAGGTAGCACTTTATATTCTACATCTACTCATCCTCCTCAATCTCAACCAGAACTACCGCGTTCTTTAGCCCAACTTCTTCAATTGTCTGATCCAAGAACTCAATAAGCTTTTTTCTGTCCGTGCTAATAATTTGGAAATGCCGGCCTCGTGTCTCAGGAATATCTGCCTTGACATATTCAAACAAATAGCGAACTGGATCCGCAAGATTGAAACGTCTGATCTTTCGCGATCCGTCGCCAAGTCGTATCTGTACACGAGTAGTTGTCGTAAGGTCTGCGACTGGTTCTGATCGTTCGACAGGTTGTATCGCCGCAAATATGTCTGCCACTATCAGTAACCTGTTTTGAGATCCAAAGGTTTGTCGCACTTACCCTCGGCAGTCTCTTCTGACTCGGGCTTTGGCACATCATCGTCAAGATCTATTACCTCGATCTTCTTCTTTCCTTTGTCACGCGATGACGGGCTCAGTTCCTCTATCGAGTCATCCTCATAAATGCTATCGGCAGCGCTGACGCTAGACAAATCACTGGCCTCTTCAGAGTCATCGGCATCCTGTCCTAACGATTGTTTTAACGCAAAATTTAACTGTTCAGATTCAGACATGTGATCGATTGGCTATATCAGTTAGATTCATTGCAGCAAGAACATAATAGCAATTCATTACCTTGTGCTTCGTCATTTTGCCAAGAGGATTTCGTGACTTCGGATCTAAACTAAATCTCTCCAAAAATTCGTGCACTATACCGATTAGCAGTTCTTCCGTTTCTAAGTTTTCCTCAAACTTACCTGACATAACCCAGTCCTCCGGTGCTGGCACCTCAGACCATGACTTCATCTCCTCGCCTGTTCTCGGATCCAATATTGCAATGTATGGGAACTTCCTAATGGGATAATAAGACAGGAACGACTGACCGTCAAGATTATCTTTTGAGTATTGCATGAAGATAAAATTCGCGCGAACCGTCTCCTTAACAGCTTCATTCGACCAAAAGTCGCGGTTAAGCACTTGGCACTGAAAGTCTGATACGTCCTGTACATTCACAAGAAGCCACTTCTTCTGATCTCTTCCTTTAATTTTGGCCTAGGGACGCCGTCCGTTAGTGTAATTGTTTCGTAGTACAAACTCGCAGTCATAAACATACAGTATCAATGTCATAGTTGGATATTATATCAAATGGCGGTCTAAACAACTGCCCCAATCGCGATTGGGTCTCCGTCAAATGCATGCTCCGTGGGAGGCCCTCTGGACCTTGATTGAAAACGGAACGCGGCATTGCTATCCGTGTTAGCCAATGATCTATCGTACCATTCAAGACTCACGGGTGCCACATACAGCTTCTAGACGGGATCGATGGAGGCATATAATGAGAATATCCATAGTCCTCGACCAAGGTTTCCGTCCTAGGCGCTATTCGCTCTCGAACGGATTCAGGTTGTCGTTGGTTTTCCTCCTGCTGTAACCTCTCAGCGAAAGCCGCGTCATCGTCATCGTCCTGTAGCAGTCAGCGCTTGTGTTTTGTCTATAATGTAGCTAATGTACTGACAACAACTGTCGTTTCAGGCATGGAAGGAGCAGATGGGGCGGGACCACCATCCAGTGATGCGCCGCCATTTTCGAGATAGAGATTGAGCGCACTATCTAGATCGCCATCGCAAACGCCTAAATACTGACGCGCATGCTCGGGGTCTGCACCCGTAATCGCAGAGAAATTGGCAAGTTTCTCCTCTTCGTCCATGTCGTATATGAGTTAAGTCGGATTTGCTTCGCCTTACCGGTAGGAAGATCGAAGGTCAAGCGAGAATGTTGCGTCGTCGTAAGATATGCTCGAGAGCGGCTCTTGGATATTCTACAATGTCTTCTGATAGAGATCCTAAGACGAGAATATATTAATGGTCGTAACCGTGATGGAACGAGTTGCTATGCAATATCGTGGCAATTGCCTAATTTGTGAAAGTGAGTGAAAGTGATGTGAAAGTGATGTGAAAGTGATGGAGCGTCTTCTTGCCGCTCACTTCTAGTGGTGTAACAACCCGTACCCAACCTGGCATCATGATTCTACGAGAGACTGCGTTTCAATCTACCAAGCCTTGATTCTATTAATAATCCAATTCAGGAAATTGTAAATGTACATGCGCTCTGCTATTATGTCAAAGATCATTTCCAAGTCGTTCTATCATATTTTTTAGATTTTGGCGTTACGTATGATCGTAAGGCACTCATTTTGACTCCTTCCAATTTCTTCTATGAGATAATCAATGTCAATAGAAGACGTCTGTAATAATCGTTAATATTCAGCATTACACATGGTGTGAAAAATCAAACCTACGTCCAGCTTCTTAACAATATCAAATTCCGATATGCGCTTTACGCAATCGCGCGCCCAATTCTCCCGTCCCAGTTTCAGTTTTTTCGCATCCTCTTTTATGCCGTCCACAACGGCTTGAACTGATTTCTTACAAGCGACAATGGCAGAGACGACCTTTCCGTTCTTTTTCGTGCCTGGCATCGCAACCAGATCATCCAATGACGCAATGACAATCATCACTGTTTCAACAATGATGAAGCGAGAATGGAACCATTCCCATGACAGCGATGTGTCGCCCATCTTGGCATACTTCTCAATTTGTTCGGACAAATCCTTGTGTAAAACAGCCACGCTATCAACAGTAGCTGAATCCGCAACGGCAGACAGTTGCACCACTATTTCCAAGCTCCATTTCTCTACCTGCGTTAAGCTCTCCAAACTTTCCTTTTCGAGCAAATCCTTAAGCAATGATGTATACTCCGTTCTCTTATCCGCAGTCAACAATTCGTCAATGATTGTCTCCCTCAAAATAAACGCATTTACCCAAGTTCCATCCTGCTTTGGGCCCACTTGGTACTTTCGTTCGAGAATCTCCTCGCTAGTAGTTCCATATAAAATATTAAAATCGCGATTTTCTTTCCATTTTGTTGAAACTAATATTGGGTTGATAGCCAATCCGTCCATCTTCATACCTAATATTCTAGCAACGCGTTTGGCTTCGACGCACAAGATGCCTTTATTAATACTTTCGCTCAACCGCTTTCCAAACTCCATGCAACCAGCAACTTGTGAAAAAGCGCCAGTCTCGTAGACCTTCTTTATATGATACGGTGTTTGAATAGCATTCGAGTCGTAAATGTCGCGTGTACTAATTAGCGGCTTCCAGGTCGGGCAAGTGGTGGAGACGCGAGAAAGGAGGTAGTGCGAGAGAACATCCATCTGAATATTTTTGATAGAAAGAATGTTGTAGTGACCTAATGCTTGTTGAAAGCTACCTATATAAAGGTACAACCGTGTCAACCATAACCGAATTCGAAACTGATATTTGTCACAACTTGCAGCAGTCTCTAATAGAATAATAACCGATATAATTAGGTCTTTTTCAGGAACGGGACTAGATACTGGTCGGCCCTCTAGCAACCAGGTGGCAGCCATAATGATCAAATCATCGCCGTAGAAATAATCTGTTTCAAGCCTGTCTTGCACTGCTGGTGATGTCAGCAGCTTGTTGTATAGGGAAATATTATCTTCGACGAATGACTTGTCTTCAGGAGCCAAGAGATAATGGAACTTTCGCGCATTTACTAAGATATCGACTTCATGCTGCGTGGAAGTTTCGATTGACTAACATTCATTAGCAAATTGTCATCCTCATTTCAAGACAGATTCCCCACCAAAGGTATCTGCTCATCAACAAACGCCAGCCATTTCTGTGCATCAAATGCGCCAACATATGTCTGTAAATCGTCAAAAGCACACTGCTGCCGTCCAAAATTTTCGAAATATGATTTTGCAGCGTTGAATGTAGCCTCTGTACTTCTCAATGAGGCATAGTAGACACTAGCTAGCGCTCCATTTCGTGTCATGCGCCGCTTCTCCAGTAGCTCTATTAATGCATTCGTTCTTTCCTCATTGTCGAGCTTAGTACCAGCATATGCCATTTGCTTCCAACTCTCAAAGTCGTCCAAGTTCTCAGCAGTCACTGTCGTCATTGAAGTGTCGAAAACCTTTTCCCATTTCTCGCTCTTAACAACAGCATCGAGACGCATAGTCGCCAGTTCCAAGTTATTCCATTTCTCGGTCGCATCGTCATATAGGAACGATATGAGGCCATCTGTCATAGGTAATAATTCGAGGACCCGAGCTTTCAGAACTGCTTCCTCCGCGGTTCTAATAGGTTCAATGTGTGGTATCAAACGAGATGCAAGTGTTGAGAAAAGAACCCTCTCCTGCGGCAAAACAACATCGGATATGGCAAGAAGGTAGCAGGAGACGATGGTCCATAGTGTGTATTGACGTCTAGGGAAGGACTTCTGAAGAGCCATGGCCGCCTGTTTTGTTAGACATTACCTTTGTAGCAATACATCCTCCGCATTTACCTTCTGCTGGCCTCGGACATCACCGCCGGTGCACATAGCCCAGAACCATCCTAATATCAGGTCCTCGTCTTTCGGCTTTTTCCTTGCTGCGACCTCATACAGCTTTCCAGCTTCAGCATCTATCTTCCCTTTAGCTCATGATCTCCCTTAACTTACTTGCTCAACTCACTAGCCAATTCGCAAATGGTTGTGCCAAGTAAAAAAATGCATTTACTTACTTCCGCACAAGTCAAGAATAACTCCAAATATCAACTCCAAAATTCGCGAATCAGTAGGCTCCCTCGTAGCGATCTCCCTAGCAAGTAAGAGTGCTTCGTCCGATTTCCGCTGCAGTGATAAAATGTACGCCTTCAGCGCCTATAAATTCTTGTCAGTGACATTACAGCTATCTCTTATAGGCTCGCCCAAGATTGTCGGACATAAAAGCTAGACAGGTGGATTACCAGATAATATTCATCTTTCGGATTGCGTTTCAACGCTTTGGCAACATGTTGCAGAGCCTGCTTGTAATTCCGCGAGTCAATTGCCTCCCAGATGACACTTGTTCGATTCATTTGTAAGAGTGTTGATCTGCCGAGAAGGTAAAATGTAACATGAGAAAGTGTTGGTTAGCAGTTGTGGGAGATTTGAATCTTGACGAACCCGTTTCGACTGTTCTTCTGATGGCGCCAGAGTTTTCGAGAGTTAAGTAATTCGTTCGTGCTAAGGTTATCAATGAACCCTTGGGTGCCACGTTGGTGTCTCCCCTATCCGTCGACCAGGAATACGTGACAAGTATTATTATATTCGTCTGTTATTGAATATGAGTCACTGGACTATTTAGGTACTCGACTGTACGAAATAGGCCAATCAAATGTCGTGACACAACGGATGCTAGGCCCTTGCTGTAAATGATTACGTACATAGTTTCCACCCACGTCAAATTGCGCGCCATTGTCTCTCGGCCCATTCAGCAAAGCAATAATGTGCGACAGTACGAAAAGATACGGCTGTGGTACAGAATTTTATCTATGTTTCTGTCTCCAATAACAAAAACCTAGGCAATTTCCATAAAGAGAACTGAGGCCTTTGGTTATGGGTTTCTGTGCGGCTGCGTGCACTTGCTGACCACTAATGGCAGTGTTAGGTCAGTGATTCTTGAATTAATAATTAAGGATTGAGAATTTTGACGTAGAACTACAGTGTATTGCCATGTACAAAGACTTTGTGCAACGCCTCTATGCTAACGAGGGCCATGAATAAGCAGAAATGACCACAAGCTGACTCCATAACAATGGTGGATGACTTCTAATCACTGGGACGGCAGATCCCTGAGCTCTTTGAAGGATTCGGTAGACATCCACTTCGCGCGACACTTCGTTCCACAGGCCGGATGTTGTTCATGCACCGCAAGCGCCAAATGGGGTGCAATTGTGATCTAGGTCTTCATCCAGCTGCTGCTTGAGCAGCTTTACCAGACGCTCGCTGCTAACAAGGTGCCGATCGCTATCTCGCCCTTGTCGGTGTAGCTCCACATTAGGGCACCGGCTATCCAACATACCACCCTGCTGCAGGCTAAGCAGGCACCGCTGCGTGCAAAACGTTGCTGTGCGGTGTTGGCGCCGGCCTACTCGGTCGCTTTGACTGCCAATTTGGCGTGAATGTTGTTGAGAGGGCGTCAGCGATGTGATCAGATTGAGAGGCCGCTTCCATCCAGACGATGCTTGGTTAGGATCTTAGTCTGATGATTCCATGGACTCTGAACTGTGCATCGTTTCCTGAGGCCGACAGCCAGTCTGAGACCGAGTTTTGGGTCGGCGGTCGTCAGGCAGCGCAGACTCCGAAAGGGAAGATGCCAGATACTCTGAAACCTGAGATTCCGAGCTCGACGGAGTTTGGTGTCGTTCGTCTTCAGGAATCTGCGCCCATGCGTAGTCAAAGTCCGTCTTCCAGGTATGCAACTGTCGTATCGCACGATTCCGCCACCGTTGTTTCCGGGTACGTGACCGAAGTCTCATCAAGCGAAGGCGTAATACCCGGGAACTGCTGTCCTTGGTTGTTTCAAGCCTTGGTCATCTGCAAGACCGGCTTCACTATTGGGTTCGCAAAGGCAATAGTAAAGTGTGCTAGAATCATCAGAGCACACACGGAGCAGGACCAAGGCCAAACCATTGGTAATATAGGAATACTCAAGACCATTGCGGATCATGACATTGTATTGTTGAACCAGAGCCGACCCAGTCAGCTGTTCTGCATTGTACCTCAATTTCTCATCCCGATTCGTAGAAATCTTCACTAGTTGGACTACTTTCTCGTAGAAATCCATCGGCCGTAGGCCAGCGCGAAGACTGTCCACTGAGAGCTTGTGGGGCGGTTTACATTCGGCGGTAGTGAATAGGGTGTTGGTGTTGCCCTTCACCCGGTAGAAGAATGTATCAGGTACAGGCAGTCGGACGCTCGATTGACCTTTAACATCTGGCTTGTCAGGTTCAACATCGGTCAGGGCATTGGCATGGTGGTCGAACTGGACTCCATCTTCCAGTTTAAATTCCTCCCGAGCGTCGGGGATCTTGCATAGCTCCGCAGTCACATCACGCACATTATACTAATCCCTTATAAATCTCCAAATATTTTTCACTCCGTAGCGGCCGGCAACAACGATCTCCGAGGCCTTCTAGCATATGGACAGATAAAAATAGTCGTGGTGCATCTTCCTCGGACGCATGTAGGAATTTGCGAACGGAGTTGTAAAGCTGCTGTTGGCTGTCCAGGCAATCTGCCCAATTTCGAAGCCGCTGAGGACAAAGTCTCCCAGTGGGCTTTGTCAACGACCCTTTCGTGGAGAGAGCTTTATCTCCGACCTCTACCTGCAGGGATAACAAATTATGACAGGCTCGAATAGATTCCTCAAAAGTCGTACGCCGGATGACTTCCACAGCCTGTCTCCGCGACTCCTCAGCCTGTCTCCGCAACTCTGTTTCCTGTTCCCAAAGGGCTATAATCTCGTAAACTATCGTCGGCCATCGATGCCATGCAACTGTGAAACGGCGGTCTTGTTAACGATCTGATCGGGGGATGTAGGAAGTGGAGACAAGTAACAACCGTGGGGCTATCACGCTAGGGTTTCAGCCACCCTAGCCCCACTCACAGTGAAGTTGGGGCATGCGAGGGCAAACTCATCGCACTTCTCCCACCCAAAGCGATATTAGAGATGGTATACAGAGAGGATATCGAAGGAACAAGTCAACGCCAACTCTGCTCCATCTCATCCGGCGGGGGTATTGGGCCCATACCTGCCATCGTCCTGGTGTTGCTTTTTCCGTACAAAAATGCTAGCCGCCTATCATGCCCTGGTCGTATCTGGGGTGACCTCGGCCGAATGCTACTTGAAAGGCTTCGGTGTGCGCCTAAGGGAGAAGTACCTTGTGGAGCGATGCTAGAAGAACCGCCAGGGTGGGCAGAGCCGGCGCAGGCGTAGCAACGGAGGACACGGACGGCTTCTGGCGATGTGAGTGACCAAGCTGCCGACGAAGAGTAGCTTGTTATTAAATAATGCAAGTACTACACAATAATAGGTTAAGTGCATTGTGACAAGACTGCTTTTACAACGTAGGCCGAGGCCTCAAAGTGCAGAATCAGGAAGTACTGGGAAGTAGCCAGCGGACAGTCTTCGTTGACGATATCAACTCTTCTGACATCCCTGCGCACATTCAATAACATTTCATATGAGACGTCAGCCGCAACTCCCGCGCATCACACAAAAAGCTTCAGGGAACATCCCTGACACCCTTCCCCAGTGTTCAAGTACTTCACCGTCCGGACTCAGGCGTCAAGTGTCTGGAACCGCAGTTAGTCCAAGCTGGCGAGAACCAAGCCACTTGGTCCACCACCGGTCCCAGCGACGCCTTATCGACAGGCGTCAAGAGGGGAGTCTGTTACTGGCTCATAAGGAATAGCGTTAAGATTTACCTCCGGGATTCTTTGTTTTCCACCTGGGTTTTTGCTTGTTCCCGGAGGATTTCCCTACGCCCTTGTCCACATGGATGTTCCTTTCTATAGAATAGATTCTTTGCGAGGAAGGGCGAGTAGCTGTGCGATGACCTTGCCCTTGCCAGATGGCATGCAGGAGTGATACCACCAGATCTCGGCATTTTGTTCGTAGTGTTCAAAATCCGGGGTTTGGTGGCCGTCTAATACAAGTGAGCACTCGCATCATGAGACAATCACGTCGATCAATGTATAATAGAGTGATGGTGAATGCAACGGCTTAGCGGTAAATATATATGTTTGGGTTGTGCAGAAATGTAGTGGTCGACTCAGAGAATGGTTCGTAACCGGGCTGGTCCTTCCTCGCTTGCTCTGCTAGCAATATTATGATTTTGACGGACACAACATCTCACACAGACGCCGACGCTCACTGCGATTTATATGAATTCCACACACGCTATATATACCACTTGGCATTGTTGCGTCTGGTCCATACATTGCTTGTAAATATCTGGTGCTGAATGGGCCCCATAGCAGGAGGGACGTGCCTTCGGATTTCATGCCCGATTTTATAGGACGGCACGCCCTATAAAATCAAACAAGAAGATTAGTTTCCAGCAGCCAGAGCACACCAGCGCTGCCGGCTGCTGGCTGCTACACCGACCACCCCAACTGCACGGAACAGCAAGAAGAGAGCAGGCACATAGATTGGGGAGATTTGGGAGATTTTGAGAATCTGTACGTAAATTTAGGATATAGCTATTTTTATCATGGGTGAGAGAAAATGAGTCACCTATCTTTGCCAGAGAAAAGTTCAGGTTCCAAGCGCACCTTGCTCTCCGACTAGCCGTAATATGCCTAGCCAATAATCTTTCTCTGTTGTCCTTTCTTATCCACTTCTGCATACCATTTCTGAAAATTCCCGTTCTTCAAATTGGCGATGCCTTTGCTCTTCTTCGCGGTAGAGGGCGAAGCTGCAGGGACAGGTGGCGGAATCAATATAATTTCGTACTCCTTGGACTCCTTCATGACTTCGGCCCAAAGCGTTGGAAGAATGTGCACGTTGTCTTCTAGTCTACGTACCTCGTAGTAGCCTTCTCTGAGGAGAGGTGCCGCGCTGGATGGGAATGCTTCGATCATTTTCTGCTGTAGAGACTGCAAAATTATCAGATATTTTCAAACAATTATATGGAGAAGACTTACATGCCAAGTCTTGACTTTTGATAGAGGAAGCTCCCAAATTTTCTTCAACTGTTCGTTTCGAATAGAAATGAACTTGTTTCTCTCCTCAGCCTTAATCTTCAAATCTTTGACTTCGTCCTCCAACTTCTTTTTCTCACTTTTATGTGCCTCAGTCAATGTTCTTTTCTCCAGTTCTTGCTCCTTATACATAGTCAGCGGATCCCATATGCCCCCAAATCCGCCGCCCATATATCCACCTCCTCCAACACCACCGCCACCGCCACCGCCACCTCCAGGAGCTCCCGAAAGGACCACTACTCTGTCGCTGCTTCTACTTCTGCTCCGGCTCGGACTGCGACTTCGATAATGGCGATGGTGATGATGATGATCATGTGCACAATATGAACACTGAGATTGACCCTGCTGAGTCTGTGGTGACGCCACGGTCGCGGATGTCACGGACGCCGGGATCAGCGGTGAGACGTGAGGTTGTCCAGGCGGAATTGGCTGTGGAGGAGTCGAAATTAGGTATGCCCCGCTTCCAGGCCCAAGCGTATGGGGATCCTGAGGTGGTGGAACAAAGGGATTGGGATATGCCCCCGGGAACACCCAACCTGCATTCCCCATAGGTTGAGTAGGCAGAGGTTGTAGATGTGGTAGATGCTGTTGGACTGGCGGTATCATTGACTGCGTTGGCAACGGTCCCGGTATGTGATGCAAATAGCCAGGCATCATAGTGGGCATGAAGGTAGCCTGAGGTATCGGCACTGCACTAGGCGGCACATATCCAGTGGTACCCAATGGGATATTACCAGTAGGGCCCATGCCCATTCCGCCCAGTCCGTCCCGCAGCCGGTTGGAAAACTCCCCAGCAGGAGAAGAAGGCCGATTCTGTCGAATGTGTTCATAATCAGACTGAGGCTTTGTTGGATTCGCCCGCTGTGGCGGAAGTCGCACGTTGTCGTCACCAGCGTGAGCACTTTGTGGGGTTCGTCTAGGCGTCCTTGGCATTGCTGGTGTTGCTGTTTCGACTCTCGGTGAAACAGGAGGCGACTGGCGACGTAATCTCCTACCTGCAGTCGGTTGAGGCGGGTCTACAGAGGGAAGTGTCCATGGTAATGGTGACTTTGGAATAGCGTCTTGACTATGTTGTTGAACGTCACTAATTTCGTCGTCTGCTTGAAAAATATGTCGATGAACTGGATTGCGAAGATGCTCCTGCTCCGACTGCAGTAGCACACTAGGATCTGGCGGATTTGCTGCTGGTGGTGGCGCCGCCAACGATTCACCTGCCAATGGAATGGTTGACGTCGTGGCTACAGGATACAGGTCTGGCAATATGATCTCGTAGATCTCGCTGGCTCCCTCGCCGTCCGGCTGGAACGTAACTCGTATTCGACGCGATTGAGGCTCGTCACGATGCCTAGGTTGCCGAATATATAAATTTTTATCAATAGCACCGTTGCCGGAACTTGATGCAGCTTGTTCTGATGGTATAGATGAAGTGGCAGAGGAGGTAGACACAAAAGCTTTTTCGATAATTGTATCCGAAATGTGACGGAGAAAACGATACGAGATTAACAAAAAGCAGAGAAGTAAAGGTAGCAGATATGCGTACATTTACGTAACAGCATGATGCATCACAATCTGAAAGATTTGGAACAGCAATCAAATATGAGACGAAGCGATGGGCTTTCCTAAGCGGAGGAATGCTGTAGCCGCGGGCGGTTGTCCTACCAACAGGCACCTGTGTAAATCCATTGATTACTGTTTTGAGGCTTAGAGTGGCTGGGTCAATATTATGATATCGGGCCGGTGACAACCGCAATTACCAGCAGCAAGTCCAAATAAAAATTACACTTTTATTCCATCACTCGCCTGCTGGCGTCTGTGGACCTTCAAGCGGGCGATCCCATTCCGGCGGCTGGCACGCAGCTCATTTGAGGCTGTCGTAAGCCTGTAACAAAGTCAACTGCCCCGTCATTATTAAGTTGCTTATGGCCGCAACTTTAGTCAGCAACAAACAAAAGCATTAATTAACTGAAATATCCACTTTTTTGTCGGAGTAATGAGCCTGTTATGGGAATGCAGAAGCTCATGCCCTCAGAAACGGCTCTCTAGAGGTCTCCAGTTTTACACTGTTGTGGTGATATCAGAAACCGATTGAGTGCTTAACAGTCGTAATTCTGGATCCGACTCAATATCCATAAAGACCTAACCCGATGGGATTGACACTCATTGCAGTGTCGCGACGTGACTGTGAAACTCTTGTGCATTGCAAGGTGGCAAATCTACTCGATCTCACTAAGTCAGCAGCCTAATAGTATCCAGGTATGTCGTTAAGCAAAACACATTAACACAAGCCAGAAATGTCATAAGCACAGTCGGATCACGGTATTAATGATCGTCAAGTACCTGGCTAAAATCGCAGACTCATGCATTGTCTATCTCATTAACTTCCCGGGCCATCATGACTCGTGATACATATGGTCGGTATTGTGCTATATTGGCCGCGCTGCTGCTGTACTATACTTCCAATGCGCAATTTTGGCAGATGCTGAATGAGGCGCAGCAAGCTCACAACTTACGAATACCGGGGTTATACGCTATTCCGCCCAAATGAAGATAAATTGTAAGCGCTGCACAGATGCAGGTGACACGTTAGCCAATCGTAGTACCGATGACTGGACACCTGTGTATTAATGCCGAGAATCAAAATAATCGCTGATATAGCACTGTCTTCTTACACGTGGCAGATGCTATGAGGCTATCGGAAATCTGCACCAATTAAAAATGGGTGCAATATAATTTATTATTCAAATGATAAGGATCTGGATGGGGCATCACGCGGAAAGAACGACTAATAAGAAACGATCTGTATGGCGTCATGTCAAGATTTATTGATTTCAGCTTAATACACTGTTGATTAGTTAGATATTTGAGTAGCGCTTCATATATTGGTATCTGCTCAAGTTTCAGGATTACATAGAACAGATATACTACGATTATTCAACAGCGTTCCGCAACTGTCAAGTACAAGTAGTATGGAGACCATCTATACGGCCGAGTCCGTCTAGTGGATATGGAAGCGCATCGGGTAAGGGCAACCTTCTAGCACAATTCCTTATGCAACAGGTAAAGGAATGATCCGTTGGCATCTCCGAGGCAGAATGAAATGGAGCGGAGGACGTGGACATAGACTTGGGAGCGACAATGCGCGACATCGACCAAATGCGAACGGTCCAATAGTAAACTGCAAACTGAGTTGTTGTCGAGGGGTTCACGATTGCTTTGTAAGTGCAAGTTTCTGGCCACGGATCTGGAAGCCAGAGGACGAACAGAGGCCCTGTTCACTGACGGCGCGCACGGGTACTGATCGGCGACGAGAATCTCGAAATCGGTCCGAATTGGAACATATTATTGCAATACAACTAAACAAACTGAACGCAGTGAATCAATTGAATTAATTACAAGCTGGTGGAGTTTGTGTTTTACAATGAGTGAACCCATATGAAGGTAAATTGGCAAACTGCAAATTGGCGTGTCACGAGCAGTCTAACTCCGCGTGCCGATTGGCTGGGTAGGGGCGCGGGTGGCAACAGCCCGTATCCCGACTACTGCGCAATTGTCGCACAAATCCACATGTGCTATGTAGAAATAGCGCAAATGGCGCGCGGTTGGGCCACCGGGCAAATTCGGTGGACTCTGCAAGTTGTCGTCGCGGGTGGCCTGAGCTGACCAATTACAACGCCTCGCCACATGCTCCCGGCTGCGCGGGTTGGCCACATCTCCGCGCAGCCTTCAGCACACGTCCGCTGCGGAAGAGAACTGCCGCACACGCTTCTGTATTTAGTTTTTTTTCTCTTCCCTCTTTCCGATTCTCTCTCCCCCCCTTTTTCTGTCGGTTTTCTTGCCTCCACTTCTCCACTCTCCTTCACAGTAACAGTTGTTAACACTTTCAATATGCCGGACTCTACTGTAAGTTGACTATTTTTTTGATAGATTGAGCCTGGTAATCTGGGCAAAAATTTTGACACTCTGGTTCGGGAGGGCACGCACTTTGTTCGTCGAGATTCTTCAAGGAAATCAAGCAATATCTGCAAATTCAGGCTTATGTTTTAATCAATACCATTAAGTATATGCTTATGGTACTATTAAATAAGCAATTGTGTCCCGCATTTGCCGGAGGCAGTTTTGTCAGATATGATGTGCACTACCTATTCGCTTCTCCGCCAGAGTCTCTATTGCATTGTAAGGGCACTGCTCGTCTTGAGTGTGTTCTATTCCATGCAATTGAATTGTTAGTGCTAGCGTTGATTGTTGCGCTGGCTCTTATCGATTAAGTGATATAGCCGGATATTGAAGTGATGGTGCCCGATAACTCGGCTAGATGTTATGGCAGCCCCTCTCGAACGATAAAAGAGAGCATATAGTAGCGGATTATCATTCTTTTTGTTCCACGCTAACGTTGGTATTAGTTCCTGATCGATTTCCTGAGTACGTCGATTTACTCATTTGGAATATTTATAGTTATATGCTAACATTGTCCAGTGGGCGGTGTTTCCGCTGCCGTCTCGAAGACCGCGGCTGCTCCCATCGAGCGTGTAAAGCTTCTTCTCCAGAACCAGGATGAGATGATCAAGCAGGGCCGTCTTGACCGACGATACGGTGGTATTGTGGACTGCTTCAAACGTACCGCTGCCGACGAGGGCATAGTTTCCCTCTGGAGAGGTAACACCGCTAACGTTATCCGTTACTTCCCTACCCAGGCACTTAACTTCGCCTTCCGTGATCGTTTCAAATCTATGTTCGGTTTCAAGAAGGACAGAGATGGCTACTGGCCGTGGTTCGCGGGTAACCTGGCGTCTGGTGGTGCCGCTGGTGCTACTTCGCTTCTCTTCGTCTACTCTCTTGACTACGCCCGTACCCGTCTTGCTAACGACGCTAAGTCCGCTACTAAGGGTGGAGAACGCCAATTCAACGGTTTGGTTGATGTTTACAGGAAGACTCTTGCCTCTGACGGCATTGCTGGTCTCTACCGTGGTTTCGGCCCTTCCGTTATTGGTATCATTGTTTACCGTGGTTTGTACTTCGGTCTCTATGACTCTATCAAGCCTGTTCTTCTCGTCGGTTCCCTTGAGGGTAACTTCTTGGCCTCTTTCTTACTTGGCTGGACCGTTACTACCGCGGCTGGTATTGCTGCCTATCCTATTGACACTATTCGTCGTCGTATGATGATGACTTCCGGCCAGGCTGTCAAATATAAGTCGTCCTTCGATGCTTTCTCTAAGATTGTTGCTACCGATGGTGTTGGCTCTCTCTTCAAGGGTGCCGGTGCTAATATTCTCCGTGGTGTCGCCGGAGCTGGTGTCATTTCCATCTACGACCAGCTTCAGCTTATCCTGTTCGGCAAGAAGTACTCAGGTGGCTCTGGTTAAGTGATAGCATAGGCAGTGTTCGTGTAGCGTCGTGGTAAATTAGAGGAGACGTTATTATATAAAAGCCGGGAATAAACGTTTTGTATTTGTTTTTATTATGTATGAAGCGTTTTCTCTTTTATGTATTACACGTTTATATTTTATCATTTTGTTATAGTTGCGTTATGATATACATGTAATGTGATAGTGCAATTGGGGCTTAAAAACTAAACTGCTGTCCAATACTCGTATTTACGCGAGTGATAACATCACCTGTGCATTTTCTGTTGTTGTTCGTCGTATTGACAGTCTGAGTGGATCGACGGCGCCTAGGTGCCAGTTCGGGTTAGGTTACGTCAAGCTAATAGTTCCGTTGGTCAAACTTAGACCCACATTTCTGACCTTAAGGTCGGACCCAGTTTCCTCTCAATTGGGTTACTAAGTTGACTATGTATCTGACGCAGATATGTGGTCATCTGGAACCCTTATCCTGACAGCAATTATTTTACCGCATACCCTACAGTCTCCTCCTATAATGGCAAGTGACCAATCTTGCAACGTTTTAGCAGGCGAATTACACAAAACGCATGTCTAACATTAGCATTATCATACTAAGGTCTCTCAGTACATTATACGTGTCCGATGAGATAATCCTGGGTAGTAGAATCTGTGTTGAGACTTGCACTCAACCGCTAATGCTCACCATTCAATCATCGTAATAATTTAGGGTACGAGCAAAATTAGTAGAACAACTGACCCAGGCACCTGCAACCTGCGGCTAGCCACCAGTCCCGACGTCAGTGCTTATCAACACATCTTTCCCAGCAGCAGCTTTACTTCTTTTTCGTTAATTTGTTTTGCCATAGGTTTTTTTTCTATTATCCTTACTACTATCTTCCAGTGTTGTTGGGTGTAGCGCAATTGGTTAATCGACACTCTTGTAACTGTTGACGTCGCCAATGATGCCGTCGCAACGGACAGTGGAAGATACCCGGTAAGCATGTCTCGTCGGCATAAACGAATTACTGACGCTGATGGATGGAGTACAGAGCACTATGGAAGAAACTATTCGGGGGATCGTTCCAGTCACTAACTGCCCTGAAATCGTCAGTCATAAATGGCAGTACTATTTGTGACGCTACCCTTCGGTCAGTCTGCTGGAAGGTGAGCTACCGTCTCAGTTCGTGACGTGATTTCTTGGTGAATTGTTATTGACTGGTACTCTGGTTAGATGTTCATGCTGTTGCCCGACTTACAACCGGACACATGGGGCAATATTTTACAGACGGAGCGACAAAAATACAACGAGCTAAAGAAGAAATACCTAGCAATACATCTAAAGAGGGCACAGGAAAACGCCGGAATTCCGTCTGAAGAAGAGCAAGAGGACTTAAGCGTTGTGAATCCACTTAGTCAAGACAGTTCGGTATGCTTTGTCGTACTTTTCAGCTACGAGTTATTGCTAATAAATCACCATAGAATCCTTGGAATACATTCTGGAAAGATGAGGATCTAAGAAAAGATATATTACAAGATATTGAGCGCACATTTCCAGATATCGACTACTTCAGAGATAAGAAAGTCCAGCATATGATGCTTGATATTCTGTTCGTTTATGCAAAGATGAATCCGGTAGTAAGGTACCAGCAGGGCATGCATGAGCTCCTCGCCCCGATATGTAAGTTCCATTATGTCCCATGGTCTATGGATAATACTGACTAGGTCAAGTCTGGGTCATCTCTCGTGACTCACTTAAGGCGCCTGCGGAAATGACAGGATCCGACAAGCTTATGTATGACACGCTATCTGAAGACTACGTCGAACATGACTCTTTCACGCTATTCAACTTCATTATGCAGAACGCTTGGGAATGGTACGCTGCAGAAGGCAAAGTCAAAGGTCCGTCAGAAAATGGCAGAGTGACGCCACCAATTGTCGTCAAGGCACGCAAGATCCAAGAACACTATCTTCGGAACATCGATCCCGAACTTGAGCGGCATCTGCGGGTGTTGGGCGTCGAGCCACAACTCTGGGGTATCCGGTGGATTCGATTGCTGTTCGGACGCGAATTTAAATTTTCGAGATTGCTGAATGTATGGGATTGTTTATTTGCCGCAGATGCACAGTCTCTGGATTTGATCGACTTGGTTTGCGTCGCACTGCTGCTACGGGTTCGCGAACAGTTGTTGCTAGCGGATTACACTGGTGCGTTGACACTGTTGCTGCGGTATCCTGTCACGGAGGCCATGACGCCATGCACATTTATCGAAGATGCCATATATCTGCAGGTCCATGTGACCCCTAATGGTGGGCGACGGATAATTCAGCAATACATCGCTTTTGACGACGAACTCGATAATCAGCAGCCACTGCACATGATTAACGGAATGCTCGTATCCTCAACGAAGAGTTTATATCAGCAACGCCGGGCAATGATGGAGAAGACAATGTCTGGAATCGCGAAAAATGTTTTTGACACGTCGGAGAGACTAGGAGTCGGCATGAACAAGTACGTTCGCGAGAGGGTCCAGGATGTACGTGTTCGTGCAAATAGTGCTATTCAGAATGGTACTGGAAGCGTGCAGTATCTTACCCCTGAAACATCCGGTATTGCTTCTATGCAGCGACCACAGCTGAGGCAAAACAGGGCACGGACGGCAGCTTTGCCAAAAGGTGGTCGTCCACGGAACGGGATAGCTGCATTTGACGAAGCCGAGTACAACCGAGAACGAAATGAAAGATTGGCTGAAGTTCTCGCTACAAGCTTGAGCTCGTTGAACGCGCTAGTCGATGACGTGGAGAATCATTGGCGTTTCATGGAGGCGTTGGATCGGATAGAGTTTGTCAGAAAGTGTCTACTTTTCGACAATCTCCGCGTTGACAAAATGTATACATCTCCGATAGTCGTGACCTCGCCTAAGACGTCAATCAGCGAAGAATTAATTCCATCTCCATCGCTCCCCGTTCCTAGACCGCCTATTAAGTCGCGGGAGGAAGATCCCGATTCCACTTGGGTTAACTCTGTCGGCTCTGCAAATGGTAGTCCATCGTCGGATTTAGTTAAAATCAGCTCATCGCTTGAATCGTACAAGGTTAGTTCTTCGTTGGACACAACAGCCAGCATCTTGTCGGATTCTCCACCAATTAGCTCTTCGGCTGAATCCTCCACCACTGGATCCTCACTTGATGCTAAACGGTTGCTGTTTGGCTCTGAGCCGGCGGCAAATGGACGTGTCAGTAATATCTTATCGTCCAGTGTACCGCCGTCGTCTTCGAATTTGTTCGGATCGCAGGCTGCGTCATTGACTAGTAAGCAAGTTTCGGCATCTCCGCCGGAATCATCCACCACGTCTCCTGGCCTAGCTCCGATTTCCGTAGAAGAAGCGAAAATGCTACTAGGCATGTAATAGGTTAATCTTAGTACGATGCTATACGGTCGTCTTAAGTAGTGTTGATATATATTTTTGCATGCAAGTAAGGGAATTGGTAATGTGGGGCTTCGGGTTATCAAGACTAAACGGCAACATGTGGTAATCAATTTGCATTAATAACAGACATAACCAAATAAATCTGGCATACATCTAAGGATTGCGCAACGCAAAGCCAGCATACTCTATATACAACATGAAACTCCACTTCAAACAAAGTACTCTATATTTATCTCTAGCGCCGAAGCCACGACGGAGGAGAGTTCAAAGTGTTCTAGAACATCAGGATGGAGAATGCCGAAAGAACCAATCTTGACGGTCTTGGACGGGTCTTGCTTGGTGCGGTAATACACAGCCGCCGCTCGGCCGGGGAAGAAAGTGTCATCTATGGACGTCAGCTACTGCTGATTCTGCAGTCAAGAAACATACCATCTTTTTGCGTAATGAAGTAGCCGGGCACACCGAGATCGCTCTCCTTTATCCACGGCACTCGTAGCATCTCCATGATTCGATCTAACAGGCCGTGGACGGTCTCGAAACCGGACGTCCTGCCAACGTACACAGCCGTCCAGTGCCTCTCATTATAAGATTTTCGCTCCAACTTCTCATTCTTGAACGCAACGTCAGAAACCTCAAAGACTTTGATTGGCAAGCTATGCTTCCTGTTCTCCCGGATCGTCTTGAGGACCCCAGGAAGTAAACTAGTCCGAACTACCTGATACTCAAGGGTTTTAGGGTTGGCGAGCTTGACAGCCGTCTGATTATCGTCGACCCGGCGCAGGTACTTGAAGTTTTCGTCGTGTGAGCACAGAATGAGGGGAAGAACTTCCAGCCAGCCAGCCATGGCGACTTCACGTCTGATAATGTCGCTGACCTTATTCAACGAGAATGGATCGCCGATAGTACCAGACTCGCCTGGGAAAGTGCGATCAAGTTTGTTGAAGCCGTATGCAATTCCAGCGTCTTCCATGATATCGCACTGGTGTAAAATATCGGGACGAGTACATGGGACTAGCACGTCAAGAATGTCGGCATCTTTTTGAGACACGGTCGCAATCAAGGACATCTTGGACAGAAGTTTGGTGAGCTCTTCCGCCGTCTGCTTGAAACCACAGCATCCGTTTATGTAAGAGACTTCGGCCGTCGTGGCGCGTGGAGAAATATCAGGAGCGATTCGCGACTCGCCGTTGTGAGGAGATACAATCTCAATGGGCTCGATAGTGAAAGGCTCGTCGCAATATTCTGAGAACATGGCAACAAGCTGGTTGACGACAATCTCGACCTTGGTCTTGTCAATAGCAGTCACCTCGATCAGAACATTCTTGGTGTCAAGAGTAATCTTGCTACGCTCAGAGTTGATGATAGGCGGCAGTGAGCAGACTCTGCGTTTAGAGTCTAAAACCACAGGGTAAACTGGTGAGTCCCGGATGATGTGTAGGAAACGACCGAGATGCTTATCACCATCGTAGTACTCCATCAACTCCTTGCCGGTCATTTCCTTGGTCTGATTCAGCGGAATGAAAGAAAACTCCTCGGGAGGAAGTGCTTCATAGGTGAAGGGACCATCAATAGTGTCGATGTCGTGCGTGCCCATGGAGACTAGTGTTCTGTTGCGGCAAAGATTGTTGTGGAGCTTGTCCTGCAGACCGATGAAAGATTCATATCGGCGTGGGGTGAACTTGATCCCTCGAAGGATAGCAGCAGAGATGTACTGGCGGATTTTAGTAGTCTCTGGCTTGACAATGAGCTGTTGCAGTTTCTCTGGCTTTGCTATGCGGTAATTTGGAAGCGACGCACGGCCAAGGAAAATGTTTAATGCTCGCGCAATACCCTCGAAACATAACATGTCATATCTATCAATTAGTCATAATCCTTAGTTTCAGCAAATCAAGAAGGAATTCCAAAGAACGCACCGATTCGCAGGAATCTCGATCTTGAGCTGAGGACGCTCTTGGACACCGTTCACAATAAGCGATTCACCCTGAGATGTCTACATTTCATTGTCAGTCCCGATATTCACAACCACACGGCGACATGACCAACGTACATCCTCATCAAGCTCAATTCCAAACTCGAAGCACAGTTCGTCGAATTCTTCGGTGGTGTAGGTTCGACTACTTAACATTAGGCCAGCTCAAAAATTTCTAAACCAGCTATGAACACGCACCCCAATGCCTCGTAGAGATCTTCCTTATCCACAGCGACGGTCGGCATGCTTAAATATACTTATGTTACTCCAATATATAAACAGAAAGTCTCAATCAATTGCGATATAATCCTTGTTCTCAGTATGATACGAAAGCTACTGTGGCTGAAAACCATAGGACGTGCAGGTCGAGTCATTGAACTGGAGAAAGCACAAATGCGGCGCGCAAGTGAACATAGGGGCGCAAGTACAGCGCGGTAGCTACTCATGCAAGGTACGGGGTGTGACCGTAATCAAGTTGCGTACCTGTCGAGCAAGTAAGGTAAACGAAAAGAAAGGATCGCTCGCAAGGCAAGCTTTGTTTCCGCTTGGGCATCACATATACACGAATCCATTAACCAACACACGACCTGCATTCTATCTCGTTTTTTTCCTGTCCTCACATCAAGAAGCCGCCGTCGGTCGACAGTTTCTATACGACTATTAAAATAAGACCTTCGCTACCGGTGCTCTGATTAGATCATGTCGTCAGTGCCGTCAGATGAGCTGTACCCCATCGCGGTCCTAATAGACGAGCTCAAGGTAAAGTGCTCTATTTTATCCATGGTCGAATACTGCATTCCCGTTCGAACCGCGTGTTAATTTCGCGTTATCTTACGAAGTACTTGCTGACCGTCGCATTTTGCGTATCTAGCACGATGACGTGAGCCTCCGGATGGCTGCCATCGAACGACTATCGACCATCGGACTCGCGCTGGGTCCGGAACGCACGCGATCAGAGCTGATTCCTTTTCTGGAAGGTGTGTAATTCGATCAGTGTTCGCGATATGACTCTAACGGACGTATTCAGAATCCCTTGACGATGAGGATGAAGTCCTGACCGTGTTGGCGGAGCAATTGGGAAATTTCGTGCCGTTCGTAGGCGGCAATCAGTATGCGCATGTACTGTTGCCGCCACTAGAGTCGTTTGCTGGTGTCGAAGAGCCGTTGGTGCGGGACAAAGTATGTCAGCCCTCACCACATTTATTGGCGATTCCTGACAGATTGCGTGTAGGCCGTGGAATCTCTGAACAACATTGCAAATGAAATGACAGCGAGTCAAGTGGAAGAATACTTCTTGCCTCTCGCGAAGAATTTGACTACGGCGGATTGGTTCACAAGCAAGGTGTCGGTGACCGGACTGTACGCATCCGTCTATCAGAAAGTGAGCAGTCAAAGTAAAGCTGGTCTGCGACAGCTTTTTGGACAGCTTGTGTATGATGACGCGCCAATGGTGCGGCGGGCGGCAGCTACACATCTTACGGTAGGTCTGATGTTGTAGGACTTTACTATTGTCTGCTAACAAGGATAGGGGCTGATATCACATATCGATGCTGAGACCGTGGTGACCGACATTGTTCCATTTTTTTTATATCTTGCGCAGGACGACCAAGATTCAGTCCGTCTGCTCACAATTGATGTATTGATTGCGGTCTCGCGTTTACTTGGTCCTGAGCTGGTGCGAGAGCACTTGTTGGAACAATTAAAGAAGCTGTTTGTGGACAAAAGTTGGCGAGTGAGGTACATGGTGGCCGATCGATTCGAGCAGCTGGCTGTGGCGGTTGCTGCCGGCGACGAGGCTGTACTAAAGACACACTTTGTGCCCGCGATTGTGCGATTACTCAAGGACAGCGAGGCAGAAGTGCGTACTGTCATTGCCAAGCAGATTCCAGGTAAATAATTCGCTACTAAGTTTATAATGGTAAGCTAACAAGCCTAGGCTTCTGTCAACTGGTTGGCCGTGAGTCGGTGTTGGAGGAGATTTTGCCGTGCATAGAAGAACTCGTGAACGACCCTTCACAGCATGTTCGGGCAGCGCTCGCAACAAAGATCAGTGGCTTAGCGCCTATTCTCGGAAAGGACTTGACGATCAAATACCTGCTTCCGATGTTTTTGCAGATGTTGAAAGACGAGTTCCCAGAAGTGCGACTAAACATCATTTGCAAGCTCGAACTTGTGAATAATGTGATCGGTATCGATTTATTGTCTCAATCGCTTCTCCCTGCCATCACACAGCTCGCGCAGGACAAGCAGTGGCGTGTGCGACTGGCGATTATTGAGTATATACCCCTTCTGGCATCCCAGCTGGGGATGGAATTCTTTGACACCCAGCTGCGCGACCTGTGTATGACCTGGCTTCACGACAACGTGTACTCTATCCGCGATGCTGCGACCGAGAACCTTAAGAACCTGACCAAAGTGTTTGGAGTCTCGTGGGCGAAAACAACGATTATCCCTAAAGTCATCGAGGCGGGCTCGAATCCGAACTATCTCTACCGAATGACTAGCTGCGTTGCGGCGACAACACTGGCACCAGTGGTGACAATCGATGTTATTAAGGACGATTTACTGCCATTCCTGAATAATCTGGTCGCGGATCCGATCCCGAATATCCGATTCAGTGTCGCGCGGTCGTATGAGACCGTGCAGAAACTGTTGTTGGAGAAGGCCGCGGAGGGAGAACTTGATTCAGACGCGATGGAGGCGAGCACGGATGAAAACCCGAAGGCGAGAGAGTCGAGAATTGCAGAAGCGAATGAGATTATTCGGGGCGTTATTGTGCCGAATTTGGAGAAGTTGAACGAAGACGAGGATGTTGATGTACGATTCTTTGCGAATAAGAGTTTGCAGGCGATCGGTTAGTCGTGCATATGTGTTTACGCAGTTGTTAGTCCTTATGATATAGGTGTATAGTTATACGTATTTATTGAATTAGTAGTTATTGTCTACATATACAATATATCAATTATAAAAATGCTCTATATATGCTCGACAATATCGACGAAAACCTGAGAATAATACTATGGACACAACCAGACAAACGAATTGTACAGAACGTAGCTCGTCAAATATGAAACCGCAAACAAGCAAACAAACAAACAAACAACGAAACACTATAACACATTAACCGAAATCCAGTAATACACATAATCCTAAATGGTACCAATGCGACGTAGACGATACCAAACCAAACAGTAACCCAAACAAATCCAATAGAAAAGAGAAAGTTTCAAAACAAAAAAAAATATGCCCATACAAAAGCACCTATGCAACACGGTAATTGCCCTCAAATCAACTATGCATTCCCCACAAAATCCTCGTCTTCCTCCCGCGGAGTGAGATCGACATGGTCGGCACCGTTGAGTATACGGCCCCACTCCATGAGTTGGTAAATGAGACCCATGTTCGGTCCGATTGCCGGCGCCTTGTGTTTGACCCAGGCATACGCCTGGTTCAAGTCCCATCCTCTTTCCTTCATGACGAATGCGACGACGAGCGACGCCGAGCGGGAGACACCGCATTGGCAGTGCACGAGGATTTTTTTGCCCTCGGACGCGCGCCGAGCCATGACGGAGGTCAAGTACGGTAGGTCTGGGGTGAGTCTGGACGTGTGTTCCCACGGGATGGAAATGTATTCCGGGGTTATTTGGTCATTGTCCGCGGCGACGCAGCAGCACTGTTCGAGAAGGGCGCTGTCCGCGGACTGGGGATTTCGCTGGGGAATAGGTGGCTGTGCAATGCTGACTGGTGACACGGGTGACGACAAATCCGACGATGTGATCGACGGAGGCGAGAGTGGCATGTCGGTATCGGTCTCCGGAGGTACGGGTTCGCTAAAACTTGCGCGGTCGGCGAAAGGATTCGAGACTTCTCTGGCGACGTTGATGACGACGTCGAACTGGGAGGCAATGCAGATACTGGGTTCGGAATAAAGGAAGATGTTATCAGCATAGACCTCGACGGGGCCGGAAGGATAGGCTTTCTCCACTTTGAGGTCGTCGTTTTCGGAGCCGTATATAGATGAGAACGGGAAGGACGTCATCATTGGGGACCCAGCGGGGGTGTAAAGACCTGCAGACGACGGATCTGTGGTTATTGACGTTGGGAAGTAGAGCCTGTCTGGGGCCGCAGTCTTGGGATACGTTGACTCGTGGACATGGTATGGCAGCGGAGGGAGAGAAAGCATTAAATTTGCAGGCCGCCGACGGGAGGACGAGAGCGAGGAGGACGAGAGTGGAAAGCCAAACGGCGAAGACACCGACGCAGATCGCGTCGATGTATGGAGTGATTCTGGCCGGGGCAGACTGGTGCTAGTAACGGAGGTCGATGTCAGCGGCGAGTTGACGTGCGGAGGAGGCTGGGCCAGCAGACTGTGGGATGTGTCGATTTCAAGCGTGGACGCACGCCGGTGCGACAGCGGAGATGGCATCAGCAGTCTCTATAGTGTGCAGTGTGGAATATTGTTATACGTTATATGTAAAAAGTATGTGAGAAATGGCAATGAGTATAACATAAGAGTGTCGAATTGTACAAGAAGCGTGCGTGCGTCTAAGATGGCGAGGCTACGATGGAGGAGAGTTTGCCATCTTGCCCTGACCCTGGCCCTTGCAGGCGCACAGCCTTGGCTCAGGTTATTTTTACTACTTACCCGGCCGCTGTCTCTGAATAAACATGCTGATGAGCCGACAAACGACAGTGGAAATATATTGCATTATTGCAATTCCAGAATAATTTATATTATTACAAATGTGCTCTATAGCATGTCCTATTCCGGTGCCGAAATAGACGCAATATTCTCAGCTGTGTACTTGGCATATTGTCGTAAACATTACTTGTGTCTCGCCGTGAGGGGTGGACGCCGGCCGAACAGGTCCAAGACAGTACGAGCTATGGCAACTTGGTCTCATTACAAATTCCAAGGACGACTTCTCAACAAAGCCCGAGAACATAAGTCTTGCAAAGTCGTCTTGTCTCTGAGGCCTACAGTAGTATGACAAGACATGCGGAAGATGTGGCAGTCTCAATGACCTTGGGAGAAGTAAACAGTACGCTTGCAAACAAGGGCAGTTTGAATGGATCGCGATGTCAATGGAGCGAGAAATATTCTAGTACGTTACACGCAGCGAACCAGGGAGTAGACAAGAATGAGGATCCACGAGAGGCTCCAGTGCAGCAGCAAACCTGCACTGCAAGAGCCGCCACGCCTTTACTATAATAGTAGTAATGGACGTGGCGCGCGATGAGCTCGTCTCCTTCTCGGCTCCCCGGAGTTGCATGACCCTGGTCAGCTGCCAAAAAAAATGTTCTTGCTTATTTTCGAGGAAATACGCGAGCGTGACCCAACACAATAATACTTTAAAAATGTGACAATCTAAACTTTTACCTTGTAACTTGTATCATCCCTTAATAAATAAGACAAACGCAGCCATATGTGTCCAATATATGCAATATAATACGCAAACCAAATCAATGCCGAAAGAAACCTTTAAATCTATGGTGGCTGATTACTACTACTGGCACCTGGTATTGTAGGCGTGCCAACGTAGTAATAATACTGTCCATCATCTGCCCCGAAACTCTCATTACTTGACCTCCGACCCTCACTCTGGTCCGGCTCCTTATCATGCCTCAGGTCTTCGTGTGTAGACGGTCCCGCGACCGGCCTCACGATCTCCCGCCCGTCACGATCATAGATCCGTCCAGATATACTGTGAATTGACGCCAACTCTGGGTCTTGCCACCGCTCGAGCTTGCGCCCACTTATCTTCATGAAACCCGTTTGTTCCACTGCGGAAGGCGAGGACATGCCCTGCATGCTGTTCGACAGGTGCGACGCGCCAGTGTCCCGTCGTGATCGCGTAAATAATGAGCCCAGAAAACGAGGATGCGAAAGATCCGACGCTGAGCTGGAAGACGGGTACGACCGCTGCGTGGATGGGGTCGGCTCCGGTGTCTGCGCCTGCGCGTAAGTCTGCGTCATCTGTGACCGAGGTGTTGATGTCACTTGCGCAGCCGCCGGGGGATATCGCGGTTGGGAATGTGTGAATATGCGGTGTGAATTAGAATGGCGCCGTCGCCGCTGCCGGATAAAGAAGAAGACTATTATCGCAAAGATCAGGACGATGCCGAGACTGCCGACTACGGAAGCGATCACAGTTGTCTGCCTCGATGATAACTGCGTTGACGAGGTTGACGATGCAAATGATGTAATAGAACTCGAAAACGATGTAGTAGATGTAGTTGAAATATATAAAGATGCAGTACATGCAGACGCAATTGTTGATGCCGGAGTCAATGTCAATATCGACGAAGATAATATAGGAGACGAAGTGGATGTAGTCGGCGTCATAAACGAAGATAAAGACTGAGATAAACTTGTACCTGCGCTTTCAGTGCTCGAGCTCGATGCCCTCCTAGAGTTACCAATGGAACTAGTGGTCGCCACAGTACCAGTTGTCGACGAACTTCGGGCAACGAATATTCTTGATGGCGACGCGGATGCCGACGACAACTGCAAAATGGAGCTCAAATTCGTGGCACTGGCAGTCGCAGTGACGACGGCGGAGACCGTCAAACTTTGAGAACTCCATCTCACCGTACCCAGCATGGACGACGCAGGACCCGAAAGCGTCGTCGTCTGACTTGCTGATCTTCGATTCGAGGACAGGGATGGCGTGGTCGACGATGAGGACGCCATCTCCTGTAGAAGATGAATTGTGGGACAGAGATCGCTTTGGTGCCTATGAGCTCATATACAAAACATCGTCAATCCTGTCGATCGTCATTAGCATTTATAGCCACTACCAGTTTGAAATTTTGTATAGCTTACTGTATATCGATTGTCGTGAATTAATTATGTTGACCGGTCAAATGTCCTGGTTGCCTGGACCCTGAGGTTTGACTCGCTTACTCAATAAAAACCCCACAAACTTCCCAATTTTAATCCCTGACACAAGACCCAAGTATTAACACCAATGTTCCTAGTAAAATATAAATTATTGAAACCACCCAGTAGAAAATGTCAGCGAACAGGCGAAGTCGTCAAGACAGGCTATCTATGTTGAAACTCCAGTCCCCTGATATTTTTATTATAAAGCTAGAGAGCACCTCGACATAAATACTGCTGCTTTATAAAGATCGGCGCTAGTACAGAGCGATTTCCCACTCACAATGCCGGAATCGAACAACTTCGAATAGGGGGTCGAATCGCGGGCGACCGACCAATAGATGGTAAGCTGATAATTTAAAGTCTGTGGAAGCGCGAACTACGATATTGCGGCCTAGAACTAAAAATATACTTCCAATTTTGCGACGTTTCGCGGCTGCGGCGACGACCAACGTCTGAAATGTTATGAACGGTCTACAGTTCATAACCGGATCGACTTAGCCGACAGTTATTAATTCACTGCCTACTAATAGTCTACAGCACACACAGGCGTTGACCGAACGCTTATCACTCGCATACAGCCAGCCATCTGCTGAACGAAAGAAAAGAAAGCCAATTAACAATTTCTGCCGCCGATCTGCTTCCTCTGCCACCCTTCGCATCTGTCAGAAGTGATCGACTTCATTTATTTTGCCATTGCCGCACGCCAAACTTGTCATGACAGTTCGCATTGTGAATGCTGTACCATGCTAATGATGGCGCGTGTGGTCGGCTTAACGCTCCAACGGCAAACAAAAAGCAATATGGTTATGGTTGATGACTCAGGAGGGGTAAGGTCGAACTGGGGCGGGGATGACCACGTCGGGCCCTTTGCGCACCCATGAGAACCGGAATGACGCGTGCTGTCAAACAGTAGTATCTCCGTCGGTAGTCTCTGCTGTTTGCAATGTTTTGGCAATGTTTTGGCAAGCGTTTGCTAGGTATGATACGTATATTAGCATCACTCAATTAGGATGGTAGAAGAACTACTTCTGAGAACGGTTCTGACCATTAGCTATGCGCCGATGCGCCGTATGTCAACAGTTTGCACAAAGTCCGGACCCACAGAGGCACGTGAATGCTATCAATTCGCAGTACCTTTTGGCCATGAGTCTTCACCTTACCCCGCATTATTGTGATCCTCATCGGAGGTCGATGCAATGCAACACCAACCCAGTATCGTTCTGTATGGCTCTCGCGGATCTCGTAACCCGCTTTAAAGATGGCAGCCGCAGTCTATCACTTCTCTCCTCGCCTCTGCTCGCGGTGCTTGCGGTGAATACATTCGATACGGTTGGCAGAGTTATTTCGCCTCGTTTGCCAGACCGCACCACATGTCTTTTACATGCCCGAAATTGGCACCAGATCGCCAGTGATGCAGTCTAGCTCGCCCTGCATGAGGACCATCTCCAGGTGCTGCTGTTTTCCAGGTCTTGTGCGGCCGGCAGCTGGTTCATTCTCTGACCACATCCATTGATAACTTTGACATTTAATTTGGCTTAGTTTAATTCTGAATTCTTACCCTGTTTCTTCTGCGCAGGAGAGTTATTGCCGCTGTGCTTCAAACACGAATTTTATTAGTTCTACATCTATGTACACATTGAAGCCACTCTAGTTATAGTTGAATGGTAGACCAATTCTCCGATATTTTTCGCGTCTATATACACGCCTATCTATCGAGATACCGTCGGCAGGCCTACATTTGTTAGCAGAATATATAAATATATTCATGGGAACCGACCTGTCTTAGTAGCTGCACCTGCCCGTTAGCTCGCTGGAACACTTCTTCGTACATCGCGATGCTCTCCCGTACAACCTGCTGTCGCGTCTTTCGTCCTTCACAAATGTCCTTCATCATAGCTTCCATATCCTTGCGTAGAAACGGTTTTGTCAAACTCTTGTCAAACCCAATTTCATCGTAACCCTCCACAAGCGCGGCACCTAGTGTGCTCGGTATCAATTCCTTTTGGCCGTCACCCCCCCCGCCTTTTAGTTTGTCGCCGCCTGCCTCAGAATCGCGGCCACCACGGTCGCCACGACCACCACGACCTCTCCCCCTTCCCCGTCCCCTTCCCCGTCCCCGTCCACCGGCCGCTCCTCCACGACCAGTCCCACCGGTTCGCTTCGGAGGATCAATGTCGATCGGTTGCTGAAACCGTCCGTTCGCACCTTTCGGCACTTTGACTGCGTACTGTCTCTTCAATATCGTCTCAATATGATCCGCTATTGTCGCGTCCGTGCCAATGCCATTCGCATCCATTAACTGAATCAGTTCCGGTTCAGTAAGATACGAAGGCGCAGTCGTTGTGCCTTCATCGATTGTCGCGCGCTTTAGCGGAACTAACTCTCCTTGCACGAAATCCGGAAGCGGCTGGCTGCTCGTCCATCTGTCGTACGGGTACACGTCGAGGTAATTCCGCTCGATGACACGCAGGCCCGTGGTGCTGAACCGCTCACCCGCCCAGTCCAGTACGACTTCCGTGGTCTCTCCTTTCGCATCTTCGGAGCAGCAGGCAAGGAAATGCCGTGCTATCAGAGTGTATACTTTGTGATGGTCCAGGTCGACAGCCGGTGGAGACACGTGCGCGACAGGATGGATGGGTGGATGTGCGTGATCGTCGTGCTTTCCCTTGCGAGGATGTCGAATGCCGCTGTTGACGAGGTTCTGTGCAAAGTCACCCCAGTTGTTGTCAACAGTTTGCTTGCGGATAAGTGTGACCAAGTCCATGTTGTCGCTGAACTGGTCGGTCTCGGTACGTGGGTAGGAGATAAAGCCTTTGGTGTAGAGGGACTCGGCAATCTATCCAAGTTAGTGCCCGGAATAAAAGCCACACTCTTAGTATCCTACATCCATGACTTTCTTCGAGCTCATTCCCAAAAATAATGCTCCTCGTCTTTGTAGCTCTACCGTAGTCAGTGGTAGCGGACGCCTGCTCAGTTAGTTAGCTGTAAAATTCTCAGTATCTTTCATACGCACCATTTAGATGTAGGTTTTCGGATCATACTAACAATCCGTCCCTCGCCGGAGCCGTTATCCATGCATCGTTCGTATAATAATGTAACGGCCATCCTGTCAAACATGTGTCCCCGTTTCCAATTAAAGTGTACGTCAATGCCGTCTTTGTTGACGGATACTTTAATATACCAAAAATGCTCCGGACGAAAATTCTGAACCCTCTTAAATCTATCTACAATAAACCCCAGCGTGGGAAATTGGCAAGAGCCATATGATATCAACGCATTCTCGAGCTTTCGCGCCGAGTCTTTTAGTGACAAGGTCTGAAACCGAGTAAATGCTGCGCCTAGCCGCAAGTCGATTTCAATCCGTGCGTCAACCGCGTCGGAGAGCCGCTCGTCTATTTCTCGCGGGTGCTGTGCCGCCAGACGAATGTGGCTGTACCAGTGAGCAATCTGTTCATATGAATAAAAATTTCGAGATTTGCATACTCTCGTTCCAAGTTGCTAAACTGTGCCCTTTTCACAATTATTCGAGGATTACCTTCCTTCGCAATGCGACACACCTCCATCCCGATATGCTCGCCCTCGCGATCACAATCTGTCCAGATCATAAGTCCCTGCGCCCATCTGGACTCACTCTTGATGTTTCGAGCAACGTTCTTCTTATCGTCCGCGACTTCAACTACCACTTGCGAGTGGAAGAGCTGTGCGGGCGCGCACGAATGCCATTGTCTGACTTCAGGCGTGAAGTCCGCGGCAGTGATATGGCCGACGACGGAGGTCATCGTAACATCCGCCTCACCCCACGGCTGAGGAAACCTGTATGTAAAATCATAGTTCTTGATGAACGGACTATCCGTATTTCTCTAAGCTGTCGTTAGAATGCCCATACAAAACATGATTTGCTGCGTACAGTTGTAACTCTACCACCGCCCAGGATGTTGGCGACTGTCTTCGCAATCGAGGGCTTCTCGGCCACACAGAGAATTTTCATCTCTCTTATAGACAGATCATATTCAAAATATGTCGGTCTGTACTAGTTTATAATTGCTGGGAGATTCTAGATTGCCAGATATTCGCCTATCCTGTCGCATTCTTCAGTGAACAGGGCAAGGCGCGTCATACAATGTTTACTTCCCGTTGTCGCACTTGTGGCCCCTGAGTTACCGTATAAACATGGCGCGATTAGTGCGTAGAGATGGGTCTGTCGGCACGATTAGGGCGTAAACTATGCATCACTCTCTCTGCTGTTGTTGATAGCAACCGCGAAATAAGGTCTAGAAAAGCGACATGATAAAAATGCCTGTGACAGGATTAGGCGCTGGTTACTCATTTGCCTTAATTTCTAGTTACGTTCACTATATTGTTGGCCGGACTCTTGCGTTACGCGTCTGTGTGTGCGGGAGCATTTCGGCATAAGCCCGCAGAAACATGCGCACGAACTCGAACTCTTCAGAACACATGTCCGGAGCATGCCATCATAGGGTAGATAAATACAATCAAACACGGAATACTTGTCACCCTAAATAACTGTATTGAGGTTCTTTTAGTTTAGACTCGCGGTGGTGGTGCTGGCACTATTTTGAGTGGATCACGCATATGCCAAAGCTGTGATAAACAACTGGGAAGTTTGGCTGTGTCGCCCACTGAGAGCAAAAGCTAGCGCCCCCCCGCTCACCACTTTTTTTTCGATCCTTACATCCACGTCCACGCTTAAGTAACCCACTCCTTGGCAATTAACAACCACCAAGAACACCCAGCACTTCTTGATCTCGCACGACGACTCTCGTCTCCTGCAGTCCTTCCACTCACCTTCTTTCCTTTCCGTCTCCTGTTCATCCATCCCTTTCTTCCTGCTGTCATCTTCCCTACAGCTCGTTCCTCACCTCGCTTCCTGGTCTACGATCTACTTGATCCGCGACTTATCGATAATCATCTCTTAATTCCATCAACTTGCAACCTTTCACTCTATTCTAAAAACTTCACACTTATAAGACAATATGACCGACGCTGAGCAACAGTACGAATCTTCGAACCCTCTCTACGAGAAGTCCTACCCATCCAATGGCGCAGCAGAGCCCGCAGGCGAGTCAGAGCCACAACCGGATGCGCAACAACCGCAATTCCCGAATGACGAAGCATTTGCTGCCGCCCAATTAACCCTCCGCGCGCTCGTGTCGTCCAAGGAGGCCGGTGTCATTATCGGCAAACAGGGCAAGAACGTCGCTGATCTGCGCGAAGCCACCGGCGTCAAGGCTGGCGTCAGCAAGCCTGTGCCCGGCGTACACGATCGCGTGCTGAGCGTTACCGGCACACTTGAAGGGGTCGCAAAAGCGTACTCTATGGCTGCGCAGACACTGATTGATTCGCCGCCTCCATCTGCTAGCTCGCTCGCCTCTGGTACAACATGTACGTCTTTGTAACCGGAAAAATGCCTATATTTTAGCTAACATAACCCAGCGATCCGACTTTTGATCTCACACAACCAGATGGGCACCATTATCGGCCGCCAAGGCCTTAAAATCAAGGCAATCCAGGATGAATGCAGCGTTCGAATGGTCGCATCCAAGGAAATGCTCCCCAACTCCACTGAGCGTATTGTCGAGGTTCAAGGCGGTGCGGAGTCTATCCGTCTCGCCGTTTGGGAAATCGGCAAGTGCTTGGTGGAAGATTGGCAGCGGGCAACTGGAACGATCTTGTACAACCCGCAACCGAAGGAGTTCGGCAGCGGTGGATATAGCGGACCACGAGCCCGAACCGGCAACCCGGCTGATTTCGAGAGCCCAGACGGCGCTGACCAGACTCAGAATATTGCTATTCCGGCGGATATGGTTGGCTGCATTATCGGTCGGGGAGGTGCCAAGATCCAGGAAATCAGGCGTGTCAGCGGAGCGCGTATTTCGATCGCTAAGCAACCGCATGATGAATCTGGCGAGCGGATGTTCACGATCCGTGGCACTTCTGACGAGAATGAACGAGCATTATTCATGCTGTACGAGCAGCTCGAGCACGAAAAGGTGCGACGGCAAATGGAGGACCAGGAACAGGACGAGTAAGTTTCAAATTTGTGAGTCGTAATGAGTTGTGCTGATGGGTTCTTAGTGAATAAATGCGTCAGAGCTTAAGCAAACATATCCACGCCACTTGTCACTTTCTGTCTCTCCGCTTACTCCCTCCTTACATTGTCACGCTCATTCTCACTGAATCAGTACAATATTACTTACAACCTACTCTCCCGTCTAAAATGTTGATGAAAAGAAATGACCCGGATCTGCACGAGTTGTTTTTTTAAATATTTGGGATATGTACGTTGAAATTTTGTGTATGTATTTATGTATTTATCTACTGTATGTAGTTCATGTATTATGGTATGTACGGTTCTGCTGGAAATCAAAAATTGCGCTTTGTCAATACAGTCCTTGCGTCCTACATGGAAGATTAGCAGCATTAGTTATAACCATGCCATTAATGAATACAAGCCAAATTCGTTCGCCCATGCCTCGATATAAATAAAAAAACCAACCGCTACATAGCCTTATTTAAAGGTACTAAGGTTATTTGGTCGTGCTCTGCGAACGTGATGCATATTTACACGAACGCTTGAGCTTGGGAAACTCGAGTTGCGTGAGCAGAGAATTAGTGAATGTTAATATATACTTAGGATGCTGTGCAGCGAAGGGGCTTGCAAACACTATGCGAATTGTCCGCTGAAGTTATACTCGGGGCGAGTGCGAATCCATTTTGAATCAGGTCGCCTATTGAGAAGGGATTAATCTCCACATAATCAGTCTGATGATAATACTTCTAGAATTATCGCGCGAACTTTGTCTCCAGACTTCCATGACTTGATCCAACTCGCGACGGTTTCAGTAAGGGCTCTGGGCCATGATCAGGATTTCTGAACACCGGGGCGATTCTTTAAAGCACTCCAATATGACCACATTTTGCCATTGATCCACATATCCTTGTCTCACTTGTTCCAACTTCAATGACAATCATCACTTTACCAGTACCAACCTAGTCTTGTAGAGGAATTTTAGCTAGAAGTGTTAGTTTGGGTCTACGACTTGGTGCTACTATTCTATCTGTTAAT
>MU972946.1:0-55765 GCA_038497805.1 Lipomyces mesembrius
TAAACCTAAACAGTCTTAAGTATTTAGTTGGGAAGTACTTAATTACTATGTAAATGTAAAATATTTGTTTAGCACACAGATAGGTACACCATCGTACCAACAAGCGGCGGTGCTACCTATAAACATTTATAGTATGTGTTCTGTATTATACCTGCCCTATTGTTCGCAAGAGGACCCCGACTACTTTAATGGCTGGTCTACTGTTGAATTGAAGCCAATACAGTCAGTCACCATCCGCTTGCTGGCAATCGCTGATAATCAAGCATGAGTTGATGTTGAGAAAGCTTTGTGGCAGCTCTGTTAAATATAGCCCTGAGCCACACTAATGATTGAATACTAAAGGAACATCGACGCTGGCGAACTTTACGGATGCAATTAAGTTCGCACATTGTGCCGCTTGGCAGTCGTTGGGGGACTCAGGCTCAACACTCATCTCTGATTCCTACTCGGATAAGCAGGGATGACTTACTTCAGCGCAGTAGGACGACTTGAGCAAATCCGACGTAGTGCATGCTCCAACAATTATTTGCTATAGGAGAGAATTGCTCAATGATAAACTATCCAAGGATCGAGCACTCGAGTGCTAGTAGAAGGCCTCGTCCACTGTATGATTGGCAATTTGCAATTTGCAGCGGTTCGACGTGACAGTCCCAGAATAACGCTCGGCGCACGGGTTCGCGTCATGGAATGCATAATGTGTCGTGTGTCAATGAATCTTGAGATTGGACAAGGCAACAGCGAAACCGCTCGAAGCACGCGAGGTGATGCTTCGTATCCATATTGGTCAGAGGTCCTGATTGCTTCTTTATGTTATTGATGTTGTGAACGAGGTGGGAAGCAAGTTATTATGTATTTTGCCTGAACTTTCGATTTCCCGTTTCTGCAGAGTACTCATTTGAAATCTTCTCCCACGTCTCCCTCCACCTTCTCCGCTCCTGCGTCCTCCCCCGTTTAACTCCTTCTCTGCCTCTGTCTCAAACATTATTGATTCAGCAATTTCCAGTACTTTCACTCAATGTCTGCAAATTTTCCTATACCCAACCACGATCTCTAGGCAGGTAGACTTTGGTCATCATGTCTGCTATCATATCCGAAGTAGTTATTTATTTTGCGATAATAATATTAGTCCGCTCAGGTTTCGCACTATTTCAATCATCAAGTTCTCTTATATCGGCCCTTTGGAAGCGTGATCTCATCATCTGTTTGACCTTAACAACTCTTTATTGTAAATTCCATCAACATCTACAATCAACACCATCTGTTCTCGGTGGCTGCACAATAATATTCCGTCTGTCAATTTGTTTATACCAGAATGATGGCATCCATTTGGTGTATTTCTATACCGATCGTTCATTGTCGCGCACGTAAGTGCATTCTAATTGACTCAAAAAGCACTACTGACACAAACGCTTCATCAAAAATCAACATCATAATATTGAATGAATCAGTTGGAAATCGCTGAAATGTCCGATACAGAAATGGAGTTCAGTGTTGGAGCGAGGAACCCACCGGAAGGGAGAAGGTGGGGAGACCGCTGCAGGAACTAATGCTTTTATTTCAGCATGGAGGAGTCTGGACCTGAGTATCAATCAGATGGTATGTGATCCATCTGCCTACTGTGTTTAAGCTAATATAGTCTTGATCCGGTTATTGATGACCAGCGGCCCATCATGTCTCGTTAATGCACCCCTGAGCTGCATGAGATGTCATGGCAAATCAGTAGACTTTGCCTAACCTTATCAGCAGTTCAAGGGAACATCATATTCGGAATATTGCATTAAACGACGTTAGTTGTGCTGCTTCGTATCCATGATTCTAAGGTCTGGGTTGATTGCGTATATTATTGTTTTTATATTATGTCCACATAAACTAGTGGAAAATCTTCTTTGGAAACGGCTCATAGCCGGAAGTTTGCAACGATTATTGATTATTGTTAATGGTACAAATCTTTCTTTCTAGACGCGGAACAAGCCTCAGTTTATATCCCCCATTGTACTCCATTACCTATCTAACCATTACACACCGTTTTGACCGGGTCGCCATGGATTCGTCTTCCCTTGTCCAATTGATATTCATGGACTCACTCACAACACCATGCACGGCGTGACGCACACCGTCCCGAACATTATCTCTGGACTGTCCCTCGAACTGCTGGCTTATAACTGCCAATTACGTTTAGACTCTTTCCTGTCGATACATGCTCGATTGTTGGACCAATGATCATTGGGCAATTTCTTTCATAGCGTACGGTAAACCACTGCTTATAGAATGCTCTTCGTCAGGTTTGCTCAATTGGCTTTGACTGCACTGAAGTAAATCAGTGCCAAGCGGCACGGCGTGCGAACTTCTTTACTGAATTCATATGTGGAGCAACATGATTTGATTGGATTCACTGGATATATCCTCAACGCCCCACTATGGCCTCAGCCGATTGCCAAACTGGATCTCTCCATGCATAGGCTCCTACTCAGTGTGATAACTGGTGTGCCATTAGGACTCGGGGGAACGGACAACGAAAGTTGATCGCGTAGATGAATGAAGGGAGGCCAACATATAAGTGAAAATTACAACCATATGGTCAAAGTGATATAACAAAATTCGATGATGTTTTGACCTAGGTGAAAATTGATTCCCGATAGAGATGTGCTTGCTGCTACTATGGAAAAAGCGATTGCGAGTGTTCAGGCGACTCTGATTGTATTCATAAATAATTTATGAGTGGAGTAGAACAGAACCTAGGTTATCGAGAAGAATGCAAGCCAAAGACACTCCGTAGTAGCATCTGTCATGGCCATATATTTTCAGAGTGCAGATGTCAGGGCGTGTACACGCAGCTAAGACCCAATGGCAAGATGGTAGCAGTAGCCTACATTAACTTCTATTCAATTACTTCGATGCCTGCAGGAAGTAGTACGTCCGAAGGCCTGGGCCTTAAGGAATGGCGACTGTGTTTCAAGTAGCTAGTTTAAAGTGGAATATTTGATAGGGATTGTGCACGAAATCAAGCTTGATGCCTAACAACAGGAAGAAAGCCTGCAACTCCTCAATTTACCCTTTGTCGTAGCGAGCCGCAGTACGAAACCAGATGCGATTTTTCAAATGCGCGACGCTCCGAGTTAGATTCGCTGTCTTCTCGACGGGTTGTCGCGTCGCTTTCGTTGTGCGATTTAGACCAATCCACCAATTTACCCCATTGAACAATACCATGTCTTAATCAGCTCCCATTGAAGCTTCTCCAATGCCGGGAAATTCAAAGGGTGCTGGCTGTGATGGGTCTGAGGAACGCCTTGGTTGTTTCGATCTAGAAGATCAAGCCAGTAGGTCCCACGAAGTGGGATCAAGTAGCGGATCTGTAAGTCTGTTGTTTTATGCATGCATACTGGATCCTAGTTTTTTTATTATGTGGAATAGCTGACAACGGCCGAGCTTCCCGTGAACCTAGCTTTTCGCGAAGACGCGAAAGAATATTATAATGATGTACCCGTTCTCATCAGCGGATCTGAGAACGACAGTTTGCTGCATGTGACAGGTATGTAAACAGCTCCACGAATCAGACAATAATGTTCACCGAGACCGGGCACAGTCGCAGCTAGAGCGGGCGCAGATGAAAGATCACGCGCAGCACGAGCGGTCGCAGTCGGAGATTCAGTTCCAGCGCGACCGCGACGATCTCATAGCGGAATGAGATCGTGCCTCCAGAGGGCGATGATTCCGGAGCTCACAAATAACAACCAGTCTGTACATTTGTTTCGTTGTAGTGAGTTATAAGCTTGTTCTATGTGGCTGTTGTGCAACGTTTTTAAGCGCAACGCAATAATTATTATTTCCATTAAGCAATAATAAATGTTTTTTGAATAACTAGTTATTACACTATAAAACTGACCTATTCGGTCAGACCTCACTGTCGTCAAATAACACATTCACAAAATTGGAATATGCTATTTTAGCTGATTCTTTCCAGAAAAGCTCGTGCCCGAATGCCAAGAGCGAGCTTCAGTGCACGTTTGTAAATATTGTCATCTGCGAGAAGCGGAACCTCGAGCCGACCAAAGGGAGTACCCCACTCTGCCGCCCTGCCTTGCAGACACCGCTCCCTGTTCGCCCGGGCCAGGCCTGAAGTTAGACTTCAACGGAGTCGTAATCAATCCGCAACGCGTTTTTAGAGGAACGCCGAGTCGGCGATGAGCCAATAGCCGTTGTCTGTCTCGTGCAGGAGTTTCTGGAGCAGTTCGTGAGAGTCACTGGCATGAATGCTGGCCGGAGTGTTAATATCCGAATCTAGAAGGGGCCCATCGGCGAGAAGACGAAAACATTGGTCGTGAAATAGGCATGCAGTCGTGCGTTGTAGTACTCGTTCTGGATGCCCGGATTCATTTGACGGAAGGACTTACTCTCAATAGTACTCTTGCAGTCTTCTAGAGAAATATGTGGGGGTCTATAGAATGACTGATGAATGATGAGGAAGCACGACCCTCCTAAAGTCAACAAGGCGTAATGAAAAAAAATCGGGGCTAGCGAGATTCAGAATGAGAATTATGGCGATTGAAGGCGCCAGCCTAAGTTTGGTGTATCTTCAACTCGTAGCTCACACATTTCTAGAAATGCGCGGAAGACCCGCTTAGGAAAGATATTGTCGCAACGGAGGGAAACGAGGCAGCTGTATCTCGGACGCCGGTAATAGCATCTTATTTACCGCTGTCGATGCCTACATGAAAACATTGGCCACAAGACCCCGATCCTGTCATTTGATTAACTCGAATAGTATGTGAATAGCCGATCCGAAACCAATTCATATAAGTCCAACTAATTCCCATAGATGGCCAATATATGCAACTGTATCAAGACAAGATGATGTAATAATTAATCTGGTTGATACGACTAACGCTCGTGTGCGTCCAACTGTTGTAGGGTTTACTTTAAGCTACTAAAAATTTTCACACGCCTAAGAATCTGGTGGATTATTTGCTGAAACATTTGCTAAGTATTGCCAACGAGGAATGTGGGTCCTATACTTTGAAAGCAGCCGATCTGTATAAATAAATAAGTATGAATGGCATCATTTTAGGGTGGATCAATAAAACCTGGTGGTTCATGCGTCCTTCAGGGTGCCACTCAAAAATGCAGTGGTGATGATGAGCGGGAATGGCAGATAAATGTGAAGTCTTGTTGTTTCGTCATTTGTCCAATGCAACCCTGAGCAGCACTAAGGACCGAACAAGTCACAGGCAAACTTGCAGGAATCAATAGGTTAGATGATTGCGTGGGTTTGTCAGCAATTTATGTGACAATAGAGGTATGGTCTACCTCTCTTCAAAGAGTTGGACCTGAAGAGAGGTAGACCAAACAAGGGAAACTCCAAATTAAGTAAAGAATAACGTCTACAAAAGCTGAGGACAAATGATATGTCATTTGTTATATGTGACGTAAGTGGACTGAGAATAGTTCCTACCCTAAAACCCTGAAAAAGGACAGTTTGTTACTGTTAAAACTAACGCAGTCACTCCGCTTGCTGATGACCAGCGTGATTAACGATGTCACAGTTGGCCAATGCAACGCAACCACTGAGCCACATAACGGCCATTGGAAGTGATCTCTAGGCTTTCTTTCCTAAGCTTGTCAGTAGCTTCCACTTTGCAGATGAAAGGTGGATCAAACTCGAAAAGTTTTGGGCTCAAAGAGTCTCAATATCTTGCTTATTCTCAATACTTTAACTAGACAATTCAGGAGTCTATGGTAAACTCGCGACTATCCAGCAAGCTAGTCCGCTTCTTTACTCATCCGCACTCTGCGCTTAAATCTCGCCTCCCATCATACTTGTCTGTGTATCAATCCTACCCTCTCGCTGTACATGTGACATATCGAATTTTATCCCATTATTGTTATAATTCTCACCGTATCCGTCCTGCCTTATTGAGTGTAAACTGACAATACCGTACCCATAACCAGTAGCCATCGTTATCTTCACCAACGTGCATGCATGCTGTCTGATTTCTCATCTGCTCAATCAAGGTTTTGCGTCGCGGATCGTTATGAAACGTAATTATTATAAACTATTCTGGAATTCCTATTTGGAGTGTCCCGTCTGGCCAGTCGCTATATGTTCAAGTCATATCTATCGGAGCTGATGATGAAAGCAGTTAGCTTTAAGAGGAAGCTACTTATTACGTAGCTGTTAGCTTACACGGAGTAATTCCTGAAAGCCTTCAGCATCTCCAGATTGCTAGCAGTATAGGGAAAGCCGCCTGCACATATCATTTCCTCTGATGGCTATGAAGTCACACACCGCAGAACGTCTCCCATTGAGGTCTAGGCATAACCATCGTAGTTGACTTCTACAGTACACGCCCAGTCAGGGAAGCTTAAATATGACTACCATAGCATAACGTAACTGTGCATCATGAGGGCCCTAAATGATCACACGTCATGCAATGAATGCAACAGCCGTATGAGCATGAGATGGTGATTAGATTTGATATACTTTTGCAACATTATTTTCAATCAAATGCCTTGAGTGCAATCCGTTGCAAGTAATATAAGGTGCCGTCTTAAAAAGGGATTCGCATGTAAGTTGGTGATGAATTACATTAATGCAGTGGAATGTAGTTGGTTACAGTGTTGCTAATATATGGAGCATATTACTTGTATATTCTGCTATCATCAAGGCGTTAGGCCGTCAGGGAAGGTTCTACCACACTAAGGATAATGATGATTGAACATGTTTGACATTTGTGCAGTGCCAATTCTTATGGTTTCGTTGATTTATTAATTTTCTTCGTTGTTGGACAAATCTTTTGATTGTGGTAACGTAATGTTATGTTGAAGTGCGCCCACTAGTAACCACACGCGGAGATATACTTGAAATAAGTAATATCTTTATGTTGTGATGCTCACACTCATTTGTTCTTCTTCCGCTGTGGGAGAAATCAAATGGTTATATTATAACTCTCGCTGGATTACATATCAAACTTCACACGTTGGTGCTTGACCGATCATTACTTCACTCTTCAACATGATCCGCGTACGACACATCTTACAAGTGTCATATCGTTTGACTTCAGATCATCGTTCACGGGCTGCAGCATATCGTGCGTGCTTTAATTGGTCCAACTTCCTAAGCATGAGGTTCCACGCGAGATAGATCATGTCTCAATTGTCACATAAACTATTGCCTAGTGATTAGTTTGCGACGGTGTATATAATATGCTATTGCGTTATTTAACATCCATGATGTCTTCGCCTAATTACTAAAATAGGTTTTGCATACTCTAAGTTGTTCTCAAACACGACTAAGGTGCAGAGCGGCACCTACCTACACTCCAATGTACTACCAAGATTCCATAAGTGAGACTAAATCTTCACGAACTTCTTTGGTTATAGGGCGATGCTGAGCTTGCGCAATGTTAGTCGATCACTAAGCCTATCAATACTCAAGACTACGCGGCACTGCTATTTCAAGTGACAAAGGCGTTTCTCCAGTCAGTAATATTTCTCGTGTACGGTCAGACTCATTGTGAAAATGTTAGTAACATTGTCACTTAAAATTAGCACAAGAAAATCTCTGCACACATAATTAGCTACATGATCGGTGTTGGATTTCTTGATTTCATTTAAAAGGTTAGCGATACAACGGTGAAGGCATAATAGTTTGAGGATGTAAAACTTAGAACTTCAATAGACTATTAACAACTAATGGATGACTGACGCTTTTAGACCTTACTGTCGGCATACATTATTATTATTATTATTATTATTATTATTATTATTATTATTATTATTATTATTATTATTATTATTATCTGCAACACACTACTTTCGGTGACAAACTCTCTACACACTAGTACTGCTATGGCTTATCGTGTAACAGTGGGTGCCTTCCCGTAGCACAAGATTTACCAGACACACAAACCAAACTCACATAACCAAACTCCGCATCCCAAAGGGCCCTCTTGTACATCTTACGATTAAGTCTAAGTCTAGGACGTGC
Source organism: Lipomyces mesembrius (assembly GCA_038497805.1). Taxonomy (NCBI): domain Eukaryota; kingdom Fungi; phylum Ascomycota; class Lipomycetes; order Lipomycetales; family Lipomycetaceae; genus Lipomyces; species Lipomyces mesembrius. Next base: position 7,985 of record MU972946.1, read on the forward strand.
TGAACGATAACAATTCCTCGCTAGGCGTGAGTTTTAGCTATTGGGTGTGGAATCGCGTCATCAGAGAATGAATGCCTTCATGTCGGCGCTTGAGTGTCATCCGATTATAATATCCTTGTACGTCTTTGCGGCTAATCGGTTACTCTGAATTTGGCTCCATCGACAGCTTGGATGGCTAAGGATATTCTGCCTTCAGAACCCGTTGATTGAATGTCAATTGGTTGATACATTGATGATTAAATCTGTGTGGTTGTGTTTTTCAGGTGTTTGTGGCACACAACGCGCCCGACCCTTGTGTATATAACGTATTTCGTATGGGGAACCTGGTCATATGGGGAACCTGGTCACAAAATGCCCCACTACTACTTTGCGAACTCTATAACTTATAACAAACCTTCTAAATCGATCAATCTGAAGAAAAGATCCAAAAGGCTATTCAGGCCTTAGAGAAGAATGAATTTCCCATCCATTAGAAGTGTTGCCCACCAGTTTGAAGTTCCCAAGTCAACTCTTATCGCTCGAATGGCTGGAGCTAAATCGCGTACTCAGTCTCACGAAACCTATCAGATTCTCTCGAACGCGGAAGAAAAGACACTAGTACGATGGATTACACGTCTTACAACCCTGCAACACCGGCGTTGTTGAAAGAAATGGCTGAAGAGATTCGAACTCGACGCGTTCAGGTCGTGTCGCCTCGAAACCAACCGATTCCACTCCGATAGGCCATGAATGGCTTTACCGATTCCTAAATCGATATCCGAACTTGAAAGGAACCTACTCACGCCAATTAGACTCTGCACGACATAAAGAAGCAACTTCCGACAAGATTACAGCCTGGTTGACGCGTTTCAGCTACGACTCCAAGAACAGAAGTACGAACTCTGCGATATATACTATATAGATGAAACAGGATTTGCTGCATAGGGCTGTGTCGGATGCGGATATCCGCCTAATTTGACCGCATCCGCCATCGCAAGTTTGGCGGATTTACATCTGTCATCCGTCATCCGTCATCTGTTATTACAAGCTTGTCTCATCCGCCGTCTTGTCAAAAATAAAGGGAATTCCTGGACGGAACACGCGCTAAGCCTGTTTGTCCATCGCGTTTGTATCGCATGGTACCTATTTGCCCTAACCGGTGTCTGCCCAATTTGTGAGGAACCCTGAATTATCGCGTCAATTAAAACAATATCTAACAATGATCGTCGCTTCCAGCTCCATTCGCGTCTTTTATGCTATACAAAATATCTATCCACATCTCCTCCAAGGTGGAAACGTCTTTCTCATTGTTTTCCTGACGTTCATCTTCTTCACCTGTGCCGATGGCCGCATCACGCGGTGCCACTTGGATACTCGCATTGGAGTTGGAAAAGCAGCACCAAATACACTCTGCCCGTCGCCCATATGCCTCGTGGGTTGATTATCAGGTACAGGACAGGTACGCCGAGTGTGCCCAGTCCTTCGGCAGGATCCACATCGTCGCACCCTTTCTGCCCTATCTGCTGCTCGTTGCACAATCTCGGCAGACGTTGGGAGTCTTCGAGTTCCTCTTGGCCGACCTTTTATCCTAACCAAGACTCCTGGGTCATTTGATCCAGCTATGGCACTAGGGTCGAGATTCTGTCTAGGGACTGTGACAGCTGGAAAGGCGCCCTGATTTCTCCAGCGATCGTGAACTTGCGCAACTTGAATGGGCACATATTGTAACGTACAATGATGTTTTCACTCGAGTTGAGCACACCGAGCTGCTCTGAGCTCTGACTGTTCCTGTGGTTCAACATTTGGCCCGCAGTATAAAGCGTCCCGGCAGATGAACCTAGTGCACGCTTCAAAGCACTGTGACTTCCCTCAACTCGAGAAGACGTGCTGATCCCATAGTTCGGATATCGCGATATGTGTAATTCGGTCCAGCGTTCTGCGGTTCCTTCTATCCACCATTGGTTGATGAAATAATTTACGGCTTTCGCCAGGAACTGAGTTTTCAGGGCATACAGCTCCTTTTCCAGCTCTGCCGGGCTCATTGAGCTGGCCACCGCTTTAATAGCTTTCATAAAATCTTGGAAGCCAGCGTTGTCTGTTCAATATGCCAGCGACAGAGCTGGTTGAACGACGTAGGGAACACCCCGGCCACGGCTGTCATGAGTTCCTTATCTGCGTCTGGAATTACAACGGCCGGACATGTTTCTATGAAAACGACTTCCTCTGACACAATTGTTAGCTTCATCTTGCGCTCCGTATACTGTCTGCTTACTCAACTGTCGCAAAACCCAGATATACGAATCCGTTTCCTCGTTCGTGACAAAGCATAATTCTATCCTTATGGTCCTCATGTTACTGTCAATAGTGACAATGTTGACAAGAGGTAAGCGGAATCTGTTCGTTTTATACGTCGCATCGATAACTACCATTTGTCCGAATAGGCGGGCGGTTTGGACGTCTTCAGGAGAGCAGAAGAATAGAGCATCTAAGTGCGTTCTCAGAAGTCAATTTCAGGCGGTATATATAGCCATCTGCATGGAGTTTCTGTATGAACTTTGCAGTTGACGACTCATCATTCTTCGTATAATCGTACGTGCGATTAGACACGTCCTTGCCTACCAAGTGCACATCGAACGTTTGATTGAGAAACCCACGGGATGTGGAAGTGCTCTTGGCCAGATCAACCATCACTTCTTTGGCCGCAGGCGTCAACAGCCGATTTTCAGGATAGGCGAATGGATTAATACCTTCCAGCTGATGCCCCTTATGCTCACGTCTCAGCTCTGTGACGATCCACGTATCGCTAAGCTGCTTTTTAAAACGAACCCTCCATGGACATTCACTGAGCATAGTTCTTGCCTCTTTTAGACGGATCAAGCCATTGTCACCCAAAACACCGTTCTCCAAGGGAAGTTTTCCAGGGTCGTATTTATTGGCACATTTACAAACGAGCAATAGTGTCTTCTGTTTGTTGCTGGTGGCCATTTTTAACCGCAAAATTGTGCTGGATTGCGTACTGTTGTATGTATTCTCTAGCTTGATTATCAGTGTCCAATACCATGCCTACATATAAATTATATGCGTCATTGGCAATTGCTGTAGTACGATCCATTAAATATGTTGTTAGTTTCGAACGTGAACGCGTCTCGTTTAACGCGTTTGTTTGCGAACAAATTGGGCCGACACCGGTTAGGGCAAATAGGTACGATGCGATACAAACGCGATGGACAAAACAGGCTTAGCGCGTGTTCCGTCCAGAAATTCCCATAATAAAATAGTCAGGATTACATAGACAATGTACTTGTCAGCACACGCGTACCGGCATCGACGATCTGCATTCTGCAAGCGCGTCGACAAGAATGTGAAATATTCTGCCTGAGCCGCCTTGCATCATTCGCACGATGTTCAACTCCGGCCGAGACCTGTTTGGAATACGACGTCATTCCATGAAGGCGGAAACCATGAGGATGCTGATGCTCATGGACGATGGCGACAAAAAATAGCGTGAGGTTATACCCGGGAGACCCGGGAGACATGACAGTGTTTTTTTTCTACGGCGTCCTTCGTTACTTCTAGGGTGTGTGTACTATCCGTTACTTCTCTCATTTCATTTCATTCTTTAATGTGGATAAATGTTAGTTGAGTTAAGCCGCACAATCTTTAATACCTACAGGGCTTACCGTAGTCCTAATGCCGAAAATTAATCTAGTTTCCTCAAATCTCGAATACAAACCTCGAAATCCATAGCTAACTCATTCGGACATTGCTCGCGGAACTCTAAGCGTTCTCGGAATATTCACTTCTCAGCTACAATACTGTGAACTTTGGACCTGACATTAAATACTGCACAGCGATCTTTCCTAATTAGGAAATTATCTGCCTTATTCGCCAATTTGGGACCTGGCGGATATTTATTCGATGCGGATAATTTGGCGGATAGAATCCATCATATCCGCCATCCGCCAACAGCCCTAGATTTGCAGTTGGCGACACTCAATCTACGCGTATAATTGTCGATTCTGCCCAGAAATCAAATTAGAAGGTTACTGCAGGGAAGCAAGAGTGGGGTAACTGTGTTGGAATGTGTCGACGGAGCAGGCGGCTCACCACCACCAATGGTTATTTTTAAGGCTCAGAGTACCAATTCAGGATGGATTCCATTGTCAACGAGTACCAGCGGCTGGACATCTAATAATCATGGTTACGAGTGGTTACGGAAAGTATTTGAGCTAGAGTCACGCTAAGTAGTCTAATAAGCGGCCGCGGTTACTGATTATGGATGGCCATTCTAGCCACATCACGGGCGATATGATTGCGCTATGCATGGAGAGTGGTATTGACCTTCTTATTCTACCTCCTCATTGTTCCCATTTACTTCAGGCACTTGACGTTGGGGTGTATGGGCCATTAAAAAGATATCATGCCCAAGAGGTGGACCGGTATACTCGGGCTGGTATACGGCGAATACAACGGGCTAATTGGGTTGAACATTTTCAGCGCATTCGAGAGAAAGCTATTACACCTCAGAACATTCAAAGTGGGTGGAAAGGAGCTGGTTTGATTCCATTTAGTCTTCGCGAGTGTTAAATGGCCTTCCCCTTCCAGCTCTGGCGCCGCCATGTACTCCTCAAATCTCAACTAATATTATAGACCTAGGCCTCTCCGTTCTGAAGAGCTCTCCCCCAGATGGAACAGAACTAAAGCACGCAAATTCGGTGTTTAATACAGCTCTGGCAAGCAGTCTGCTTCACCAAGTCGGCGATATGCGAAGCGAATGACCCAGCTGGTCGAAAGTCAGAATGCTGAACTAACGATTCTACGGAAGGCGCTTTCAAGAGTGCAGGGAGTTGCTTCAGCCCGTAAGAAACGAACCAAGGGCAAGAGGATCAAATAACAAGGCGAGTTTGTGTTTAGTACAGAAGTTGAAATCGTTCGCGAGGCCGAGGAGAAACCTAAGGAAAAACGACCACGTAAGCGCCCAATGAAGAAGTAGATAAAGTAGAAGAGGAGGAAGAAGTAGAGAATAGTTCGAGCGAGTCGGAATTGGATTTGGTCAATTGTGTGGCCCGTAGAACAAGGTCAAAGTCAGGAATTTGAATTTAGTGACCAGGTGCCCCATACATTACGTTAACACATTGTAAAATTGAGCAATCCTACCGTTCCTTACTATGTCTTTAAATAGCTATTTACCAAAATATGCGTATGTTCCCTCGCCTGAGTCTTTTCAGGCTCATACTTTGCCCTAATCTCTGAGACTCCCAGAAGTGACACGAAATTGATATAAACGACAGCAGGTCCCAATAATTGTCCTACGGTACTGGTTGTACTTTTCGGTCTGCAAAGTACCCTTGTAAAGCCTTCATTCCCAATCCGGCAGCCTGCCTCGCAGGCACGCTGATATGAGCGCAAGCAATTAACACGATCAATGAATGGTATGAAACATGTTCAAGATATATAACTATTCCAGTACAGCTAACCTTCTAACAAGTATATATAATTCACATAACAACACTGCAAACTAAAAAAATGTATGTACATGTCCTCTCAAAGCAAATAACACCGAATCCAATTTTAGGATAATACATTACTCAAACACAATGGCGGCCTTAATGGCAGACTTATTCCTAAGAGACTCAAGACACTCCTCCCACTGGTCGAGTTTGAAAGTCTTGTTGACAATCCCGCTGACGTTGACCTTCGGATTTTCACCGTCGAGGTAGGCGATGGCAGCGGGAAACATGTAGGTCTCAGAGAACGAACCGAGAATGGTGATCTCGTCACCGACTGTGGCCGTTAGGAAAGAAAGGACATGATAAATAATCAACAAAGACGCATTGTACGTACAGATCTTAGTAGGTGGCCAAGTGACACGGGCGGAGTTGTTGTAAACACCGTACACGACGAGTTTGCCGCCGCGGCGGACGTAGTTAATTGAGTCCTCTAGAATTTTGGGGCTGCCTGTAGCCTCGACGACAATGTCGAAACCGTAGGGGTTTTCGTCCTTGAGCTGCTGAAACTGGGCATGTGGGTGCTGACGGTCAAGCTCTATGTAGACGTCGGCGGCATCAAGCTCCTTTGCAAGCTTCATTTTTTTCCCGGCGTTTGCTGCAATCACGACGTGGCAACCGCCGTTGTTGCGGAGGAGCTGAGCGAGAACGAGGCCGGTGGGACCGGCGCCAAACATGAGCACGCTGGAGCCGATGTCCGGGCGAATTTTCTCAAGACCGTGGGCGGCACAGGACGCAGGCTCGAGCAATGTGGCGTCGACGGCCGAGAGGTGCGAGATCTTGAAGACCTTGCCGGCGGGATATGCGCAGTACTCGGCGAATGCGCCGTCGAGAGTGACGCCATGAGCGTTGAAATTCTCACACAGTAGTGCCTTGCCACGACGGCAGTAGAAGCACTCGCCGCAGAGCTCGGAGTTGTCGGCCACAACTCGATCTCCGAGCTGAAATTCTTTTACGTTCTTGCCCATCGCAACGACATTACCGACTACCTCGTGGCCGGGAATGAGCGGGAATCGCGCGATGAACTCACCTTCGTGAATATGCAAATCAGTACCGCAGACGCCACAGGCAGCGACCTTGATCATCACATCGTTGTCGCGTAGAGTCGGAAGAGGCGCGTCGACAACTGAATGGACGAGGGGCTTCTCATAGCTAATCAATAAATTGAATCAGAATCGGACTGATATCTATGATTTGTAGTACTGGACTCACCGGAGAGCTTTCATGGTGGCGGGCAAAGACGAGAAAGACATTGTGGATCTGATATATATCCTTAGTAGAGTGGAATGCAGGTGCGACCCGAGCCAAGGCGGGGATCGGTGTTATATATTTCCCCCGAATCTCTTTCGGTTCATGATACGGAGCAGGCAATGACGCTGCCTCACATGCATCTGCAGCTTCCGGCATTAGCGCGCCGGCTGCGGCAAAGATTTGCACCGCCTCCACGTACCCGCTACTTTGGTAACAACTTGTCCTGGCCAATGACAGATCCGTACTCCATCGATCTAAGGTACAAGGCCTAGAGCCTAGTTTATATCTGCATTTGGTAAGGCGCTAATCTGATTCTGGCTAGCGTCATGACTAACTTGGCATCTAGCCAAACCTTACTCAATCACTTAAATTGTCCTGATTAACGTTTACTTAACAGATAGTTATTGTTTTACATCTTCTGGCATTATCGATAGTATGATAATACACATACAGTAAGCCTGAACTCCTCCCAATGCACGTGTATCGCATCTACTCAATATCATCACATCGAAATATATCGCACATAGTACTGGTCTAGCTCGCGCGTAAAGTCCAGCACGACCGGCTTCGCGCCAAATGAAGTCGACACTATCCGCTTGCTGTCCATCTTCGCCGAAAATATCCAGTTGCCGTGGTATTTCTGCAGATCCATAACCTTCTTTCGGTAGTCCAAGTCCCATACTTTCAGCGTCTGGTCGTAGCTACCTGAGAGGACTGCATTCGTAAGTACACGAAAATGTCATAATATATACCACCTACACACCTTTCCTTCCAAACACATGCAATGTCCGGACGAGCGACTCATGACCCGCGAACTCGAACAGGCAGTTCTGCTTCTTGGTGTCCTACTCCGCGTCAGCATTACATATACGTTCAATATCTTGCCATCGTTTGGACATACCCACACCCGAATTGTGTTATCGTTGCCGCCGCTGATAATTGTACGCGCGTCCGGACTAAGAGTTACACACGCAAGGCCACGCGAGTGTCCGTGTAAGCTCATCAGCAATTTTCCCGTGTCCGCACTCCACACCTTCACGATCCCGTCCACTCCCGCCGTCGCAATTAAACTCCGCCGGATATGCACAGAGTTCACAGAGCCGTTGCACGCAACAACAATATGCCGAAGCGGAAATCCCTCCTCACGCCGGTCCCGAATAATGAGCATGCCGTCCTTAGAGCACGTCGCAATGTACCGGTCATTGAACGAAAGATCAAGGATTCCCCCTGCGGCCATGTCAGCAAGAATTCCGGCAGAAAACCCCAAGTAATCTCACCCTTGTGGTCATGCAACTGACGCACTGCCCGGTAAGCCGGTAGTTCCCATATTATAACCGTCTCATCGCTCGATCCGGTAAGCATCATCTTGTCGTCGTACTGCAGGCAAAGAACTGATCCAGAATGTGTAACTGGGTTGTCTGCTAATGCGGCCGACGCCGCGTTCAACGCTATTAGTTGCTTGCCCGTCGTAGTGTCCCACACCCGGACTGAACGATCACGAGATCCCGTTATTATTTTCTCACTGTCCAGGTTAGCAGCGCTCTCAGGTATCAGAAATTGAAACACTCACTCGTCAAATTGAACGCAGTACACACTCTCCTCATGTCCATCCAAATTATACGCGTACACACATTCTCCGTGCTCCCACCGGCGATCCAAAAGATACCGGGTCTTGAACATCATGTGCCAATCGATATCGGACGGCGTCTCTGGCTTCACCGCCCACCGGCGACGCAGCCTGAACTGGTGCCGCCAGACCGCGCTCATCTCCGCTGCTTCTTTCCATCCGTGGCACACTCGTCGGCATATCAGAATCGACCGAAAGTCCAACCAGCAGAATACTAGTGTTCGCAATTCACCCGGTAGCCATTTCGTGAAATCTGAGACCTTAGTGCCCTCCGTGACACAGACAAGAAAAAACAGCGAATTACATACCGATTCGAGGCGATCTTTTATCATCAGCATTAATATCATCGTCCTCATCGCAGGTAGCCTCGGACTCTTCGCTGGTGTAGCTGAGAACGGTTTCCGCGAATGTCGGCAACACCATTCTGGGGCAACAAAATGGCTACTGTCGATATCACACTTTGTTGTAAAATGACAGGGAATATCGAATTGATTGTTCCAGTTATTGAACACAGGTAAATTTGCAGAAAGATTTATGCACTAACTTATTGTAATTATTCATGTGAGGTGTAACAAACGATTGTGTGTAATTAATTATTCACAGTACTAATTCGCAAACAGTGGAGTTGGAGGTCAGCCGCAGGGCCTTCCATAATGTTATATAACGTGAAACACAAAGGATTATTCCCAACAAATACATGCAAAGGTTTCTAAAATGTGGTACATGAAATAGCAACGTCTAATTAAGTGCAATTTACAAAAATATATGATCCAAACGCCTCAGCATATGCCAGGAACTAATATATATGGTAAATTATTAAATCACCATCTCCCATCTTACCTCCGCTTTTTACGCAACGATCCCGAATTCTCTCTTTCCAAATCCATCAACGCCTCCCGCTTGGCATTCGATGTCTGCTGCAATGAATCTCGAATGACCATGCTCTCTGTTACAAGCTCGTACTTGGTCATGACCTTGCCTACCCGCTCTTCAATTGCATGGATTCGATCGATATCATGCTCCGTGACAAACGCAATGCTCTCGCCTGTCCGCCCCGCACGGGCTGTACGACCGACTCGGTGTATGTAGTCATCGGGATCAGCCGGAATGTCAAAATTAACTACCATCTGCACGACTGGAATATCCAGACCTCTGCTCGCGACGTCGGTCGCGACTAGCACTCGCGCGGCCTCGGCCCGGAACCGCCCTAAGGAGTCAATCCTCTCTCGCTGTGATATCTGTGAGTGCAGCGATGTCACTCGCACGTCCATGCTACGGAAGATCCTCTTAAGAACCTCGGCCGTCGTCGCACGGTTTACAAACACTATTGCTGATTTCTTCTCGTTGATCGGAAGTGTTAGAAGCGACACAAGGTATGCTTCGCGGACGTGCGTTGGAATAAACAAATACTTCTGATTGAGTGTACCCGGAATGGAAATGCTATGCTCGTTAGCAAAATTTACAATAAGTAAACCACAAAACGCACCTATTTGAGGGGACCTCATGCACAAAGATGTGGCGGAACGAATCCTTCAGTTGCATGACTGACTGCGTGACCGTGGCCGAAAACAGTAGCGTCTGCCTGCTCTTGGCTTTTGTCATAACATTCATGCACTCTTCTAAGTCCTCGGCGAAACCAGGGGTCAATAACCGATCTGCCTCGTCCATGACTAGGAATTTGACACGTCGCAGACCAGCAATAGCCTCTTCTCCACTACTCCGTATATGATCCGCCAGCCGCCCCGGAGTCGCAATAACGACATGCGGCCGTTTTTGGAGCACAAGAGCTTGTGCGATCATGTCCATGCCTCCGACTATAACAGCCTGCTTCAGATTCAGTGACGCCCCGAGAGCGGCAAACTGCTCGGATATTTGCAACGCCAGCTCGCGTGTCGGTGTCAGCACGACGGCGAATACACCGAAGGGATCTTCGGAAAGCTTTTGCAATATCGGGGCTGCAAACGCGATAGTCTTGCCGGAACCAGTTCGCGCTCCACCAATGCAATCGCGGCCCTTGAGGATCTGGGGAATACAAGCAATCTGGATCTGCGACGGCCGCCGGATGGCCATCGAATTCAGCGACTCGGCCAGCGACTTAGACAGGCCGAGGGCCTCAAAAGAAAGGGTTTTCGCAGGAACTGATTTCGACATGCCGAATATCACTCCCTGTTCATGGCCAAAAATATGAGCTGCGGGGAGAAAAAAATTCGGTTTTCGAACTATCATATCTATCGTTGATGGGAGTTTCAGGTTACCCTGACACTACAGCAAATACGTTCAACCCCTTGGTCAGCTTGTCATCGTCCATTCGACACACCCAACTCGAATATTCGCAGTCATCATAGTCTACAGGTAACTTCCAATCGCCATCCATCTTCGCCATCGGATTTGTTATCACATATTGCAAAGATAAAATGGTAAGTTTAGTTGAAAATGTTGATTTGATCGCAGCTGACTGTCCAGTCTTTGCGCGTTTTTCCTCAAGTGCCGTACGCCTCGAGCGTGCCGAAACCTGCGATTTCGAGCACGCAGGTCCCGGAGCTAGCGAATCATATTGTCGTAAGCAAGCCGCCTGCGCCTATGGCGGACGCACTAAACATGCCCTCCGAGCCATCATCTCACCCTCTCGAGTCACGCCTCAAGAATTGGGAACAGACCCAGTTCGACCTTAAGATGGAGAACCTGCGGAGACTCTTTGGAACACATGAGCCGGTCAAGCGAGTGATGGAGCTCGAGGCTGTCAATGCCAGTCTGCCGTTATATCCAGACGTTTTGCGACGGGCGGAGGTTGTGACTGGAAACGGTGCGCCCGGCTCCCGAACAGATCCGGCAAGAGAGATCCTATTAGGTCGGGACGGCATTGTTGACTGGGAAGATATTTACGGAGGTACGCTATTTCAAGATGTTGACCAGCGAGTTACATGTGCTAATGAATGAACAGGTATGGAAGAATGCCCACTAGATTTCCACACCGACCTGGAGCGGCGGATTAAAATCTGAGTGTGGACACCGCACTATCTATCCTAGTATTATTAGTTCATATTAATTATAAAGACGATCACAAATCGGGACAGACGTGGTCGAGAAGCACTAGAACTGACACATATATGATTCGAACCCAAAAGAGCAATGAGCAAACATGTAAATACAAAGCAAGCCTTAAGCTACACCAAAACAAACACAGGACTATATTTAAAGCGCACACTCTCTCACTCTGAAGTCGATTTTTGAAAATGGCAAGCGAAATTTGAAGATATAATTCCCACACAGGCCAACAGTTCAACTCCGTTGCGAAGAAGCAAATCCGAAACAACGAAAGAAAATATACACTGTACAAGGATCATATACAAGAATGACGAAAAACGTGATGATCCATGCGAAAAACATATAGGAACGACATCGACTCTACTCAGAAAAACCAACGATGCAATGATAAAGTAGCCCAACTAATCCTAAACCATACCCAAACACAGACAATACCGCAGCATCAAAGGCTATAAGCAAACACCGACCCATGCACTTATATCATAGAATGACACAGCCGCAACCTGGAGATCGCTCGGTTGAGCTATCATGGTTCTCGTGGGCACTGATGGAAGTGTCGCGCTGACGATGATGGTGGTTGTTATGATGGTGATGGTAGTGGTGATGGTGTCTGCTAGATCGGTCATTATTGGTATTGCTCGATCGATGTTTGCTTCCTCGAGGCGTTGTGTTAGTGTCCACGATTGACGCAGGCCGGATGGACATGTGAAGGACGTTGTACATGTTTGTTCTCGACAGTTGACTTGCTGCATATTCCCTATTAGCACATTTACCTGTACAAAAGAAAAAATACGTACTCCCTAGTGAATCTTTGTCGTCCAACAGGCGGCCGAAATGGATCAGACGAATGTACTCCGTACCCCCCGGGCGCCCGCCCCATTCTAAGTTTGTTAACGGCACGTCGCAGATAGCAGCAACTCACACATACCTTCTTTCCAGTCCTTCCAGATGCATTCTTTCAAAGTCAACACCGTCAGACTCTCAGGCTCGCGCAGCCCAAGCGAGTGTCCTTTCATGTACTCGCGGTCGATGGTTATGGAAGCACGCAGGCCGGATATGAGCAGAAGAGTGACGGTCAGAGGCGAGACGGTGATGGACTTGTCATCATCGTCCTCGTCGTCGATGCTGTCACCAGCAGTAAGTGTGGTCTTGACCGGGTCTGCGGCGGTCACTGGGGGCACTGCGACGGCGGTTTTGTCGTCCGCAGGTAAACTGGACGAATCTGTCGCGGCGGAGAGCGTCGTTGTGAGCGTGAGCGGATCGACGACCGGCACGGCCTCAGTGGCCGCAGGAGCAGCCGACATGGTCATATAGCCTCTCTGGTGTCGCGCGCGAATCCGGATCAGGCGAGGAGGTAGGCGACCGTGCGTACCAATACTCAGTAGCACTTGCGCGCGTGTTGACTCAGCACAGGCAGATGCGGTGCAAGAAAGGGCCCGGACGGGAGCCGGGAGAGGGATAACGTGGAAGTAAACAGGAGAACTGGCGGTGAGTTGAGGGCAGCACAACCATCAATCAATGCTCTTCTGCATGGACACCCGTGAACTAACCGCGCACTTGCTCACGCGGCGGCTCACTCGGTTCAACTGGCGACACCCTAATCCATGGTACACTGCCCCCGAAACACACAAGACCCTCACAGTCAAACGAACTCCTACGAAATTATACGCACAAAAATAATAAAGTTACTTAACATAACTAAAGAAACTGAGCTATACAAACATACACAATACAGCAAATACACAAGCTCAAGCAACCTAAATAATACACTGCCTCGCAACTCATACAGGTACCTAAATAATACAGGGAACATCCTACTTTCCCGATACTTGTGGATCTGTCGGGCCTCGCGCTAGATCTCCCTCCATGTTTCCCGACACACCATTAAATCCGAGACCCGGCGGTGGAGGTCCAAACGGAAACGGCGGCATTCCGTTCGGCGGCGCTCCTCGTGCCCCTCCCGGCAGCATATTCAGCATAGGTGCTACACCCAAGTTTGGATCATGCTGCAGATGAGACAGTGGGAATCCTGGAGGGAAAGGTGGAGGCGGACCGTGCATTCCAAAGAATGGCGGTAACCCTCCTGGCGGGAATGGTGGCAAGTTCGCTCCTGGGGGAATCATACCAGGCGGGAACGGAGGGAATCCTGGTTGCGGAGCAACATGACTTCCTGGCACTCCAAGGCCGTCTGGCGGAAGTTGGTGTTTCGAAATGTCCGGCGGCGATTTCAGACCCATGCCGTCACTCAACTGTGGCGATAGAAGGCCGCGATGTGCGTTCGGCACGACAAGACCACCAGGCTGTCCCGCCTGAACATTTGGCACTATCGGGGGTACCAATCGCTGACGGCCCTGCGGGCCAGGCATACGCAAGCCATTTCCCATTGGAGGTCCTGCCCACTGTGGAGGTAGTTGACTCATTGGCGGGAGCTGTTGTAATCTTGGATCACCATGCCCAAGCCGAACGCTCTCGCTGAAAGATGATGGGCTTCGTGCGATCCCTGGCGTTGGCTGCGGCTGTGGCTGCTGTACATCCTGGCCGTTAACATTCACCTCCTGTTGACGAACAATAGGTAGCATCGACTGATGTGGTGGTATTGGTGATGGTCTCGGCACTTCCGCTATATGAATCGTAACAGGCGATGGCTGTCTTTGGATTCTCATTTTCGATGACTGGCTCATCAGGCCAATTAAGAACTGTGCATTACTGGAATCCTTATTAGGCTTAGGGCCTTCCATATTGTCCGAAGCTGCGGACGAATTCGACTGTGAAATACTTGACTGTGCCGTATTCTGACCTTCTGGACTTGCCACTGTCTTAATTTCTGGGGTTACGGCAGTGGCTAGAGTACTTGACGCGGAAGGCATATTAGCATCTGCCGATTCCATCGGTGCTGGTGTAGAGTTCTGGCTCGATCGGCTTGACTTCGTGCCCAATATAGCCATAATCCGCTTAAATCCCTCTTTATCGTCATTTGATTTTGGTACTGAATTCTCCGGGTCTGACGAGACATCGGCCGAAGAAGGAGAGCCTTCGTGATGTGCACCAGCTTTGGGCAAGATAGACGCAATTTGCGAGCTCTGAGGACGAGTGAAACCCTCAGGCGATCGAGTTTGTTCGTCCGAGGAGGATTCTTGAGCGGATGTGCTAATTTGCTCAGGTTTAAAAAATGACGAAAACCTGGACGACCGCGGTCCTTCTCCTGGCGCCCTCACAACACTTTCAAAACCAGCAGACAATTCCTTAATTTCATCACTAGTGATAGCTTTACTGGCAAAACCGAAAAACCGATCTACTGCTCCCGCGCCTGAAATTCCCGGTTTTGATGCCGATTCAGTCGCCGATGCATCGTTCTTCAGCGTCTCCGGCTTGGTCTCCTTAATTCCCTTTCTGTCATTATCTGCTGCCTTCATTCTTGCTTTCCAGGCCTGGAATTCTTCAATGGAATGTGCTGTAGGACCTCCGCTCAGCGACTTCAGGCTTGAACCTGTCGTCGAAGGTGGAGCAGCGCTGCTCGCTAAGTTGCTATTCCCAACAGCATGCGCAAACTCACTATTACTGAAGTTAAGTCCATCACTCTCCGCTGGAGCATCCATCCATTCGGGAGACTTCTCAATATATCGATTCGATAAGCTGCCATGTCGTTCGCTCTTGTTGTCTCGAGGGTACATCTCACGACGATCCTTTTCCTTCTCCGGATCCCGGTCACGCCAAGACCCTTCATCTCTTCTTACGCCGCCCGATACATCTTTCGATCGTCTGTCTCGATTCGTTGATTCAGATTTGAGTCCCCTCTCATCGTCTTTATTTCTTCTAATTTTTTCTAAATCATCCGCTCCAAAGCTTTTGCGTGCATGGCGAGAGCTGACTTCCTTCCAGTCGTCACCATCTTCTTCTCTAATCTGTCGGCGTCCGTATGACGTACTACTTATTCGGTTGGGCTGTATTCTGCTAGACACTGAAAGTCGTGAGCCAGTCGACAATGAGGACGAGCCACTGGCATCTCGTGATCGTTCAAACCGTCGCGCAAAGGACGAATCCAGATCTATGGATTCAGTGCTCTTATCCCCGCCTTCACTCTCTGTATTTTTTCGCAATCCTAACGATGATCCAAACGAAATTTTTGGCGGCCCTAGTACAATATCGTCTTGCTCTGGTCTGTCATTAGCAGCGGACGTAAGGATAAGACTAATAACCATACTTGATTTTGAACTAGTCGGCTTCTTTTCTTTGGAAAGATGACTGGTGCTGATTCTCCTGTTATTCACAATTCTCACCCATAGCACAAAACGAAAATACGTACAATTTTCGAATGGAGTCATCCTCTCCGTGCTCACGATCTGGCTTTGAAAAACTTGCTACCTTCGGAGTATTGTTCTGCAAGATCGGTGGACTAAACGGTCTCAGCTACAGTCTAGAAATGAACGCTGTATACTTCTAGAATTTTACCCCATCCATTCTTCATTTGGCTTCAAACGCTCCGGACGCACACATAGTGGCGACTGCGAGAGAATCTTGAGCTCTTGTGGCGTGTACTTATACTCCATGTCCCGCTTCAACGGTCACATAGAATGATATTAGATGTTAAAGATCTATAGCGACTACGTCAGCGTCAGCATCTTTCAGATCGAGACTGATCACGCATCGACGTCAACAAACTTCAAGATGATCGATAACCATTTCATGGAACAATATCTGATTGCCTAGAGCACTTACAATAGAGGTAGGAGGAGATATTTCTGCAAGCAAATGATAACAAACGACCGGATACGTGACAGCTACAACAAGTTATTAGCGCATTGTAGGTTATGGAAGAAGATCTCCGGCAAGCTAATATCTGTTCTCTTTTAGAAGTCTCACAAGTCGATACGTTGATGGGATCCATACCACAAACATCAATTCACACTTACAGATAATCAAGTAACCGAAAGAATAGATTGAGGGTTATATATAGGTTTGTAATCGGAACTGTCGAAATCTGGTGGAGCACAACTGCTGAGCTGTCTCATGACATTTCGGCTATTGGTACCCAAAGAGCAAGCTATTTTACTATGTAAATGACAAATTTTGGTACGGTCGTGGAGTTTGTAATATTGCGGCATAAGTAGACGTAACATGCGCAAATCTTCAAACTTAAAATAACATTCAACAACCATAGGAGCGCATTCCTATATCCGTCGTATTCATTCCAGAAACGATAATTACGAGTTCATATTGAAAATTAGCCGTAGCTATAAAACTAACTAAATTTTGTGACAAAAAGTTTTGACCGTCCGGGAGCTCCTGACAGTGATGGCATACTTTGTGGTTCCATGTACAGTTACCCGGGATGGTGTCAATACAAGACGCGGTGCGCGTGTTGGGTTTATTATACTGCCCGCATCTCTTTCACGTACCTTAACCTCACTTGCCTTCCTATTCGCAAATATAGCCCCTTTCCATCAGTGGTTTTAGCCGACCGAATGATATAGCGCAACATAATGCCGCCAATAAGGACTGGAGAAAGAGTCCTTTTCCCAGATGAATGTCCTATTCCGAATTGTAATTCCGGCAGACTGCACTCGATCACACGGGCAGGGCAGCACTTCGCGACAAAGAGGCACCGAGATCTCGTTGGAAAGCTGAAGCAGTCGGGAGATGCACGGTATCGCGAGGTGTTCTTAACGTGGGCTAGAGATATGAATTATATCAGCGTCATTAATGAGATTCCGCCACGAAATCCACTCCAACCCCTGTCTCCCAATACACCAAGCAACAGCAAACGACATAATTTACTCTTCGGCAAATCTTTGTCGTCGCCGCAATTAAAGCCACCAGCCACTAAAGAAGCTCCGAAGGCAAAGTCAGTGCATGCAACTTTATCAAGGACGAAATCCATGAATGCTAGGTATGAGTCACGTATAATCTGGCTACCACCTGTTGTTGTCAATCCTGTTCAGGCCCCTCCTATTTCTTCGTCCGTTCCATCAGCAGAAAAGCACGAACCACGTGTGATTCGGTGGGCCACATCTGCCGCACCTCCTCGTACGATTTATGATACTTCTCTGCAGCCATGGTCAGAGAGCTTCTATGACTACGACCATGAGAAAAGTCCGGCAACCATATTTCGAGGAACCACGTATTTTTGGTGTGATGGAGTACCGACAGTTATTCCACGACCAGATCTTGTCCCAACGTCGCTAATACCGCCGATCGATCGCGATCCGGCTGCTCCGGGCTTCATTTTCGCTCCCATTACTCCCAATTCTGTCCCCTCGTTGCCTGCTCATACTCTGCCATCCTTAAGTCCGCCACCGCCCAATAGCACACATAGGAATGACCCTAGCTCCGATGCAACTGTACTTGAGGATGACTGCGAGGAGATTGAAGAGTCGTTGCGGCCAGCTAATATCGACATGAAATTGTCAGGCGCAGATCGTGCACAAACAGTTTCCCCAGTCAACAGCCAGTCCTCAGATGCGACAATTCTAAGTCCCTCTACTATTCCTGATGATCAGCGCATGGACTCGGAACATGAACCGGAATTACTTAGCACTTCAGTCGATGAACCGGTGACTCTAAATCATGGACCAGTCGGCGCGCAGCAAACACTCCTTAGTCCTAGCACCTCGGACATCCCTTTATATTTTCATCCTTTGCTAGTACCTCATTCGTCGCATTCTCATAGTGGTTCGACCGCACGTGTGGTCAGTTCATCTGGTGTTTGGGACCAGTATCATCCGCGATTGATGAATTTCGCAGCATCATCTTCGATGCAGGTGATATCACCCACGTCGGTTGCACCTGTAATTGACCCGAAACCCCAGAGTACTATGGTAGCAGTATCAGATCGCAGCAGTGATATTAACGACGAGAATGATCGGCAACAGGTTGTTCGACATGGCATCCACGAGAGTCAACATGAACACGATTATGACTCCGAATTTGGCTCTAGGTTAGGAATGAAATGTAAGATAGGACAAGTATGCTTGGCCCTTTTCGCTTATTTACTGACTGTCTGTTTCAGGTCACAGGTATCACACTGTGCTTCAGGACCTCGATGAATCAGGGTGGGGCTCTGATCCGGATCTGGAGGAACTATACAAATAGAATTTTCTGGGCGATCTGCCGTCTTGGACAAACGATGAGCGTACCTCGATTTTACGGGGTTTTAGGTAATTTGGTTGATATTTGTTATGTGCAATTTTGGGTTTTCTTCGCGTTCTGCAGTCTTGTTTAGTGGTAAGGGCGTGTACAATATTGAGTTTGGATAACTAGTATAGTTTTTGCTGACATTACAATACATTACTACTATACAAAATATGCTGTTCGTTTCCCTATATCTAGCGCGAAATTGCCAAAATATTACGAGCCTGATCTAGCAATTCTTTAACTAACTTCTTTGTTGAGTCGGCAACGTATGAATTACTTTCCAAAGTCTGAACGATCTCAAACACGTACCTCCTCTCATAGACGGTAGCATCCTATGGCATGTTAAATTTAAAGAACAAGATAGAGATATGGTCTCTATACACACCTCCTTTGCCTTCAGCGCCATTACGAGCACATTTAGCATCCAATTGGTCGCTCTGGCGTATGTATCCACGTTACTTGATGGCAGTAGCAGTCGGTATAATGGAATCTCTACTTGCTGCATCGAAGGGATTTTCATCACTGGTGCCTCCGTCACATATCTAATCGCCGATTCATAAAGAAAGTGGCCAGGATTGGCGAGTATCGGAATTAAGTTCGCATACACAGTAGCAATGATTCGTGGAATATGCTTTGATGTGGCATTATCACCTGAAGAGGATGCTCGAGAAATTTCGAGATCTTCGATCATATAATGAACTTTGTAGAGGAGAAGACGAATCATATCTCGTTCCTTATACCGTGAGTCCTATTGTTATTAGCAATAACCGCAAGCTGGGAATCGAAAACAATAGTACCTCAAATAGCGCACCCAACTGAACCAACGTGCGTCGTGCCATTTCATAAACAGGTCCTCCAAATCCCAGGCACATAATCACGTATCCAATGCAATGATTTTCTGTCAAGACCTTGGTATCCACCAACTTCCGCGATGCCATGTCCATAAGGACTGGTAGCATAAATAATGGGTCATATACGGCATAGGGACTCGTAGTACATCTCGATGTATTACAATGTTCCATGTACGCAGATATTGACTTCGCATATGCAGGCGCATAATCAAAACTTTCGGGAGACATATGTTTAATGCTAATCCCAAAAGTCTTTCCAGACAGCAGAATCTCCAAACCCTCCACTACCTGCCTGCAGAAAGTCATTCGCATGTTTGGTTCGTATGTAAAGGTGTACAGTGCGATTTTAACGGCAGCGTTGAAGTTCATAAATGTATCCATAGTGTGGAAGACCTGCAACAGCAACCTATCCGAAGGGCCACATGTTCCAGTATAAAGCATCATCAATTGAGTTGCCACGAATGAGCCACCGTGCACTTTTGGATTCAAAAAGTATAAGTAGTGGATCATACATGCACGTTGGATACTGATGGAACTCGGTACCATATTTGGATTGTCAGGCAAACACGTCTCACCGCTATCAGCAATCATCTGAAGGAATTTCGCATATTCTAAGTCATCAGGATTACCTGATGTAAGCATCAAACTGAATGCAAAATGCATCACTTCATATTTGCTTATCCACCGACTTAACGCTGCCTCGATTGGTGGATTCACGTACTTCCCGAGCGAAAAAGCACGAGGAAATTCAGCGAAGAAATTTGTAGTTGCAGCTATTATCGCGAGCTGCTTTGCAGAAAGAAACTCCGACTCGGATAAGTATCGAGTGATTCTAGCCACAACAGATTTCATGTACCGAGTAGCATCCAACTTGATGGCATCTGTAACCGCGCTGCAACGATACATAGCATGTGTATATGAAATTCTCTGTTCGGAAATTGTTCTGCTAACCTGACATGCAATGCGCTCATAGAATAGTGTACAATCTTTCTCAGTAGAGAGCGCCAGTACAACTTTCTTGAAGAATACAGTATCCTGCTCGAGCTGAGAAGCGTCAGTGCGCTTAACACATTCTAGCAAAATCGTCGCTGCTGTCGCGGGAATAGTCTCGACGCCGACTTTCCGAACATAAAATGCTGATTTGTCATCACTGTCAAAGAGAGATTCGGTAATGGCCTTGGCAAACAAGAGCAGGCTATCCCCCTCTATTGCTGTAATTGTGTCGGAGTAGTTGTTGAGGACATAAGAGCAGGCTTCATTCGACGAAATTATCACCTGGCATACCAAATCGTACAAATCTTTGTTTCTGGATTCAAAAACTTTACCTAAATATTCAATATCGGATGTGAACAGTATCTGCCCCTTAGATTGCAATAGCTTTTGCATTTCCAATGCCAGTCTTTTGTCGTCGCTTACAACTGCAAGCTTCAATAAGTCGTCGATATCCTGAAGCGCAATAAACTTCGTGGGACAATTCATCCGAAGGACAGAAATTATTTCACCGCATATTTGGGCAGCGATTTTTGGTTTCCAGTAATTTATATTATCTGATAGGATGCTGAGGAGCGTCTTGCTGTCTAATAGTGCCAATCCGGAAAGGAAATACCCCATAACCTGCTATCGTATTAGAATGGTTCTGTGATGCATGCAGAATACTGGAATATCTTACTTTACTCGACTTTCTTGCCTTTGGGAGGAGCCCAAGAACGTAGTCATAAACGAATCCGAGCTCCTCCTTGCTCGCCGAATTTTTATCCATCACAATATTCACAAATCCAAAGAACGATTTTGTGAACAGAAGCTTTGAGCTATCGACGTCTTTGGGCGTCCACAGCAAATGCTGCCAATAATCATTTTTCCGAACATATTTCATAGTCACCTCTCGTAAGTCGCGACTCAATCGGGAAGCAACTTGCTCCGCTACTCTGCCGACTAACTGTAAATCCTTGCGTTGCAACACACTGTACTCAGCAGCACGGTAAAGTCTGACTAATTCTGAAAACCCGATATCCGTAATCTGGGCAGTCATTGGCTCGCCCAGGCTAATATCATTAAGAGCGACGTTGCTCGCGTTCGTAACTATGAAACTCTGCGGCTCAAAAATTAACATGCCTTCCGGTGCAGGTAGTCCATAAAAAAAGGCTGTAGCCGCAGTGACAACGTCAGGTAGAGAGCAATACTTCAGTATCTCATTTTTATAGTTCGCGTCATTTATTGACTTTTCATTCGCAGAGAGATGCGAAAAATGAGCTCTGGAGATATGGAAGTCCTCACCTGATAGACAGAAATCCACGACAATCCTCAGGATGGCGTGAAGCACTGAGACGGTAGTTTTTATTTCCTGATTATTGGAACGCACAAGATACTCCCATTGTTCGATAAGTGCTGTCAAAAAAGGACTGAATGACCTGCGAAGGTAACCTTCACCAGCGAACTGCTTGGCTTGATCAACATATTTAAACGGTGAACGCAAACAGCGAGCGATAGCTTCGTTAATGAGGTACCATATAGTCTGACGGTCTTGCTGGCCGGAGTTGAGCATGATCACCTTCAACGATTCAATAAGAGTATGAATTGGTGAAATCGGAAAGTCTCGCTGAAATAAGTATGTGGACGAAGTAATCTTCTCGAGAACTCTAGAAATCTCCGAATATATATCTCTGTCGCGCACCGTAGTGGCAAACACCATGAGATACGTAAGTAAGGAGTATTGTCGGTGGTCTGCATACAGCAAATGTTAGTAATCTTGGTATTTTCGCGGCAAGTTGAGACAAACCTGGCTTGTTCCAAAATTTTGCTGGCACAGGGACTATGCTCTGCACGACGAGCAGATTCCTCATTTCAAGCACTAATGCGGGCACATTGTTGAAATAAAATGAAGTGTCACAAGACCGATCACCTGGTACAACGTGCAGAATGATGTCCATCATTCGAGCAGACAAGTCGATCTTAGTGGCCGCGGATATATCTGGAAACGTTGTCACGTACAACCGAAGCCATTTTGAAACCAGTAAAGTGAAGTTATATACTGTGCTGACGGTCGTGAGAGAAGCTACATTTGTGATATCTGGAAGCCGTCGATATATCTCTTCTAGAAGTTCTGACTTTCCTGATATCCAGCCTTTGTCATCGTATATGGTGACTACTTTTTGCAGTTTCATTAATGCTTGCACTTGCAGATGCAGGAGGCAATAACGGAGAAGCGGACTGTGACTTTGAAGCCCGCTTTCGAATATTGACCGTGTCAATGGCGATGGCACGATATTCTCGACAGCAATGTTTACTGCAGGCGGAAACTCCAACAATTGATTACTGTCGATCAGTATCTCCGGGATGGGCAACGCAATGATTTTCGAATATCGATTGAACCACTTCAAAAATCCGGCTGTTGGTTTAGACACGATCCTTAAATTCGAAGAAGACGTGTATGCTGCAACTATCTCCGGACAAGACCTGAAAATTGCAATGAGCAATTCTTCATGATTTTTGTTATTGAGGTCCAGCATTTTAGAGAAGGCCAGCAATACTCGGTTATGAACTCTATAGGACTTCCTCTTTTCGTTACCGTCAAGCGTTCCAGGTGAATACCATCCACTGTCTTCGAATTTCACACCGCATTCTGGTCGGGTACATATATCGATGATCATGTCGTACGTGACTTTTAAATTCGGCCGACCTGCTGGCAGGGACTGGATAATCTTGTAAACATGCAAAATACGTCCGAGCACCCACTCCGTGAAAAAGGAAGTTTTGGCAGACTTTGGCAGAGTCGCATCCATGGCCTGCTTATACAAAGTACGCACTAATTTCGATAATTGCTCAGGATCGTCCGACGACATGTTCTTAAGCCAACGCTCAATTAGCTTTCGCTGTGCAAGGAAATCGGCACGTGCTTTGGTGGAGCACTCCGTCAAAAATGCCATAAGAAGCTCGATCATGTAATATCGAATAGTCTTCTGTGCTGAATTTCCTTTCTGGGGACTATTCCCTGCACCCTGCGTCGCCGAATGATTAGGTTGTTTCGGAGAAACAAGAAGCTTCGGTAGCACTACAAGGGAGAAGTCGAATGCAAAATACGTGTCATCTGCGAATGATCCTTCCTGGAACTCAATAAGTTCTCGTAACAATTGGAGAGGTGGAATAACTGACGATGGCCGCTGAGTGTAAAGCGCACGATAAATAAGTTTGAGATGATCGTCAAGAATCAGGCGAATCATACGCGCTCCTTGGACCCTAAATACTTCTCCTCGTGACATTGAATGAAGTAGTTTTTCCAGTCGAGTAGTCGCATTGATAAATGAAGAACTTGTGACAGACGTCTACGAAAATTAGCTTCACAAAAGATTCCCACAGAAACACAAACTCTACCTGTCCGAAATTGGCCCACGCTGACACAAGCTGATCTGACAAGCCATTTTCTAGATTCTGCAACAGCAAACCGTTATTGGGAATTACATCTTCCGGATGCTGTGGAAATTCAGCGGGTGGCCCGCCCAATACTGTGTCCAAGGTAGCAAACGCCGGATCAAGGGCCAGATCGAGGACCCTGTTGTCATCGTTGACAACACTGCTTCCACCGCCGCGGGAACGTTTGCCATTCATAATATCCACGAACCTCTCTGTTTATTATTTCCGGATATTCGCATATCGAGCTCACGGTAGTAAAAACCTATGTTCATTTAGATCCACGAAAAAATTGAATGGACGAGTTGAGCCGCACATATCACGTGCCAAATGTGTCAAACAATCTTAAGGGTTTAGTGGTACCGATTATGATTCAATTGAACTAATGAGCGCGTCTGTAAGGGTTGTATCACATGTTTACTGGAAAGACAAGCTGGGTATAATATTTCGTTGTAGCCCGCTTCGTTATATTCGGCGAACTGCTCGCCAAGTTTTCGAAATCTGTGTCCTGTAGATTCGTTCGGCCAGTTATCGTGGACGAAATAATCCTGAACCTAAGCATTCCCCAGATGCCAAAGCTATCTAGAAATACATATATTGTGTATATATATATTAAAGTGATGATGAAGTTAATGATGAAGGTAGCGATATCAGTATTTAGTTCTCGTTGGAAAGATTTTGCATCAAATTTAAACCTGTACAACAGGCAAAGCAGTGAATTGTATCTCAAAGTGTGTGCAATCTGGTGGCTCAACTTACTATGCGCTTCAACTCGCAGCTCATAAAACTCACAGACGGTGAGTATGTGGTAAGATCAGTTAACGTCAAATATTACAGGTGAATGGATGTGCCATGCTTCAGTCATCACTGACGAGGGAGCTGGAGATAATATCCTAGAGCTATATTGGCTTGCAGATGGTTTTCGGTGTTCAATCTATGTCAATCTAATACCGATGTTCGCGTTCGGTCAGTGTCCATTTTCCCGCAATATCTGTGAATACGCACTGCAAACTATTGACGACATTAGATATGGAGAATTTTATCACTTTCAATCTTTAATTAATGTCATGGCATATGCTGGCGACATATTTGACTGTTTCTAGCATTAGTGCGAATCGACGATGAGGGAGTACAACTATAATCCCGTAGCTTGGTACTAGAAACTGGAGACTGCTCACTACATACAGTAGAGCCTACGGTGATGAAAATGCCTATCATATGGCAACTTAGCACATGATGATATTAGCGTCATGTGTGTTGTGCAGGTGGAGTAGCGGGCAGGTCTCAACCATTCATGAAATGCGCGGGTTGGATGTTAGACACGAAAAGTGTACAAGAAGGCATTACGTCAGGACCCATGCTATAGAATGAGTAGTTATCGACGGACGAGCGCGCGGTCAAGTGGGGTGGAGGATGATGACCAATAAATTAGTTAGCCGGAGTGTTCGCAACAATGCGGCTCTACTCTCTGCGATAAGCTCTTCAATTAACACGATGGGGACTGCAGCTACTACGTCACAAATGCGGCGATACGCGCTACCTCTAGATGGCTGTGGCTTGTCCAGCATATAAAAATCGACGTTTATTTTGGGAGCGTGTCATATTTAGCACTCCCCACATCACTGAAGGTGGGGCAGGTGTCCGCATACTTGCGGATACAACACCAAAAATAAAGCAGAGCATGATGAACACCGGTGCTAGCGTGCTCCCTATTTTAGGACAATCGACTAATAGGCGGCTAGACAAAGCAGTGGCAGATGACAAAGCAATCTAATGAGCTGGCTCTACTTGTCAAGAAGCTCGCAGTCGCTCGCTTGCCAGCCTCAGTCGATACGCCTCGTCGACTTTGCCACAGGCGATGAACGGCGGTGATGAGAAGCATATTTAGCACTATCAATCTGCCACCGTTCGACATGCCCCAGTTGCTGTCACTCTCGTCGAGCGTAGATGACCTTTCATGGCTGCTATTCTACAATATCCGTAGGTTTATATTTGGAAGACGACGTTTTCTGTGCAGGTTGATCTGTAGGTTGTCCGGCCTAGCATTGGAACAGGATCACGAGATCATCATTGCGCTACCACCCCAGACGACGTCAGATCAACTGCACTCTACAGAATCGCCATCCCATTTTATATCTACGGCGTACCTTGATCGTATGTTCTCATGGTCGAAAGAAAGCGCGACAATTGTGCAACATACTTTGACAGTAGCTGGAGGTACAATCGCTAAGTCGAAGGCACGCGTAGCTTGTTGATTCTGGGACCTACAATCATCGTCAACAGCAACGACGACAGGAAAATGACTGAACCTCCGGGCCCGGCTGACGGTAGAGCATCGCCATTCATCGGAGGTCATCGGAGTACCGTACCTTCCAGCTCATCGATCTCGCTGTACATCGCTAACCTGCTCGCCGGACGACCCATGTCCATTCGCTAAATTAGCTTGCCACCAACTTTCCTCCACTCTGTGTTAAACCATCTTAATTGATTCCGGCCGACGCCGACCACATCGATACCTTCAGACGATGCGTAATGCGAGATCCGATCAGGTTAACGGTCGTGCGTCGTCGACGTCATCGTCCAAATCAGCGAGCTGCGGCTAAGCGATTGCGCCACAGAACTCTGAGGCCACCGACTGCTGTCGGCAGATCGTGTGAGATTTAATTTGCTAATTTTATTACGATTATTAATTAATCGGACTGTTACTGTAAATGGTCCAGAATCCGAACCGTAGTGGACAAATGCTGAAAGAGGCTTGATGTAGCTTGATGTAGCGACGGAAGCCTCTGTGACAATGCCGGGCACCCATTGTATCAGAGATCTGATGTGTGGGTCAGAAAATTTTACAATTCAGATTGTTCGACTTGAATTGCCTTTCAGTTTCATTTCATATTAATTCTTTTGCAGACAGGTAATATTCCACGGCGAATACTCGGATGACAAGACTCAAGAGAGAAGCCACAGGATGACTCGCAGCGATGCAGGCGCTTCTCGGATGACAACTGTCGTTTGCACTGAAATCTGCCAATGATCATGTATGTACTGGGAAACCGGCAATTGTACGATAAATAACGCCAGGTCGTCTCGAGTATTTTTCACCTGCGGAACATCAGCGTGTACTAGACGAACAGGCTAAGTGTCCCTAATGATTTATAGTCCACAATTCAATTCAACAAATCTGAAATCGGCTTTGGGCTACTTTAAACGTGTCACGTTTGGAAGAAAACCATCGACAGCCTGTTAAGGAATCCAAAAAAAAGGCCACACAAGCTGCACCATGACATAGCCGGCTTCAATTCACCGCCGAATATTCCGACTCGTGTGCATGATCGCACGAATGAATTGAAGGGAACCATGCGTAAAAGAGGGAATAAAACTCTCCCAAAATTCGCAATATGATCGACTCGTACTCAAGGATGTGGAGATCAATCCCTGCTACTGTCATTACAAATCTTTACAGGTATGTACCGCTGTCGACAAGAACTCCACAGCAAATTCTCATCCAATAAATTAGACAAATTTCAGAATATTTAGCAGAAGACTGTGTAAACATCGGATAGCTACTTTGGCAACCGTCTTCGGTACGATCAACGTATCTTCGTTGTAGATAATTAATTACTGAAGACTCGTTTGTACCTCATGAAATATAATGACGCGCTCTGCCGGCCACTGCAGCTCTCAAATTGCGCCGAGCTAATGGGTACCAGCTCGAAATAGCACGCGATCTGCCCAACGATCGTCGCGTCTAGCGTGCCTGTCTGACGGAATTAGCACAAATCACCGCTTGCTGCTGCTGCTAGTCGGTGTGCGAGTCTCATCATCATCGCTCGCACTCCGACGACAACGACGACCACTCTGCCCTCGGCGAAGAGGACGCAACAATGACAACCTGCTTACCGAGGCAACCGCTGAGTGGTGACAACGCAATTATACTATATTAAACTATGCCTGCATTACGGCCGTCGATCGCTGTGGCATATCAATCACCCGATTTATGTCTAGGGTGACCGCGCATGGCAATGATATTTCATCATGTCGCAGACTTTCACTAGCCTTCTTGGGAAAGAAAGAGAAGTCGTCATACTGCGAGAAGCCAGTGAGGTCCAGCTCGATAGCGTACACTTTCTACACAGCTCCAGATGTTGCTGTTCCTTATAAATAAATGCTGCTCAAACTTGCTATTTCTTATTATCGTAATTTATTGTGCAATGTGGTTACGAATAAGCTTTCAGCCGTGCATAACCGCAGCCGCTCTGGTGGGCAACACAACCGTGCAAGCCGGCGTCGGAGAACCTAAAAATAACCAACTGTTCGACAGGGTAATTCTTCAATCGGGATTACCGACAGCCGGACTGCCAAAGACGTATTGCCTTATTGGTGGGGGACAAATTTGTTGTGTACTCGTCCAAAATTGAGGCATTTCATCTTAGAATATAGTTGTCAAGAGTGCGAGGGATTTGCAAACCGCAAAACGTATCGGTGGAGAACCATTCATATTCCGCATCTCCTGGCCAGCCGGAATATGCTTCTTTCAATCTGTAAATAATTAGGTACACAAGCAGAATTTGCTCTCACGAGCAGAAGATACAGTAATTTATATTAAAGCGAGACAATACCCTTACGCGGAAGGTGTCACTAGGACTATCCACCTGATTCTCACTCGGCCTTAGTGCCACTAGCGGAGAAACAGTCACGAAAGGTATAACAATGCGTGTCTAATGAGCACGGAACCAATTCAAGGTCATTAAAGTTTAGACCCTCCGAGAAACGCAATTTTGGCGGGTGTTACTGTAATTTTAAAATGGATTCGCTTTTGTTTTTTAATCTCTATTGTGATGTGTCAAAGTGAGTATTCACGCTAAATAGATTAGCAGGCTGGACTTGACGTAAGAGATGTCATTACGACTAGTTGCGTTGCTGTGTGCCGACGGGCGCGATAAGACGCGTCGCGTCAAAATAACATTTCATAGGTTCGTGTAGAAGCATTGTCAAACCCACGTCATACATCGGGCACTGTCTAGACAATAAATGTGTGTATGACCATGCTCGCACAGAAACGCGACAGTGACGCGTGTCATTCCAGTCCTGCAGCCTGTTGCAAGAATCAGAGTTTGGCTGGGTTTCCGGACCTTGGCAGAAAGAAATTGCGATATCTTCGAGGCAATTATTATATGTGTGCAGTCTCTGTATTTTGTGCTAAGCGAGGTCGTCGATCAGGGCAAGTGGAGAAGTTGGAATGACAGCCGCAACTGTGACACATCCTAGATTGGAATCAAAAGGAGAGCGGTCGACTTCTAAACGTCTCAATGGGGCTTCAGTCTTACAAGAAGACAGGAGGATGTCTGTCTGTAAATGGTCGGTCGCCCGAAAAGGGGAACACCAATTAAGCTGCTCGGGCTGGTATTATACACTCGGTGAGCAGACACGAGGATGATATCCTTATCGCCACTATTCGAGGTAAATCTATATGGTACGGTCTCCAGTATATAATAATACACGACTGGTTAGGACACGCTGTGTATAGTCACATTGATGTCGTACATTGCAAGGGAAGAAATGTTGTGTCATTATTTGAAATGACGGAGCACAATGAGATGACAGATAATGCAGGAGATGTTAAGTTAGAGTTTTGGATGCAGAAGAGTGCTCGAACCCGCTACTAAGGTACTTTTATGCGCGGACAAAACCGTTGCCTGCAGCACTCCCGAACGCCAATTCCAGGTCATTAAAAACAACTAAATGCCGCCCTTTGCGCATGAGCATCTGAGTTTAGATTCTTCAACGTTTCTGCAACTCAATCCCCGGATTCTGTATTATTTTCCCGAAGAGGCTGTTGTCCTAGGAGACAGCCATTTGTCAGTTTGCTGAGCATAAGCTACTATATATCAGCAAATACCACTGTCTCTGTGTCGTGTAGACCAAGGTGTACCTAGGCTAGTCCTAAAGAGGAATGGTCAGTTTACTCGCCATGAAATCTTCGATTATATTGGCTTGCTATAAGGTGTTGATATGGTTAATATTACTTGACAGGTTGATCGTCGAATGGATGCGCGCCGACGATTAATCTAGTTGTCTTACCAATTTACAGATTGTGCTGTTTATGGGCTCGACGACTTGTGGGCAGAAAGTATGTGTCGAGTGAAATAATTTCCATTTTGTCGAACGCTTATCTCCAGATGCTTAACTCCGGCACAGTTGTCCGAGCTAGTCCATCTTTGTCCGTATTATACACGTAACTGTAATCTTGTTTGCCGGATTTAGTGATGTGAGGGAGAACTAGACTCAAGTCAATTTTGTCAGATAAACGAACTCGAGCTCACACTCGCCCCGTATTTTGAGTTCTGCTACGTCACATTAATTGGTAGCGATGTAGTGTCGTATGGCCCACTTTATCAAAGGCCTCCAGTAGGTTTAAGCATTAGCCGTAGGTGGATCGGTGTCAGTCGAGCAAAGCGTACGTCAGGGTAGAAGCATGTAATATCTTCAATTGTCCAATGTGTGGCTATATATAGCTCATAAACCAACCAATCGCTGAACGACCAACGAAAAAGTGTAGTAAGGATTGGCGAGGTAGAGCGAAACATGGACGCTGTTCTACGTAGCCCTATAGATAGTAGAACATCGCGTGTACTGTCAGAGACATTAGTCATATCATTGCCGGGGCGGCCATGAATACTTGTGAGAGTAGCACAAACAGGCTGACGATGGACGAGTGTTCGGCGGTTGCTTAGGTGACCAGAGAAATCAACTCGGCGGGCGCATATTTACGACGACGTTGAAAAAGAAGTACGCACTAATTGTAGTTTAGTTAGTTACAGCGAATGATACCGGCGTCTCTTCGTACCGTTAGTCTATGGCTCTGGTCACCAGTGGTGCACACGTGCGATGTGATCTACTGTAGCAGCATCGGGCCCGGGCCGCCCCTTCGGTCTTGGAACTTGCTGCCGCCCTTGCCCTTGCCTGTCAGCCAAGATCCATCCCGGGTGACATCACTGGCCATGGCACCCCGAGACGGCGTAGCCAGCTCTGAGACCTACGCAGCGCTTGCTGCCGCGCCCTGTTTTCTTTTTCACGGCTCGCCGCCCTCGTCCATCCATCACCGTATCTCTTCTTCCTCTCGCACTCCCCCCTCAACTGTTCTCGCCACGTTTGCCACGCGAACTGCGCCCATCGCCGTCTCTAGAGTTTTATCGTTCTGGGAACCATCTGGCCCGTCTTTCGCTGTGCCCCGGTTCATTCGTCTATCGCTTGATCCTCTGTAAGCTGAGTGTGAAGCTGCCTGTATAATTACGCATCGCTGCGCCGCCGCCTTCCTTCTTCGTTACACTCTCCTCAGTCATTCGTTTAGTACCACTCCCAGCTTCGGTCGATCTGCATCGGTTCTCGATCGCTATCTCTTCTTCTGGCTCCGGTACTGTTCGATAAATAACTCGGTTGATTTGCCTTGATTTTCCTTCGCCTTCCTGTCACCACCAACTTTCCTCGGCACGCGTCACAATGAGTTCAATAATAAGTAGAGTCGTACTAGTCACCTTAATACTTGGTGTTGCGCTCATACAAGCTGTTCAGTTTTCAGATGCTCCACGTAAGTTCTTGTTTGTTGAGTGGTACGACAGTATAGCAGCTGTGGGTGTATGAGGTGTCACACCCTTCCATCGCAACCACACCATTCTTCGTTTGGAGTGAATGACCAATCAGCTGCAACTGTTTGATGTACGAATATTGATTACTAACTATTGTTTCAGCGTGCTACAAACCTTGCATAGATAACACAAAAATCATATCGCAGTGCAACATATTTGATTTAGAGTGTTTGTGCCGGGATTCAGTCTACCAACTTGTACGTAGTCTCCCTCGATATGTTTACGAAGTGGCTGACAGATAGATAGGGCATCTCCGGATGCTTTCATTCCCAATGCTCCAGCAAGGATTTACTATTCGCGCAGAACTTGGCCACGTCTGAGTGCGTTCGTTTTAACATTCAGCCAGGCGCCAACCCACATCTCGCACGACGCGATACTTTGGAGAAGTATATGAAACGTGCGCTCTCCTCTGGCAGTCTCTCTGGGTCTCAGTCACGGTCTCTTTCATCGACACGCCTCTCATCGACACGCCTCTCATCGTCGGGCTTCTCATCGTCGGGCTCATTCGCCACTGCGTCGTTCTCGAGCTTCTCGCCGACGACAACTTCATTTGCTCCTCCACCGGTTGCAGCCAGACATATTGTCAAGCGCATGCAAGACTACGGTATGAACGAATGTGGTCAAGCTTGCTTCTATTCCAAGCTTGCAGCTGTTGGATGCGACCCAGCTGACCAGGTTTGCGTTTGTTCGTCGGCATATTTCAACGCAGTCACTGACTGCTTGGTCGATTTATGCTACGATCAGATCCCACTAGCATTCCAGGTACGACCAGCGCTATGTGCAGCCTCATGACTGTTTTTTACTTTTATATGAAAGTAAAGTTATGGGTTCGTCAGTTGGTGGTAGCTATTTTGATTTTTTTCTATATACCGCGGTAATTCTTTCGTCATATATTTGTAGTATTAATGTATTTAATGTTCTTGTATGACACCTCTCTGTATTTTTTATCTCTCTACTTTATGGATATGGTGTTCCACCGACGGACATTGCTTTTGAATCATATATGTACTCGGGATATGTCTGTCGTTCCTGCCGGATCTACATCTTAGCGGAAAGAGGGAAAGATGATTACGAAGTATATGGTGTTGACGCGAGTGTGTCTTGGTCGAAAGTTGAACCATATTCGAGTTAATGGCTTATCTACGCCGGGACCATCCTTAGTGTTGCCCAGTCGGAACCAGTCCGTGAAGTTGGCAAGGAGTCGGATGAGTATGCGGTGCTCCTTGGGAAAATGGAGCTTATAGATTTTGGTTGATGTTATTGTATTTTTTCGTGCCACAAAGATGTTTATGATTTTGTCGGCAGGGTTTACATTGCGTTGTGTTTTTAAGTGATTCCGGGACGAGCAGTTACAGGGATAGCCAAAAGCTAGTATGTGACAGGACAACAGATGGATAGATGGCTTTTCTGTCCGCATTGGGTATTTATATCTAATTTCTATCTAATTTATCTCAATATTTTAGCGTCTGAGTGCGAATGTAGTGCTGGCTTCTGCCATGAAGTAGTCGGGCATTGAAACACGCCAGGGACCATACTTAATTGTAGTTGACCAGACTTAAAGTGGTAAATTTTAGTGATTCCGTTTTAAATCACGTATGGCAATGGTTCTTAATTAGACTCGTGGTAATGCTCTGTTGCATTAATGAGAGGGAGCAGCAGTATGTGGATCCATTTTTGCCCCTTCTGAAGTAATGTTTGTTGGACTGTCGTGAAAAGTGCCGGTTTAGGAACAACAATCAAGCTTAAGAATGAACAGTGTTGTGTTGTCGTCTGTCATTATCGGATCACTTACGATCTGACTTTCATTATCAGGGCGACATCAAGCTCATCCTCATAAATTCAACGCGGGTGTGTCCATGTGTATCTTACTATATATCATTACTAAACAGGCAGAGCGGCAATTTGCGGGCGAGCAGTCACAGCTGGACGCGTGACAAACGCCAATTGCCGAAAACCTCACGAGAGAAGTTAGAAATTAGTAGCAGAAACTCACAAGGCCAGCGAAATATATCATTGCAGACTAATCAGTCAAAAATATTATTGACCGACCAAAATTCCAGCCGTTCCCAACAAAGTGCAGTCAAGCCACAGTTGGACCCTAGCCCATGCTGATAAGTCATATGAGCAGCAGTGACATTGGATCAACTCGCCTAAGCCAGTGCAGCAGTGTGGCTTGTGTAATTAAGCACAAAGTGTAAAGCCACAGGGGAAACAATTGGGTGCCCTCGCGAAGCGGGGCTTAAATCTGATGAGCAAACGTCCTGCGGTACATACTCGCATATTTCTTAGTCTGGTTGTTTATTTTCTGAGGAATAGTTTAACAGTGTAGTGCAGCTGTCGCTTCATGCTCTCGTCCAATTGTGCGATATCAAGATCAACGATGTCTGCATCCCCATTAGCGAAGTCAATGGCATCTTTCGCCATTCGTGCTCACAGGCCCCGCGCCTTGCAAGCCATTCCTACTCTAGTTACGACCGTTCCTCGCCGTTCAGCTGCTGTCGCTGTATCTGACGAGCATGTCTCCCACCCAGCGCAACAGCCTTTGGTGGAGATCAATAGTGTTAAGAACGAACATACTCGCTCAGCCTTACAGGACGCCGTTAGTGCTCACGGACCGAGAAATACCTGGACTCGCGAGGAGATTGCCGCGATATATGACACGCCATTGATGGACCTCGTTTACAATGCCGTACGTTCCCGGTCCATCAGATGAGTTAATTAATGCTAACTGTCCATCAGAGCACCGTTCATCGCAGATTCCATGATCCGTCCCAGGTCCAGCTATGCACTCTTCTCTCAATTAAGACCGGCGGTTGCACAGAAGATTGTTCGTATTGTGCACAATCTTCCCGATACGATACAGGGCTCAAGGCATCGAAGCTCGTCACTCTCGGCAGTGTGCTAAAGGCTGCTCGCATGGCCCGTGATAACGGATCTACTCGGTTCTGCATGGGTGCCGCATGGCGAGACATGAAGGGCCGAAAATCTAACTTGCGTGACATCAAAGAAATGATCAAGGAGATTCGTGGTATGGGTATGGAAGTCTGCGTGACTCTCGGTATGCTCGACGATGCACAGGCAAAGGAATTAAAGCAGGCGGGGCTGACCGCGTATAACCACAACGTTGACACGTCCCGTGAATTCTACCCGTCAGTTATCACCACGCGCAGCTACGACGAGCGGCTGAACACAATCGACAACGTCAGCCAGGCCGGAATTAGTGTGTGCTCAGGAGGTATTCTGGGACTGGGCGAGAACAAGGAGGATCACATCGGCTTAGTCTACACACTCTCTACACTACCTAAACATCCTGAATCCGTGCCGATCAACACACTCGTGCCAATTCCTGGAACTCCTCTCGGCGATAACAAGCCTATCGAGTTCAAGTCCGTACTTAGAACGATCGCGACCGCACGTATTGTCATGCCCAAGTCCATTGTCCGATTAGCAGCCGGCAGAATCACGCTGTCAGAAGAACAACAGGCTATGTGCTTCATGGCCGGTGCTAATGCTATTTTTACTGGTGACAAAATGTTGACGACCGATTGCACTAGCTGGGATGAAGATAAGGATTTGTTGGAGGGATGGGGACTTCGGCCAATGAAGAGTTTCGAACGCGAGACGGGTAACCCCGAGATGGTTGATTCTGCAGTGGAGACAGACCTGGAACAAGAGGGCTCGAGTGCATTGTTTGGTACAGAGCGATCATTCGAACGGGTTAAGCGGGAAACTGGCACGTCTGCGTAGATGCCACTTAGAGTAGAGATAGATGCTATTTGTAGGATTTTTGGATTTTATAGAATCAATTGCGATTACTTGATTATAGTTCGCCAGTAAACAAAACACGCATTGCACGTACAAGTTCATTATTGCAGTACCCGAATTTCGCTAGTACACTTGTTGAATTAAATTAATACTTCATGATAACGTTTCATGATGTAATTTTGTACTGTTTCGCTCAAAAAAACACGGATCTGCGGTGTAATGTAATAACGAATCATCAGGCAATAGTGAAGCGACCCCTCCGTTGCTGCAAATAAGACAGGCCGTATACTTCGGAAGGCTTGACCATTTGGTTGAACTTTCGATGAAAAGCGCGCACGCATCAAAGTATTGCACAATACTCCTGGTAGCCATTTGTATAATATTGACATTATGTACGCATTTAGAGCCAAAATAAACTCTTACACATCCTCCTTACTGGTAGTTGCGTTTTCGATGGCATCATTCATCAAGTTCCGGCCCTGGAGCTAGAAGCTTCGCGAAATATCGTCACGCATGTTTGAAGTTCCTGGCCTGAAAATGCCTTGTCGTATTCAAAGAGTGGTAGGTCGAAAAGACACCAGACGAAAGTGTGGGCATTGCATTGAAAGAAGCGACGGGTAGAAATATAAGGATGCCAGTATACAGTCTAAAACCTGTCTAATTGGTTTGTTGCAGTGTTGATACGGGAGAGATTTTTTACGCTGCTCGGCAACTTCGTAGGGTCGGTTCGAGTGTCTGGTATGAGTCTCCGGCCTTTCAGCGAAACCAAAAATGAGTTTATGTTAACCATCAGGTCAGCGCGCTGGAGCCGACCAAACCCATAATATAGTGGAGTGGACATCTCTCCCAAGTACCAGAATGACACTTTGTATTGGCCCAGAATAATCTAGTTGATTGCTTCTCGTTCATAAAACGCACAATCACAAAAGTCTCTAACTGAAGCAATACACCCTCCTGCCAAACCCGGATCCTATCTCTCTTTTACTATACCCCATTGACATACCCATGAGTTCCCTTGTTACTCACCGCCATCATTATTTAACGCCTGTGATATACCATCCAGTAAGTCGTCAATCTCCTCGACCTTCACATTGCACGATAGAGAAATCAGCCTTCGGTAGTCGTTCATCTTTTCGCCTACACCGGCAGCAGCCCACAGTTCCACTATATCATCGACCATCTTCCGCCGCTCAACTTGTAGTATATATAATTCCTTTGCGAGATCCTGGCCTAACCTGTTACTGCTACTATCTCCAGCCGCGACATGGTTGAACTTGCTGCCATGGCGTTTGTCGCCTTCGCCCCCACCGTCAAAACTGAGAAGCTTGACTTCCTCTTCCCGCACCAATTTGAGTAAATCTCTCTTTTGTGTCCGCTCAACAACTTTCCGGAGTTCCGTCGCACGTGCAGCAACGCGTTCCTCAGCCACGGTGGTCTCCTCTGCAATTTTTGCGCCATCACCGTCTCCCGATTCGCCCCGTAGTTCCCGTACGGTCGTCTCGCACACGCGAATGTCTTTCCGCATATGCACCAGTAATTGCGTAGCTTGAGCCAAATCTGCTTCCTTGTCTTGTAATTCTGCGTCATAAGCAGTCGCAAGGGCTTCGAGATGGTCGGCCATGGCCGGGACGACCTTCTGTATTGCCTGAATAGCAGCTTCAGAAACATGGGGATGAGGCACGATGTGCGTCTGTCCGGCAATAATAGGTGCGGAGTTCACCCCGCTATGTCGTCGTGCGCTACCATAACTGGCTGCTCTGACATGTCCGTTGGGAGCCTGATGGTCAAACGCTTGCACAGGAGAAGATGAAGACTTTTGTGCATTCATGGCATTGTTCGCCGCATAGATGTAAGACTGAGCTACCTGTCCTTGCTTGTTTGAGAGTTTTGTGTTTGCACCGTATCCCAGGAATACTTTGATACACTTGCGAGAGCCATTCCGCGCGGCAATATGCAGGGCCGTATCTCCATTGCTGTCTTGCTGATTTAAAAACCGCGTTAATGTGTCACGAGCCTGAGTCTCTGTTAATTTCCCGAGGATTACCTCGATGTAGTATCGCGCAGCCGAGTGCTTCGACTTCGACGTTGTGATAGCCGCGATGTGATGCAGGACAGTCTGGCCGAACCTGTCAAAATGAAAAATTGTACTTTGCAAAAGATCCACCACTTTGGGGAATGTACGACGTTCGTAATTGTTAGTGAACATAATGGCTCGGATCAAAGGAGTCTGACCAAGGTTATTGACAATTGTGATATCGGCGCCGGCACGAAGTAATGCTTCAATCATTCTGATGTGACCGATCGCACAAGCCCAATGGAATGGTGTATGGCCCTCGTCATCAATTGCTGCGTTGACGTCAAAGTCCGCTGGAGGATGAACAAGGAAATCAGGGATCTTGTCGTCATCCGGAACCAGAAAGTAATCCAAAAGTCGATTCGAATACTCCATCTGTGCTACAGCGATACCAGATAGCGTGGCACCATGTCCGAAAACTTCCTGAAGTTTCCGTTTCCGTCGACTAGTGCTGTTTCCATTGACCGCGAGTTCGTCACCACTGTTGGTTTCGGTCTCGTCTGACCCGCTGTCGCTCGGAGATGAGGTGCCAGAAGATAAAGAGTCAGAGTTGGCGGAGATACTTTCGTCGTCGGTTAAGACTTGTTGCTGACGGTGTGTATAGTGTCGTCCTGGCATGAGAGGACCATCTTCTGAGCCGACTTCATCCATCTCATTGTCTTCCTCGGCTTCTTCGTCCTCCACTATTCCTTCGTCCTCGTCCATTTGTTCGTTCTCTTCGCCATCGTCGTCATTCTCCTCCTCGTCTTCTTCATCGTCGTCATCTCGAATACCCCGCCCGTAAACAGCACCTCGAACAAAACGATGCCTGACGCGACCACGAGTTCTGCCAGCCGCCGCCGCTCGTCTTGCCGGGGCTGACCCTGCAGCGGCCGCCGCTGCACGTTTACTGTGTACGGCTGTTACGGCGACGGATGATACCGCATGCCTTGGAACTCCAGCACCTCTTAGCCGTCCACGCACAGACGACGCGGTGATATGTTTAGGCGCCGGAGGAGGACTGGTCGAAGTTGGACGGAATTCAAATACTGGCCGAAGCAACTCTTCCACTCGGTATTGCATTGCGATCTCACGGCCCCGATCCAGTGGCACCCATGTTCCTCGAAACGGTGTTAGTTCTACTGAAGCATAAGGAATAAAATATTGCTCACCTTGATATTTCCCATAGCCACCCTGGATTTTTTCATGAATACCCTTCTGAACCTCCCGTTCCAGAATCCGAGTGCGTTGTGGCTTGTCGAAATTTGCGACCTTTAGAATTTGCGTCGCGTTCATCCACGCATCTGAACGCCGACGCATGACTGCTACATTGCGACATATAAACTCATACACAGGGACCTAGAAAACACTGTCAGTCGTCAATATTTTCCACATTAGCGACACTGAATACACACGCCTGAGTAGGTAGCCTTGTATATCTGATCCCGATTCTTGTCAGCCATTGTCGTTGTGCGGCTATTCGGCTGCTTCTGGACAATGTGCGTCGACCAAGGTTACTTGCTGCCTAATTTGAGCATAAGTCTCACTCGCTCTATATATCCGCAAAATTAGAAATTAGTCTATTCATCCTTCCAGAAAAAAAACCTAAAGATTCCTCATCGACAGTCGAAATGTGCTGCAATCTACTCGCGATCCGCAAAGTCAAAAGGAGCCATCCCAAGTCTCACTCTCTCAAACCTTCCCCACCCGTAAATACATCAAAAAGTAAACATACTCAGATCCTCAATATCTCGCAGTAGAAACGTCAA
The DNA here is from genome assembly GCA_038497805.1 of Lipomyces mesembrius. NCBI lineage: Eukaryota > Fungi > Ascomycota > Lipomycetes > Lipomycetales > Lipomycetaceae > Lipomyces > Lipomyces mesembrius. Next base: position 47,010 of record MU972946.1, read on the forward strand.
CAGCGCGTGTAGAGCGTATGACTAACGTATCCGTTGAGCGGGATTGCAGAGCGAGAAAGAAGCACTCTCTTGTCTTTTTCTATTTCGCGTAATTCGCCTTTCGCGTTACTGCCCAACCTACTTTACGCGTCTTATGCCGGTATTGTGGGTTTATGCCTTTTCTATCAGCACAGTGGCGTTTACGCCAGGAGAATTTAAATGCTTCCAAGCCTATGACGGTTACAGCCTTATATGCAAGATTTATATGCGCATGGAACTGCCAATGGCATCCAATCACCGAGCCCAAAACTAAGAAAGACCGACTCCTGAGCTGAAAGTTCGAAATTCGACAACAATTCGACATCGCCTGTGTTGACCAGCGCGGCTAATATCGAGCGGTTGATTCTATTAGGTTGTGCGACGTGGAGGTATTTTAGCTACGGCCCTTTGCAACTAAGTCAAGTTTGTCGCTCGGACGAATAATTGGAGAATTTCACCATATCGCCATGGGACACGAATCAGTTGAAGATTACCAGTGGCCGCCAGTCGGTATGTGATTTCATTTTTCTTACGACTGTTGCATCTAGCACATGCTAACACATTCATACAGCCTCCGCGCAGGAGATGAAAGATGCGAAGCTACCACTACCCTACAGAGACCGGTGTGCGAGTCTGCTGATCCCGTTGAACAAGTGCCGTCACGAGTTTTACTATTTACCATGGAAGTGCATAGTATGTACCACCCGCGAGATCGCACTGATTTGACAATTGAAGATATTAATTACTATTTCACAGGACGAACGACATACCTATGAGAAGTGCGAGTACATGGAATTTCAAGCTCGAGTGAACGCGCTCAAGAAGCAGAAGGCAGCTGCCGCGCGAGCTGCTGCTGAGGTCGAGGCCGCCGCGGCCTTGTCATCATAAGACAGGTGTGGTCGCTACTGCGATGGTGGTTGACGGTTGGACGGTTAGAAATTGAACCAGTTGAAGTAGAGATACCTAGGATTGGATTACGTCGAATTTATGCATTGTTTGATTGGGATATGGCGATCACGGTGATCCAGTGCGGTTTTGGCTTCTGTCTTGTACATAAACACAACAAACAAATAGAACATGTATTCTTCTAAATATATATCATACAAACTATTCAAAGCATGCAGAGAGTACAAATATACCAATTCTAATGAACTCAAAAAAAACACTACGTTTATCCCCTAACTTGATAATGCAAAAAGAGACTACGAGCTGCGATATCGATTTCCGGTCATGCCACCCAGCAACTTTTCGCCTGCCCCATCCCACTCATGTCCAACGGTCAATTGCCCAACTGTCTTAACCAAATCATAGTTCACCACCGACTCGACGATGGAGTCGAACTGGTACTTTGGATGCCCTCGAATAAACTCTCTGATCCATCGCGCAGCAGTATATAGCTCGCCACTGGCACGTTTGCTGATCAAGTCCAGGTACACGTTCAGCGTGCAGCGGGTCTCGACATCGACGGACATACTATCCAAATAGCTCTGCACAAGTTTGACCAAGCCCGGGAACTCATCCATCTCGTCCTCGACATCTGAGCTGGACCCATTCGTCGTCGTCTTTCGTTTCCGTCCATTAATGATCTCATCAATGGTAAATAAATCGTACTCATCCTCAACCGGTTTGACCGGCGGACTCACGACAGAATCGGTACTCCCGTTCGCATCTGAAGAATACAACGACGTCGACGCGTCTTCGCTCGCTGTCTCCGACCCGGTCGACTGCGCATCATGACTATGGCACACCGGCGCGAAAATATCTTTCCGGAAATAAAATTTTTCGTCGATGACGGCGTCACGGCGGTGCGCGACCTGCATATTCCTGTCGACCTTGGAGATCGGAATGTAAAAGTTTAGTTTAAACGACAAAATTGCCCGGGTAAGCAATACAATGAAGATTGCGAACGCCGCGTTCTCGAAATCGGTAATCTGGATCTCCATGCTTCGGAACTCGACGCGCCAGCCAATGTCGGTTCCAGGTGGTGGTGGCTTGAACCGCATGGTCTGCCAATTCGTTGACTGAATGTTTTCAAAGTGATCCGAAGACGTGGCATCGTCCTGGTCGATCAGTTCAGAGAACACGACGATGGGATCCCGAATGAATAAATGTGCGTAGTGATTAGCTAACTTCTCGTCCACGCCGGCATCAGTAAGCGTCGACTTGATCTTGTCGTCCTTGACTAGCTCTATATCATTATACTCAGGCCTGCATTCCGGACTCTGTGATATATAATAATCGATAGAATCGTAACGTGACTTTGGGATCACGAACCTCTGATGCTTCAACGGTTTCAAGCCCCGCTCTTCCTCAGTTCGATCGTCCACGCTACCGGCAATGACGTTCCATCGACAGTCCTGATCGCTCAAATAACCCCTCCACGCCGGACTCGCAGCCGTGAGCGCCAAAAAAATAGGGCCCAACGGCGCCAGTTGATCATACAGCCTCCGCGCTTCGTCAATATCCGTCGCTTGGAAGGTAATCTGCAGACAGCAGCAACCCATACCAAATCCCATACTGTCCATGTAAATATGATCAGGTTTCGCCGCACCATCCCTCGCGTTCGCATCTTCAGGGTACAAGTCTCTGTCCCATGGAATCGTTGGGTCAATGAACGGAGTTGGCGTGTTCTTGTCCTTGAAAATCGGAACGTTCATAGCGACTTTAGAACCGCGTCGTTCACGGATATTGGCCGTCAAAGTCGGGAAACGGGCATGTGGATTGATAAGCTCGTCCGGCAAGAAAAACGATCTGCTGGCATTTCCTGTCGGTGGGTAATAGGGGTCCGTGAACTGGCCAGGAGCGCCAAGTCGGGGAAAGGACGTCAATGTGATGGGAAATTCGTGCGGCAACATGTGTTGCTTTGCAATCTCGCGACGACGATTCATGTTTAATTCGACGTTCAGAAGGTCCTCTAGCGATGCGGTATACGGATACCCGGGCGTTGCCTCAAGCATGTATCGTCCATATTCAGGATGAAACGTCGGAATCCGCTGACCAGATCTACTCCTCAATTAGAATTTCTCCCTTTTTTACCCCAATTGCCTCGATGTCAAGTAACATACCCAACACCTAGCTCGTCCTCAATCTTGCGCTGCCTTGTCTCATTCTCCTCCAACGCCATCAAAATTTCCGCCTGCCTCAATGATAGCAATGCAGATTTGTTCTCGTCGTCGTACGAAACAACCATGTACTCAACTTCATCGCCCCACAGCAAGCTATTCCCACGCTTATCTTTGGTGTTTTTCCAGATATGCAAGAATTGCTATAGGATCCTTTAATTAGCATATGCATGCTTACATAACCGACACAAAAATTTTGAAAACACAAAAAAATTTGCGAAATACCTGGATACCATGTTGCCTGACGTGGTCTGCATGCTTCTGAACCTCTTTCCAGGGTAACGGAGTTCCTAGAGATCTTCAATTGTAAAGAAATGTCGTTAGCTATGGGCATTGTTCTGTCAATTTGTAATCAACGATCGGGTATTTGATCCCATCAAGTCGACCAAAAGCACAATTAACTCTGAGTCCGAGAATCTGACGAGTAGGAAAATGCTCATGACGTACAATAAGCCCATGGCGTGTTTCTTCTGTAGGTGCCGGAATTGTGTTATAAATCGTTGAATTCGGCGTTGTCACGGTCGCGGTGACTGAGTGTCCGCGCAGGAGCACCGTCACTCTGCTTCACCGAGAGCAAAGAAATATCAAAATATTGCCGCGAAAACGGCTAAGAGTGGAGATATGAATATACTATAAGCGCCGAAGGACTAGTATGCCTTTCAAAAAGAGCAATTGGATGTAGGTGGGAGCCGGCAAACCAGAACATATAAAGTTTGGTATCCTAAACTTTGGCGTTGTTACACTTCAGCTGACGTAATTCCGACGCCGAGGATAGTTGATTAAAGTTTCACGACGTGAATCATATCACACTAAGTCGTGTGTGTCCCGTCCACTCGCAATGCTTGACCACCTGTTCCTCAGCTTTGGGAGATTGCAGTTGTTGTTGCAGGAGGATTGACAATAATTCGCAATATCTGTCATATCATATTGCAATTTCTTTGCGTCTCGGTCGTCGCAAGTGTCTACTCCAATACCGCCAGTTACTTTTTATATACTTCTGTATTTTGTCTGCCCGCCTTACTAACCACCATTTGCCATGCGAAGTTACAAATCCATTCACCCCTTTACTTTCCTGCCTCACAACCGAGCAATTAAACCAAGAGAACGAGTGAATTTCATCCCGTACAATTCTTTTCGCGGCTGTGTCTCATTGTCTTTCTGTTCAGGGACAAAAAACCATTACATGCGCCCAACGCCTTGAGTACGCCGCGTGGCTATACAGTGTACGTTGCATGCTTCTGATTCAGAATACGAAATTGATTCTGTTAACCACTAGTTATCGGCAGTCGGCAGTGATGTAAGGGCCAGCCACGAGAGCTTTGTTAATAGATAAGCATATTGCGATCATATTCATCGATGATATAACACATACAACTGTCGCCGTCAATTGAATTAGTCATAACACCTAAATAATGTATATGTGACTACTACTCTGAATCAATACAGCAAGCAATTAAACAATCGAAACGCCTCCCATAGTTGCAGAGGTGCAGTATATTTCAAGAAAAGCCAATTCAAAACGACAAACTTGTTAGGAGAGAAAATTTCAAAACGCTAACTCGGTTGGTTCCCAATCCAGACCGAGACGTGTGTATAATAGTATCTGGACTTCACGCCAAATGACTTTTTGTTCAGCCCGTGACACGAGGACGGACAGATTCACTGGTGGTGAAATAACCGATGAAGAAAAGCCGGGGATCGTTGGCTGTCGTGGATTTTGCTGCGTGCTTGATGATTCTGGGACAGTTTCCGGAGATGCTGAAGTCGACACTTTTGGTGCCAAACTCTGGAAAAATTCGGTTGTACTCTTAGTCGTCCGGGACAGGAATGCGGTAGCGGCCTGGAAGCCCGCCGACGAGCTTGGGAGCCCCGCAAGTAATGACGGAGTCGTCATAGTAGTCATGACCGCGGTGCCAGTACCTGGTCCGGATGAGGGCATACTAGTACGAGATGGAAGCAGACCAGCCGAAGAGCTCGCTCGATTGAGTAATACCCGTTTTAAAAGATTTCCTCTGCGTTTGGCGAGTTGTTGCTCCTGCTTGCGCAGTGCCCGGATCGTGATGGCTTTCTACAACATTGCCAATCAGCATGGATCCCACAGTAATATCTTATACGCACATTGAACTCAACACGACTCTGCGCCTCGCATCCGAGAGCAAGCAAATAATTATCGACAACTCTACGCCACTCAGGTTTGGTCAACACAACCTTGTCGCGCCGATGCCGCAAACAAATATTAATCGTCTCGCGAGCTAATCGTACGCGGTGATTTATCGAGAATCCGAATTCGACATATAAATCGGAACCAGCGAGCGTATAGACAACTGTCTCGTCATCGGCATATAAAGGGAGTACGATTATCCGAAAATGCTCTTCTCTGAGGGAAGGTATTATTTGTGTAGGAGACTGAAGATTTGATGCTGCTGGTGTCAGTTCGTCGGGAAGCCACTCTGGGTTGAGCTCTGTCACAATGCACAGGGACCGGAGGTCGTTCTTTTCCCAGTCAATGAGATCACGCCGAGTGAAAGAGGGTCTGCGTAGATATAAATCTGCGATTCCAAAGCTGGAGAATAAGCCTTCCCCGAACGAATGGTTGGAGTTGGAACTCGACGACGTACTCTGGGATTGGTACAGAGAGTAATGATGTAGTGGCTGTGGGGGGAACAGCAAGAGGACTTCTGGAGTATACATGTCTTCGAAAGACGACGGTATGATGTCCACGACAGACAACACTGGTATTGTTGCCCCGGACGAGTCAGGAACAGGAGAAACCTGCCGGCTGAGGAAAGACGTGTCGGAAAGTCCATCAGCAGCGGATGCGTGGTCGGGATGACGATACCGGGCAATGGAAGCCGCATGTGCGTTTGTTGTACTCTTTGTCGAGACTGTGAAGTTAGAGAGCGAGTCGTCGGAGTCGTGGATAAGATCGATGGTCTCGACATGCTCGCAATGTGCAGCTAGCTTGGCCGATGTTTGGGGTAAATTGTCGGCGGCTTGCCGACTTTGACCGCGGTCATCAAGCGAGAACGACGCTCTTTCATCAATGCCCATGGCGAAGCTGTGCTATTCTAGAAACCTATCCTAAAAGGCCGTCGTAGGTAGAGTAATGGGCAGGACTGGGCTCGCCATATGTGGGGAGCATTCTCGGGATGCAATGTAACTCTGTGAAGTACTGAGAATGCAACGATCCAGCGCGATATCAAATAATACGTAAGCAATATATGATAGCAGTCGTCGGGGATTTAGGTCTCGTAAACGCGCAATAGTTATCGGAGAGTCTGGAAGAATTATGACGCGTTGTCACAATCTGATTAGCACATGTCGGTCGGAGAGAAATCACAGGCCGTGGCCCTCCGAGACAACAATAAATATCTTGCCGTGACGTAGCACAATTATTATTTGGCGACACTGGCGATAAATGACCGGGCACAATCACACTATTTGCCTTGGACGGAACTACTCCAACCGTGAGTGTTAGAGGCTGAAGTGCGGGGAAGCTTGGAAGCGTGCGGCGTTGCTGGCCGCAAATAGCGAAATCGGGGCTGACGCGGCCGAACGGAACCGTGAATGTATATATACACAGATCACTGCAAACTGATGGCAGCTGTACCAAATAGACCAGGGGGGCTAGTGGCAGTCTGATCTTTCTGTAACCGCGCCATGGCAATATATATTGAAAACGAAATACGGCGCAGTTAGATTACCATAACTGGCTATACTGTGTGATATGCATGGCCAATCTAATTTACCAAACCTCATCTCAGTTTCAGTCTCAGCCTCAGTCTAAACTTCAACTATCGTCACCCTCACTCTATGACTTACGTCTTCTGCCTGTGACTCGTATTCCAGAATCGTGGTCCTTGGTTACAGCATTCGTATTGCGGATAGGAGACCCATTCCCAACGACCAATAGGTTAACATACAGTGGCCTTGTCAGATTAGGCCACAAACTTATAAGAGAGCTTGCTAAACTGGAGCAATCCGACCAATTATCGTACCTCTTTTAGATCTGTGGATTGATCTCTCTGCGCCAATCCCGCATGTCATTTGTAATATACAACTAATAGCATCACCTTTGAGCAATCCACTCGCTATCACACAGTCCCCTTTTGCCGCCACATTATTATTACGTCATGACGTCTTCTACCGGGTTTCCGATGAGACAGACTTATCGTTGCGCCTTAAAAACGGGACGGCTAAATGCCCTACCATAACCCAAGAGCGAGTAATGATCTCTATATGGATAGTTTCAATATTAGTGCTCGTCCCATCTTGGCAGTAGGCTGTATATACTTAATTTTCGCATGAAGCCCAGCTTGACTCTGCCCGTGAGTGAGTATAGACTCATCTGCAAGATGCGTGAATCTGGGACAGCAGGTCCCAGCCAGATCTGGCAATCATTCTACAACTCTCGACGGCGCTGCGCGTCTGACCAAAACTTCACGCAGTGGTTGCTTTCATTCCTTGCTTGCAATCTACCGTTCCTCTTAGAAAAATCGAGGCGGACGCGGCCGAACGGAGCCAATGACCGTGAATGCGGGAGACTTCACGGACAGTTTGGAGGTGGCTGTTTGGTGGGTGCGGTGTGTTTATGATGCCTTTTATGAGTGAAGATATCCAGGAGACTTCCTCTTGACAGATGACGCAAGTAATTGGGGTTTCATTCGGTCTATTGCAGTTCGCCAGTCTAGCCGACAATTCATCCGTTTGAAAGCAAAATGTAAAAAACCATTATAATTTACACCTGTATAACCTAGAATTACAATACAACGACATTTAAATAACCAAAATAAGACTCCAAATGTGTATATATACAAGTACCAGGCCTCCGCGTGTCATCATCCCGTCTTCCACCAAATATTAAGTGGCCCAAAAATCCCAGACCCAATTCCGCTCGTGATAAGCATTACCAATCATAAAATACAGGATCTTCTCGGCGTGAGGTCAAATTGCGTGACAGTGATTTAGATTCACACGCACAGTCCGCTTCTGCGCAGTGGGAGTGAGAGGTATAGCCAATAACCATCGGAGATCTGTGCTTTATGTTAGCGACCAGTTCCCAAGATTATTAGATAGGGAAGAACATACGCTTGTGGTTCAGACTTGATCGTAGTGGCAGTGCCAAAGGTAAAGTGGTCCCGGGGCGATGTAAGAAAATATGACGAAGCTCATGTTGTTCGAGGATCGCATAGCAGGAGCAGCTCTATGGGAGAAAGACCAAGAAGCGATGGGAGACATTGCGAGTAGTGAAAGTGATGTAAGCAGCGCAGGGAAGCGTAACAAAGTTTCAGAATATGCTCTGAAGGTCGAGTTAGAGCAGAATAGAGCGATGCTGTGCAGTGGAAGGCGCAGGCTACTAACTTATTGCACGCATGCAAGGCCTGTCAGTTCTGATTATCGCGATAAAAATCTATGAGTTTGAGCAATTAATCTGCGCCAGATGCGCCATAATCGTCCGTGCATTACTTTACTGTTTACGGCTCCAGCATTGTTGAATCCGAATTCAGGTTTCGATTCAAGGCTGGCGGTTCCTTGTGAAGTGGACGAGGCACAAATACAGTTATTTAGCTCCACGATGTTGGTCCTTGCCGTTCTGATCTATCGTGGCATCGTCCT
>MU972947.1:0-42861 GCA_038497805.1 Lipomyces mesembrius
GAGACTGGGCTGCCGCCAAAGGTTGCCGTCATTTGAAGATCGCCGTTCTCTTTGGCAATTACTAAATCCGATGGCTGGAATCTATCTTCGCCTTCAGCAGACCATTGCTGCTCCTTGCCAAACCGCCAGAGAATGAAGATACTGGATAGAATTACTGCCAGAAGAAGAGTAAACCACGCGCCTTGAGGGACTTTTGTTAAGGCGGAAGTGAGGTAGACACCATCCAGGCATGCGAAGACTAGAAAGGCGAATAGGACGATGAGGACGTTGATGCGCCAGATGATCAGGGCGACTAATGATACCATACAGGTCGTTAAGAAGGTAACAAAGACTACGCAAACACCGTATGCGTTGCCGAGTTTGGTGGTCTATAATATATGTCAGCTTAAAGAAGGCGATGCAACTTGTTACCAACAGCACTCTGCATCAATAAAACTTACATTGCTGTACGCTGCAGTTACGACGACAGTTCCGATCATCAGTAGCCAATTTGCCAATGGCATATACACTTGTCCGTGGAAGCGCTTGGATGTATTCACAGTTTTGATATGGGGGAAGTATGACATCCGCATGACCTGGGACAGTAGCTGAAAGCTGCTCGTAATCATGGCCTGAGAAGCCACAATTGCGGCAAGGATAGCAATTATAAGAGAGAAGTATATCGTATGAGGCGGGACAGTATTGAAGAAAGGGTTCGTATATGCCACCATAGTAACATCTTGCGAGATGTATGCGGCTTGACCAACGTAGGCCAACAAAAGGCACGGGTATGCAAGACACAGCCAAGAAAGCTGTATTGCTTTTCTACTGAAGGCACCCAGGTCCGCAAACAGAGCTTCAACGCCAGTAAAAGCGAGTAGCAAGCCGCCAAGGGAACGCCATCCTTGCTCTTTGTTGCGTACCAGATATGACCCTGCGAAGAAAGGACTAAATGCCTTTAGCACTGTATAGTCGAACTTGACCAGGTTGTATACGCCACAACAAAGATTGAATAAGAGCCATATTACAACGATTGGTGCCCAGACGCTGGCGACCTTGTGGATTCCAAAGGGCTGGACTGCGAAGAGGACGACCAAGATTGCGCAAGAGGAGCCGATGATAGTGCCGGAAGAGATACCAGGATGAACGACTGAGATACCTTGGATGGCTCCCAGGACGGACTGCGCTGGGGTGAGGACACCATCGGCCATGACGAGGGAAACGCCCAGGACGCCAATTACTTTCAAAGCGGTCTGGGCGATGCGTGAGTGCTCGATAAAGGACCTTATGCTCTTCCCGGCTGGCTTCATCTCGCTTGTAAGATATCGTTCCATCTTAACAGTGCCGGCAATGTTCGGGTCGCGTCGAACAATGTTGGCATATCGAGCCAGAAGTGAGTAGAGGGCAAAGGTTCCTCCCTCACCATCGTCATCGGCGCGCAGCACGATAAACATATACTTGACAGTGACCATCAAAGTTAAGGTCCAGATGATAATGGAAAGCGCACCAACGAGGTCATCGTATGTTGGCTGACTGGTGAATGTAGACGAGTAGACATAGAGTGGACTGGTACCGATGTCTCCATAGATGACGCCAGTAGACTGGAAGGCCAGCCAAATTAGAACCCATCCGCGATATTCCTGTTCTAATATTAGTGCCACCGTTCCCTCTCACATTGCATGTATAACAAGTTACCTGCTTCTTTTTGCGATTCAGGTCCTCGTCAAGTTTTAAAACAAATGCCTGCTCGATATCACGACTCAATTGTTTTTCTAACGAGGAGTCGGCTGTTTGCACAGCATCGTCGAACTTGGAGGGGTGACTTTCGTCGTCAAATTGCACTTGTTGTGAAAAAGATTCTACCATATCCCAGGATTATAGCAGAGACGGGATAAGCACTCTAAATATATATGGAAGCGGGAAGTACAGACAGAAGAAACCCAGTAGGACAGAGTGTTCGGGTTATATATGTGGGCAGACCCACCATGATTTGTCGGCAGCCTTTTCCTCTACGCAATATTTCTGCAGTCATATGCAATCTGTTGACAAAGGAAAAGGAGCAGGGCGGTGACAATAATTCGCGCCAGCAAAATTCTCACGAGACGAATAACCGAGCCCGCTCACGATTGCAAGATTGTGTTCGCCTACACGCCAATTGCATAAATCCCTCAGCGAACTGACTTGGAACAAAATGAAAGGGTTCGTTGGTTAACAACCTTTTTCTAGATTCGCTCGTTTGGGGGGTGGCTATGCTAAAGGCGAAATTCCCGCAGGCCGAACGAACGTTGTTCGTTTGTGAAGTTTTTTTTGCCTCAACTCTCTTTCATTCTCCACATTAATGAGCCGCACAGTTCATTATACTTCATTTCAGATATGAATCATAATAACTGAGTAGGGAAGTTACGGTACGAGGGGCTTGAACCAATGTAAGCTTGCTTGAAGTGAGAACTCTTACATTTCAATGATTTATCCCTCAAGAGCGATTTTCCAGCTCTCAGTTGCGGGATAATCTGTTGTGTTGTCAATGAATGCCGCCGTCGCACGTTTACCTAGCCCCCTGTTCAACGTTCCGACAGAAAATTTTACGGCAACTCACTCACCTCAGTCAACGCTGTTAACTAACTACAAGCATTTTCCACCACAGTTTCGAATCAAGCTGCCCTTAATTTTGACCTCGACGCACTCATCGCAATTCAGCAGCAAGTACAATATGTAAACCTCCGCAATAAATTCCAGAGTAATCAGAAGCATCGATGGACGAATTTTCATATCTGACTCTGCCTTTTCAAATACAAGCATTGTGGCAGCGGCGCAGTCTATAAAGCAACTGAATTATCAGTTTAGAATGCCAGTACCACGGTACATATAGCAGAAATCGATCCAAGGGTCAAGCATTCCCGTGACTAAAGCCATCACTCTTAAAGACCAAAAATGCTGCCAAGCGTTGAACGCGGCCTGTAAGAAAAACACGGCCAAAAGAACAACTGCGAGCGCTAAGTTGGCGACAGCTGGGGGCTGTCCGAGGGGAGCAACAAAGACTAGAATACTGGAAACCAAAAGAATAGAACCGAAACCGTCAAATAAGCAACCAACCAATCTTGGAAGAGATGGGAAGACAGATGACAGATGGCGGATGGCGGATACGGTCACATTAGGCGGATATCCGCATCCGACACAGCCCTAGCGCAAAGCGCATTCTTTGCGTTTCGTGGCAATTGCGGCGAAACCTGAACGCGCAAAGTTTGGGAACCTCCAGACTATAGAAACCAGCACAGCCACCCATTGAATACATGGCACATGCAAGCGAAAATGCCTCTCAATCTCGGAGTCCGGGGTCATATTTGCGTGTACAACTTGGTGGGCTCGTGGGGCGAGTCCTCGAAGTACTGTGATTTCCCTCATTGATGAGCAGATCGGATCGGATTAGGGTAATTGGGGACGCGACTGAAAACTAAATTCAATTCGTGGTTACTTAAGGTTAGGTTCTAGCTTTTCATCTTGCGGGCCGGTCTAGTCCTGGCAAACTTACGCCACCTTACTATTCGGCTGGGTGCAAAAGGCAGGGCTGAGATTCGGTTCAATGGACGACGGTCATAATTAAATTTACCACCTTCTCTTAATCCGAAGCGTATATCGCGGACCAGCAGTTGTGTGTGTGCATTTACTAAATCCCATACAACATTATCGCTATGGCTGCTATCAGCCAACAGTTACATTCGTCCCCTGGTAATGTAGTGGTCATGCTCAAGTTTCCTGTTGGATTTACCCTGTATGAGCAGATATTAACAAAGCAAGGGATATGCCTGAGTGTGTGCAATTATGTATTGGAAGACAAACCAATTCCAGTCCGATTAGGGAAGTTCGAGCCAAATCGAGGGAATTAGCTCCAATTTTATCTCATAAAGCGTCTTGGCCTAATTGCAGATCCACTTCGCGTGAACTTTATCGACTGAACAGCAGATATCTATGACAGCGTTATTAGATGTGTTCGTGCTGTACTTGTTCAGACGAAGATGAAAGTGGGTCTGCATTGGGAACAGAGGGTGACCTAACCCAATTAAACTGTATGGGTGGCTCTGGCGGCAAATTTTTTCAAACAATAGTCGTTGCTTTCATGCTGGCGGCTACACTGACGATGGTTTGACGACGTAACAGCTGTCACGGTACCGCTTTGGCCCGAAGCCCATACCCGAAGTCGACTCAGATTATGTGCGTGTTTAAATGAGCCATAAAATTGCAATAATTTACTAACCCCTACCCTATATAAGTGGCCTCCCTCAACGACGTCATTGTCATCAACGACAAGTAGGACCAATCAGTCAGTCAATTAATCGTGTACCTGTGCATCATATAGGAGGCCTAGACAATCATAAGATCGCAAACGATTCTATCTCGAGGAGATGAGATGCTGCCACCAAATCACTAAGTACACAAGAGAGCCACGCGGACTGCCTTGTCCGATCGCGGTGATCCAGCGATCAACTTCGGATCGTGGGGGAGACAGTTGCCAACTCTGCCGAACTTTCGTCGTCAAATCTTCTTACGTTTCCTCTCCCTTGTAAAATTTATTCCTCTACTTACGGTTTGCAATCGCGCTAATAACGAGGTATTCGCAAACATCACGACTCTACGGTTTGACTACGAGCGGTTATCAATTCTATTAACCCTCTTCATCGTTATAATGCAATCAAGACTCGCTGTGGGCACCAAGCGTAAATTGTCAACCTCCCGATCCCCGTCCTCATCACGAGTCACTTGCCCAGCCTCTGACGAACTCAGCACCCTCCTTTCGCACTTCTATCCCCGACGTGAAATATCCAATGACGAATGCGATAAGTATATTCACGGAATCATCTCGCGCCCTTTGAACATCCTCGAAGCAGCTATCTCTGGCACCGCGTCCACTCGCAATAAAATCTCCGCTAAGCACTCAGTGATCCACTGGTTCAAGCGTGACCTTCGGACGCACGACAACAAATCCCTTTCACTCGCGAGCCAACGAGCGGAAAGAGAAGGCGTCCCCTTGATTTGTGTTTTTCTTATCAGTGAACAGGATTATGAAGCCCATCTCACCAGCCCGGCGCGCGTTAATCTAGAGATCGAGACTGTTAAGATTTTGAAGGCCGATTTGGAAGAAAAACTGGATGTTCCGCTTTACGTCGAATTGGTTGGGCGGCGGAAAGATTTGCCGACTCGAATTATTCATCTATGTGAGAAATTTGGTGCGAGGCACTTATTTTGTAACATTGAATATGAAGTGGATGAATTGCGACGGGAAGCGCTCTTGATTCGGCGTTGTGCTGACGACGCGGGCATCGATTTTACCGTCGTACATGATGCATGTGTTGTACGACCTGGAGAATTGGCAACGAAGCAAGGAAAACCATACGCGGTTTTTACGCCGTGGTATAAAGCATGGCTTGCACATATTCGAAATAACGAAGGTGAAGATCTGTACATCTACGAATATCCGTCGAGGAATCATCGTTCAGCGAGATCACAATTCAAGGACATTTACGTGTCGTCAGTGCCCGATGCTCCAGCCGGTAAAGCGCTCACGAACGAGGAGAAAAATCGACTGCAGGAGTTATGGCCGGCTGGTGAGCATGAGGCACTTTCTCGTTTGCAAAGGTTCCTTGACGAAAAGTCGGGTCGATACAAAGTCGAGCGAGATTTTCCTGCTGCGGATTGCACGTCGTTATTGAGTCCTTATATTGCGTGCGGAGCGTTGAGTGCTAGGACCATTGTCAAGAGCGCGATGGAGAGAACTGATGGAAGTATAGATGGTCGCTGTAGTGGAATTGCAACTTGGATTAGCGAGATTGCGTGGCGGGAGTTTTATAAGCATGTTCTTGTATATTGGCCTTATATCTGGTACGTGATGACAGAAAATTTGATCATTCTGCTGACATTAGTCGTAGCATGAATAAGCCGTTTAAGCTTGAGTACTCCGACTTACGGTGGGAGTATAATTACTCAAATTTTTCTGCCTGGTGCACAGGGAAGACAGGATATCCATTGGTCGACGCTGCGATGCGCCAGCTCCGACACACGGGGTATATGCACAATCGGTGTCGCATGGTCGTCGCGTCATTCCTCTCCAAGGATCTCCTCCTCGATTGGCGCATGGGTGAGCGTTATTTTATGTCGCAGCTCGTTGACGGTGATTTTGCCAGCAACAATGGTGGATGGGGATTTGCTTCGTCTACAGGGGTTGATCCTCAGCCTTATTTCCGGGTTTTCAATCCTGTGCTGCAGAGTGAGAAGTTTGATCGTGACGGAGTATATATCAAGAAATGGGTTCCAGAATTACAGGAATTGGACGCGCCGGCAATTCACAATCCATATGAAAGAGGTGGCGAGGAGATAGCCAGAAGGGCTGGCTATCCTAGACCTATTGTTGATCACCAAGAAGCTCGAAAGAGAGCACTCGCAAGATATCGGGAGGCATTGGGGAGAGATTAGCTGTTAACATTTGTAGTCGATAGTGGAACGGGACTGGATAGAACTTGGACTTGGAAAGGTCGATTATATATGAACAATAGGGATCGGCCAGGCCCTTTTTCCTTTGTTCATATTCGTATCTGTAACCAGACAAAATATCTGTATCCCGTATCCTGTATCTATATCCAGATAAATTAGCCTTATCCGTATTCATATTCGTAATATCTAGTTAGGGATAATACGGATATGACAAATCATCACTCACGTGATTTTTGGACGAACTGCTCAATCCAATCGCTTTGAGGCAGTGGATCGTCTAAAGATCATGATCCACTGGCTTTATTGAGTATATTGACCACTGAATTAGCCTCTAGAGCCTCATTGGGGGAGTGCTCGGAGAAACATTCAAGAATACCCGATCAACTGCCAACCATAAACAGCGACACACAGTCAGTTGCGAGGTCCGATCTCATCGCAAAGTCTTCCGCGTTCATAGCGTTCGTAAGATCGCCAAACGACTACCTCGGGCAGTCGTATGCCGTCCAGGCGTGACGGTTAAGCGTACATGCGATTCTTGTCCATGGACATACATCGTTGAAATTTATTCCAATTGGGTAATTTTAAAGTATGTTTGAACTTATCAAGAATGACATTGTCGATAGCTGCTGAGCACGAGATGCGGCCATTGCGGCTCTTTTGAGTTGTTATAGGAGTGAAAATCATGCATCGATTGAAACGAGAGATTAAGGAGTCTATAAGAGCCTTGGAGACCTTAGCATTCACGGACCGTATTATTCGAGCATTTCGACGGACTGTATTGTCCTTCCAGGCAAGTCAAGATGTGCTATGACAACCAGAGCCGCAGATATAATGACAGTGTCCGCTACCAGAATGGCCTAGAAATCAGCACGAGGGCGTTGAGTGAGCGAATCACTCAAACGCTCGGCCTGATTTACTTCTACGAATTTGGGGTGTGGATCAGATAACATTTATACAGAGCAAAAATCTAAAATGCTCAATGATCCTTGCGTGACAACAGTCGTATGAACAGAATAGAAGAGGAATATTATGGTTGTAAAGCACATGCTCAGATGATATAACGATTCCGTGCTGAAGAGAACTTGACAAAATGACAACAGTTTTGTTCAGCGAACATAGCCAGCTCATAACCATCACATATTACTTTCACGTCCTGCAAACTGCTAGCACGTTACCATTAATCACAATACTACATTGATATCCTATCCGGAAGAACTGACTGCGGCGCGGTCATCTCTACTGCTCCAAGAGATCGATTTGATAACTCATCCAATCTTTCATATTCCGTCAAATTAGTAGTCATGATCATTTGAATTAGCACGTGGTCGTTGTGATTAAGTAATGGAAAACTCCTGAAAGCAGTAACATCAGCAGCACCAGCAAACTCAGGGCTAGACGCGAACGTACTATCCCACGGAACACTAGATTTGAACATATATGTAGGTGTAGGGACTTCTATCGGACAAGCTGATAGAGTGGGCCTGTTTCGGAATTGCGCACCACTAGGCCCAATGTTAGCGCGAAATATTCGACCACGTGCAATAGTTTAGTTTGTCGCCGTGGAGGTCGAACACCGGCCGGGATACCACGCCGTGGCTCCACTAGAATTTGTTCGATTACTGTCATTTAGTCAACTGAGAGCAGGATTGCACTTGCCACGAAATATTTAGATGCCGTACAATTGTGCCGTGCGCGGGGGAGTGTGTGATGTGGGATAGAGAATTTGTAGCCACCAGAAACGCGGTCGATGAGCAGCATGCGGCTCCGAACCTTAACTCACGGTTCTTGTCAGGGGTCACGATGTCCACACGAGACTTCGCGTCAATTGCAGCGGTTCCACTCGCTCACCCTCCCAACATGTCGCCATATCGGCGAACTATATAATGATAAAGAATGTCCTCCTCCCCTCGACTACTTAGTGTCCGCTTCCGGAAACATTGTCGCTGACTCTATATCCGGCATGTCATATAAATCACCAGTTTTAGCTTCTCAGGTGTGTTCGAGATGTGCCACTTAAGGTCGCGACTAATATGCATGTAGAAGTACGTCAATGATGACTTCGACTGGGACTGTCCGGCGGGAGCAGGGCAGGCGCACAGACGATTCAGCAAACTTGGTTACTTGACCTTCGTAATTGTTATATCTTCTTTTCTTAGCGGCCTTATCGGCGCGGTAATCGTCGTCCATTTAGCAGGACCAGTGCAGCTCTGCGATTCTTCTGGCTGCATATATTTGCGAGATATTAGTGACATTCTTCATTGGACTCCTGCTGCAAATGCTTCAGCTGACGTCTATACATCAACGTCAACTGACTCTATGCAGAAAAGGGCACTCATCGATGAGAACATATTGCAGACTCTTCTCAATGCGACCGCTATAGCGGAAGATCTGTTGGAGTCTCTCCTTCCGACGTTGATTGCCCGTACGAATACGGGGACTGATAATGGTACTATCGTTGCTGGCGGTGAAAAGATAGTAGTGCCTGTACCCGGTATCATGACACCAGTTGTCAAGAAGTCTACAATAGCGAGCACGCTCGATGAGGCCGTATTGCAGACACTTCTCAATGCGACTGCCATTGCAGAGGATCTTTTGGAGTCTATCATTCCGACCTTGACCGCACGAACGAATAGGAGGACCAATAATGAGACTTTCGTCGTTAGCCGTGAGGAGAAAGTAGGGGCTATCTCCGATGCCATGACAGCAGTAGGAAAGGATACTATAATATCGAGAGCCATCGATGAGACAGTATTGCAGACACTTCTCAACGCGACTGCTATCGCGGCGGAGCTTTTGGAATCTATCCTTCCCACTTTGCTTGCTCGCAAGAATACAACTATTCATTATAGGACGTTCGACAGTGCTTAATGAGATTGGCCAACAAATTTAACCACCACTGACAGTGTCAGAGTTTGATGATGTGGTACTTACTAATACTTAGCAACTTTGTCACTCACTTGGCCTACTTCGTTAACGATGTTGAGCAGATGATGACAGTTAAGAGATGTACAAAATGCTAGTTGATATTAAAAAATAGGTCGTAGTGACTTGCTTTGATCCATATTGTGTCCATCTATCTTCAATTAACTGCAACACTGTGTAGATCTCGTTACTTATTCATACTAAGTAGCAGACATGTTATCTATACCATATCTATATGCTCTCGCTCAGCGCCCATTTTTCTCTAAAGCTTGTAATTTGACTAGTTCATAGTATTTCATCTTGTTGGCCAATAGTTCCAGGTGCGTTCCGCTCTCTAAAACTCGGCCATTCTCGAAAACAAATATAATATCGGCTTTCTGGATTGTGCTGAGACGATGTGCGATGGCGATTGTCGTCCTTCCCTTGGCCGCATTATCAAGTGCGGCCTGAACAATATTTTCAGACTCATTGTCAAGCGCTGAAGTAGCCTCATCCAATAGTAGAATTTTCAAATCGCGAATAAGTGCACGAGCAATAGCGATACGCTGCTTTTGGCCACCTGAAAATAGAGAGCCTTTCGCACCGCACATAGTGCTGTATCCATCTGGTAAAGACGTAATAAAATCGTGAATATTTGCTTGCTTGCACACTTCTATCATCTTTTCGTCTGAACACTCAGGGTCCAAGCTTCCATACTTTACATTTTCCCGCACAGTACCAGAGTACAAGGTCGGCTCCTGCTACACGAGAGCGATATGACTTCTGTACGCGTTGATGTTGAGCGTAGATATATCTTCACCGTCAAGTAGCACCTGCCCCGACAACGGATTATAAAACCGTTCAATTAGACCAATAGTAGTACTCTTGCCGCAGCCGGAAGCACCTACCAGTGCAACATACTGACCTTTCTTAATGGACAAATTGAGCCCTCGGAGAACAGGAACATTAAGACGAGTAGGATACCGAAAGTGTATATTTTTAAATTCGATATTACCATTGACATTCTGTGGCACAATGCCGTCGTCGCTCCACGAATCAATAACCGGCTCGCTATCATAAAGACGCTTGATGTTGCCAGCCGCATCGTAAGCTTTGGCCATGTCTATCGCATACGAAAAAACAATGGAGCCATACTGTGAGCCATTCACGATGGCGATCACGCACACGAAAAACATATAAATTGAATAACCATCGGTCCGGACGAGATTGCTACCATATCAAAACGTAAGACATTGTGTCAGATAGACAAGTGCTTGAGCCTACACCATAAAGGGCAGCACTGTAGCTGTTCTGGCGACGACCAGAGCGGTAGATTTTGTCTCGAGTTGATGCATAAGTCGAGACAACATCATCCTCCCTAGTGAGAGCGGTGACGGTCTTTATGGACGATGCAGCTTCACTTGCGTAAGATGATGATCTAGCATATGCCACCTTGATGCTCTCTTGATGCTTCGCAAGAAGGTAAAATTTATAGAGACCAGCACCTAGGGACTGGTGACCGCTGCAAGCTTTATGGCGACCACAAACCCGATTACTACACCCCCAAATACCATGATCATCGAGCTGATAATCTGACCTAAAGTGACACCAGACAAGCCTTCAATTGCACCGGAGACTTTTGAAATTGCAGAAGTAAGCGCACCAGCAGTATTCTCGGTTTTGTCGAAGAAGCTGATGTCTTGACGAGCAATCTGGCGCAGTGTGCGCATGCGAATGCGCCGAACCAAACGTTGACCAGCAAAAGTGAATGATCCAACGGCCATGATTGGGAAGATAAGTTCTACACGTATTAATTGGGAGCCTAATTATGCATAAAAGAGCTAAACATATACCAATTACACCCATAATCAAATAAATAATAATATTCGTTAGCAGGCGTCGATTCATACTGTCCACGTCGGGTAGCTCACCAAGAGCGTCGACGGCACCTGAGTAGATAATGCTGTTGTATGGGTATCCGGCAGCCATGATGATCGCACACACTAGAGCAGCAATATTTATGTTCCTTTCCGGTAAGCTAAGTTCGTAGAGAAACTTGCCGATATCAATGATCGAGTACATTTTCTCCTCATGTTCTTCGAGGTTGGAGGCGATAACACTAGATATTGACTTCGCAGTCTTAGTGCGAGATAAGAGGAGTTGCGTGGCCTCTTTGTCGCCATCCCAAATTGAGCAATCATCTTCTTCGAACTGACATTGGCGATGTGCCTCTAGTATGGCCTTCTCGTCTGAGATATCCTCAATACTGTCGGCTTCATCTGTATCATTCGCAATGCTTGGCGTTTTATTGTCGACGTCCTGCTCAACATTCTGTGTCTTGACAAGCTCGTAGTAGTCGCCGCGTCTTCCAATCAATTCTACATGGGTTCCTTTTTCTAGAATAACGCCACGCTTCATGACTACAATCATGTCCGCATTCGTTACGGTAGAAGACGGTGAGCTACCACAATGGTAGTTCTGTTCTTTGACGCCTTGTCGAGTGCATCCTGTACGACGCCCTCACTCTTTGTATCGAGCGCGGAAGTGGCCTCATCAAGCAGTAAGATTTTCGGGTTCGATACTATGGCGCGAGCGATAGCTACTCTCTGCTTCTGGCCGCCGGACAACAAAAACCCTCTCTCACCGACATGAGCGTCTAAAAACCTTTAGGAAGAGAATCTATAAAGATCATCGCGTTCGCTTGCCTGCACGCTTCCTCTACTACCTCTCGCTTCTCCGTCTCCGAGGCACGCTCATGAGGTGTACCGACTAGCCCAAAAAACACGTTTTCGAAAATTGTACCAGAAATGGCTCTTCAGACACAAGGCCTATTTGCTGGCGCAACCATTTGCCATTGAGACCTTCAATATCAATACCATCGAGAAAAATCTCTCCACCGACAGGATTATAGAAACGTTCGATAAGGCCGACAATGGTAGATTTTCCTGATCCAGATGCACCAACCAGCGCGACAGTGGCACCTGCCTTGACTTGCAGGTTAAAGTCTTGCATGACAATCACGTCGGGTCTCGACGGGTAAATCAATTTTATGTCCGTCGAAAGTGTGCGATTTCGAGGATGAATCAATGGCGGAGGCGCGGTCAATAGTTGTATAGATTTTGTTTATGGCCGAAATAGCTGCGGCGACTGCACGAACGTGAGGAGTAATAGATGTAATTGAAAGCAATCCTTGCACCATGGACGAAAGAGTTGTGACGAGGGCGACAACAGACAGTTCACCTCTGACTAGGAACTTCGCTCCTTGCCAGAACACCAGGGCGTCGTCAAGGTATAGGCCGAGCCACGCGATACCTTTGATAGAACCAGCGTAGAAACCGGCAGGTTGTGCGAACTTCTGGCTGATACCCAAGTAGAGGTCGTACTTGGAGGCAAGTCTCTCCTGAATAGACAATAAATGAGCACACGAAAGTTCAGCAAAACGAAATTAAGTATCCTAGCTTCTCCGAAGTCCCGTCTTGAATCATCATTGTGTCGGATGAGATGCGTGTAGTAATCTCTCCACCACCGAGTTTGTCAAAGTAAGCCATATTCTGCTTCATGATCGACGCAAGATAATTCTTCCGAATACGTGCAGCCAGAACCTCACCTCGATCATTGAAGATAAACGTAGAACAGTACGCGGCCGTAAACTCTGCAATAGCAAAATATATAAAATAAATCGCATCGTAGTTGGCCTGTCGCTGGAAGTCGTCGGGACTGATGTATTCTGGAACAATGGTACAGTTAGAGATGCTGCTGTAACAAGGCGACTCAACATTTAGCTTGGACTCGAAGTCTGCTGCGTCGAATATCGTGGTGTAATGGAATGTACCGTTGTAGTCGTAGAAATCCCTCGATTGGATATACGTTATGAAATTCTGGGCAAACACACCGAACAAGATGGGCATAATAGCTTTGATCGAGCCCTCAATGACGGCAAGGAAGACGGCGAAACCGACAAGCCATTTATCCTTCGTAGTAGCATATCTGTAGGCTGAGAAGAATGACGTCTTAACATTAGGCGTCTCAACTTGTTCGCGCAGGACAACAACTTCTGACGGTGCCAAGCCAGCATATTGATCGGTATATCTTACTGGTGGAACGGCTACAACAGTCGAACCGGGCTGAGGGGAAAGTAAAGGTTTTTCTGCGGAGTCAACAACTTGCTTCGCAGAAGCATTATTGCTAACTCTGTGCCTAGCCGTGTAGGCAGATCAGTGAGTGATGTGGAGTCCAAAGCGAGTGAGAGAGGGACAGGCGCGGAAGACAGACAGAAATCATCGTTGGATTTGGCGCAGCTTCATGCCAATACGAGAAGGTAACGAAACCGTACCCGGCAGGGATATTGCGGCAGTATGCGGCGCTCAGGCCGTCGGTTATCTAGTAAAGCCTTTTTTAGTCCTTAGAGTTTGAAAGTCATTGCCGCCTCACATATTCCGATACTCGCCCGACATCTGACCAAGCAGATAACCAGCGTCCACGATTTGCCCGCTGACTGGTACATCAGGAGCATTATCGCACGGCACGGGGGAATCTTGGACGAGGCAGAAGAAGATCTGAACATGTTGGTTTATTGACTTTTGTACCTGTGCGAAACACAGTCTGTGGAGATAAGGGTTATTTGATTAGGGCTTCGTTGTCCGTTTAAGAGGGATTACAATTTAAATAAGTTCAGTACTTACCCTGAACCCTGAACTTGTTGCGGATGTGCCCATTACAAGTGCGTCAGGATGCTTTGGCTGATATCCATCACGAGTGCATTCTAGCCATGCCGAAAGATGCTTACAACATAGCATATTATTTGTCAGAATAATAATAAATACAGAAGTAATGTGGCCCTGGTTTAACTGTGACCCGCCTGTTGAGTGTTGCAGAGCAGGAGTTCAGCAGTGTGGCAAAGGGTGCGTGGAAGTGGAAGAAAGAGTGAAGGTGAGCATCCCTGCCACAGTTTGACGATAAATACCGTCAAACTGTCTGATTTATCGTCAAACTGCCTGCCGATATCGGCAAATCGGCAGATAATTACGCCACGTCTTTTCAAGATCTATCATTAGGCCCAGTATGTGTCATAACAAATTAAATTTTGTAACTCAACTATCGTACATGTCTCCCATGAGCATCAACATTCTCATTGTGGCTGCCTTCATGGAGTGCCTCCGAACACCAAGCAAGTCCCTTCCCGCACTAAATAGCCTTTCCACTGCCACCTCAGAAGCTGGGATTGCCAAGTAATCCCTAGCCGAAACGGCCATCTGCGGGTACTCATCTTCATGAGTACGCCACCAATTGCAAGCCAGTTTGGGTCTTTCGTGTCATTAACACTGACCGCAGGACTATCGAAGTACATGTCAATATCAGAGACAGTGCTACTAGTCTGGCCTTGTGGCTGCAGCCTTTGCAGTATCCTAGACTCGACATCACTATCCTCGATATCGGCAGACATTAAGGTCGAAGATGCCGATTGCCGATTTGCCCAAACATTGCCGATATCGTATCGTGAACAGCCGTAATTGCAGCACGACCAAGACCACAACATTGTAGCGCCTTCGAGATGTAGAATGTACTGATGCAGTTGAGACTTACTGATGGATCGGCGAGACTTGGATCAGGATTCTCAGAATCTAAGGATATATGACCACACGAATGAAAGAGTACGGCGAATCTGGAAGCTGACGCGGCATTCCTCCAAATGATGCGGCAAAGTCTAAGATTGTCTCCTTCTTAGCAGGAAACCGCATGATATGGAGCTAGCTTCCTATCTTTGATCATCGTCGGACAGAACCAGTATGACTCATCAGCCTACATATGGCACAGTGACAGCACAAGCTCGAGATTTGTCCACATTTGCCATTTGTAAAAGGGCGAATAAAAAAGAGTTTAAAATAATAGTAGAGTAACATACCACCCATTGAATGGTCATCTTTCCTTCTCGTTACAAACCTTGCCATTTTCCAATCATATCCTCCTTCCAACCACAAGCAACTCGTTACTCATACAATCGCTGCCTATGTTCACTGGAACTTGGATCCCATGTGACAAGTATGACTTTCGACCTTTCTGATCGCTCCATGGGTACTGCAATCCAGAACAAATCGCCGAGTCGTCTAAGGGCGAATGATTCGGCACACCAAGTAAAAAGATCGACCCAGGAAGTTTATTGAAAGGCTTCAGCCTAGCCTGATATCAGAGTGTGTTTTGTGGAAGGTCTCCAGAGCCCGAATATTCAGCCTCGCCTTTTCAGCCGCCTGCGCCTCGCTGCGTAAAATGCTTCTAGCGGATAAGGGCAATAGAAATTTAGTGGCGATGCGTCCCTGGCTCGTAGAGCGCCGCAGCATTTTCATCGGTGAATTCAGTAGTGCCGAGAATTTGGATTCAGGATTTGAAAATTCGATTTTCCGGGGCGTCGCCGCGAACATCTGGCCGTTTGCGCGGCGGTGCAACGTGCCAGAAGAGTAGGATTAGCATCGAATTACGTGAAATCCTCTACTATCAATGACTCTAGTTGCCGTGATATGAACTTGCACTGTGAGGTTGCGATAGAGAATGTCGCTGCGAGGCAGCTGTTAAACACGACTCGCGCTTCTTCGCCTAACCGCCGTGAGGGACACCAGTTAATGAAGAGATAGAGAGTCAGCTGCAGAAACTGACATCCTTCGCACGAGCATGCAGAGTGACTGTTATTATAAAGCTGTTTGTTGTCTTGTGTCTCGTGGATTGACCAGCTCCTACAGCATTAATTCTTGAGCAACATGGCTTTCGAAACGGTGCCGATTCCCACCGATGTCTATGGCCGACCACAGGTGATTCATGCTCCACATTCAATTCGCATTTGAGACTGGGTTCTACAACATACTGAAACATCTCGAGAAGCCACCGTACCTTCAGCGGCGACTTGACTTCTTAGACGAATTAGAGCAGCACAGGCATACACAACGCACTAATAACCGTGGCCAAAAACGATCCTGCCGCATTTGATCCGATGAGGATGATTCAAATCTTGACAGACACAGAAGACAATTTAATGACACATCTTAACAAAAAAATCGATGACATCTGAGAACTTAAAATTTTTTTACGGTTGAAGAAATAATAAGATGATGACGGAGAAGTTTCTATGAAGCACGACAATCCTATTATTTTCTGCGCAAGACTTTCCCGCCGACGCCGTTGGCAATTAAGAAGCTCTTGCTACCCCTGTTGGCCATGACACATAGTACTTACTGGAGATACTGGCCATATTCAGTTGATTTGGTTGTATATATGGCTATGAATTTTAGTTATGAATCTGATGGTTTTGACATATATTATTATTTATGAGCTTATGTACAGCAGCAGCATCTGAATCTTCTAGTTCTCGTAGATGTAATACACTTGCGTGATTATTTGCATGCTAAACCCAAAAACGTTCCTTCTGTAACTGACGGATTCAATATTAGTCCACCGAGAGCATAATCTGGATATAATGCGTTGTAAAAATGCACAGTTCGACCTCGGGATCGGTGTTCGGGCATGATATTCTACTTTCGACAAGATATGCCAGCCTGAACACTGCTATTTTCATGTCCTGCAATATTGTGGCTCAATTCGGATGTAAATCTCACTGCCATCTTCAACGGTATCCTGAGAGAGGACGTCAATTGCATATCGTCATCCACGTGTCCGAAGCATTTATTGCCTCTAAACGCAGTCCTGTTCTCACCACGTCGAATTTTTGCCAATTATCGTAAATCCCCAATCTCTTCGCTATCCTGAAATTGGGCCCTAATTGTCCGGGTACCAAACATGCTGTTGTTCCTGTGTAAGCTGTGCGTACCACCTCAGCAATACCGACCCATACATTTGCTATTGCCACTGCCGTACCTGATTTTTCATAATTGAACAACCATCCTGTCCGCTTATACAGATCCACTTTTTATACCCTGGCCTCACTCCAACACCTATATATGTTCATGATACCAATAGTGATTTCTTGCAAGAACATATATTAATGCCCATATGCTTATCACCTTTTATTCTAATACTACTTTACTATGGTGTTCGAGCTTATTTGCCAAATGATGAACTACCTATAGAATTAGCAAAATTACTGATAGTAAAAGTCAAAACACGCAGCTGTGACTCGAGCAAACTTAATAGCAAACCTACCAAGTGTTTATTATGAAAATCGTCCGTATCTTTCAATTTATTTGTTAAAGTAGAAGAAAGTGCCTATTCGACGACTTTAGCAGCAGGGACCACCAGGAATAGGAGATGGCGGTTGCAAGGTGACTACGTGACTACTGATCGCAAAGGGAGATAGGAAAGCGAGTGGATCGGGGTTAGTTATATGTACATGGAGGATCAGGGTGGGGTACGACGATTCACAGTGCAACCCGGAAACACGGTAACTTCCGATGTGCGTGCCAACATCTGAGCCGCATATGGCAAAAGTTACGATGCCTCCAGCCTCAGCTACGACGAAAACAACACAGCAAGCGGTTACAGGGTGGGTACACGAGCCTCCGGAGGCAATCATGCGAGATATTCAGCCGAAGACACGACCGAAGTATCGACATGCTACCGGGGGCACCAATTGCCGAGGATGACATAGATCGGGTCATAAATGACATTCTGGCGCTTAAGTTATCATCTACCGCTTAGGACTCGCCTCGGCGTTGCTCACGTTCGCAAGGAGTTGAACGAACCAACGAAGCGCCATATGTAGCTAATTGAGGCAAGCCTACAGGGCTTATCTTGGGTGATCGCGAACTTTGAGCATGATTGATGTCGACTAACAGCCTAAAGCGGTTTAGCTTGGTTGTGGCGCACTTTTTGCGCGATCCTGCAAAATGCAGACTCAAAGATGGACAGTTCTACGAGTACTGAAGGACCACGTTAGGGATGAACGTAAACGGGAAACATTGACTGCAATGGAATATTTGGCACTCAGGGTCGATGGTCTACACATGGAACGACTAATGAAGAAGGAACGTTCGTTCAATTTCCCAGCGGTATACGAACCGAGCTAGGAACCCCTGAACGCAGCTGGGTGCACTACCGTGCAAAACGGTGAACAACTCGACAGATAGGAGCGGGAAAGACGCTCTCGCCTTGGACTTTGTCTCACATGCGCAGAAAAGGGACACCTCAGCACCCTGGGCGGCCAGCACGGCAGAAATGGAAATTGTGATCTACGATCGGTCGTCCAGTTCTAGGCAGATGGACAGTAGTCGCGGAATTTCGGCAAAGTGATGCTAGCTAAGACCAGGAAGGTATCGAAAATGTAGCAGCCTTGTGGATCCAGAGAGGTGGTTTCGGCTGTCGAGAATATTATTTACTTCGCCATCACCGTGGAACTAACGTGTATGTGTCAAAACATGATGTTGCATCCATCTCAACGGTGCTAGCATGATAGCAGTAGTGTCGGTCACGCCACACCGTTTAATCGCCGCGGTTTGTTTTCCGAGTCCATAGTGGCTTGATATCAAGGAAGTTCCCTAACAACCCTTAACAACCTTAATTGTTAGGGAACTTAATTGATCGTCAGGAACGCAACAACAGCCTAAGGGTTGGGTTGCGCAATGCGGCTGTAAAGTGGAAGAAAGTTGGCAGCCATCGCTGCCGCCAAAACTTAATTCACAGCTGTACTACTACTACAACAACCCCTCGATTAAATAATTTATTCTGTACATTTGAATAGCTTTAGCAGTACTGTGCAACAACAAATTGTTACCGGTGGATTTGTGACTCACAATTGCTTAGCTTCGTGCCTCTGAACTCCGCTTGGTGGCCTGCTTGTCTCAGAGACGCTACCAGAGCAAGACGAGACTTCCTCACAGAGCAGCTCTTAGAGGCGAAATCAAAAAAGGGATTACACCAAGCCCTGTACAAAGGTTTTTCAAGCTGAATTACTTCAGATAGCGGAGCTGTTATGGCAATCGGGCTTTGTCTCTTTGAGGTTCACAATAATGCATTTATTAGTTTCATTCATTGCAACTAGATCATTTCACAGTTGCTATATTCCATCCTCGCTGTATGCCAATTCGGGTCTATCCGGCTTGATGCAGGCTGCCGGGGCATATGAACAGAATTGGTACAAGCGTTCAGATCGTCTAAGCATGCTCATTATGGAACTTAAATGCAATTCGGGAGAGTTCGGGTGAAAGACGAGAAAAAGCTTATTATCCGATGCATATTGCTCACAAAATCACAAGTCGCCGATGACTACGTATTCACGAATAGCGCCGACGCAGCTTTTCACGCAGATAGATCTCGAGTACTATATTACTAGAGTACGGTTAAATAATGGACTGTATAAAATCCCTCAATCCCTGGCAATGGCACGGATAGCAATGCAGCAACGGCCCGAACCAGAGTTAAAACTGGTGTTGCACGGTACCCTCGGAACGTAAAACTTATGGAGCGATGTTTGTGTCGCAAAAGCGTGGCCATATTACACGGCTCCAGCTTCTGTTCAATGGAACCAGCTGACGCATTTTGGCATCCAGCTTTGGAAAATCCCTGTAAACAGATCAAGCTTGGAGGCTCGACATAGTGGATATGAGACTGCCTAATGTGGTATCGCGGGGAAGTTTCGGTGCAATTTGGAGAGTCAGCTATATTACAACAAGATGGTTCCATATTTACGACGCCGTTCGCCTGGATTATATGTCCCGAAAGAACTAATTGTGCTATGGTTCCAATTATTACTACGCCCTTCGCCTGGGTTAGAAAGAACTAATTGCGCTATTATAATCAAAGGCTTCAAAATTAGCACAAGGTTTCCATCCTCATGGTACCAATCATATAGACCGCCCTTTCTCTGGTCTCCAGTCAATGGCCGATGATGCTCCTTCGATTCTTGGCAACTATTCATTACTTGAAGAAAATCTCTGAATTAGTTATTCTAGAATGCTCTAACTGAAGTGGTAAATCTAGGAGCCTATATGCCATTGAGGTTGATGCTACACGAGCCGCGGCAAGCTGCGGCGACGCATTGAGTTTAATGTTCATAATGTCAGAAACTGGTAGGTAGCCTTTCGGAAATCGGCGCTATTCGCTCACAAGTCAGAAACCGAGTACTTAAGTGACATCGGCATAGTAGGAAGAAAACGTACTGAGTGTTACATCACAATTTGGTGCTGCAGACTGCTGCAGCAGGCGGCTTCATTGTAGACCTGTTCCGAGCATTGGCCAGTCTAATGTTGTCCACTACAAATGATTGAGGTAAGCTATGTAAGTGACTGCCTGTCAGTTCCGACGTGCCAGTTATGGATGCGGCAAGGATACTTTGCATGCGCGAACGATCCATTATTGCGGATCTTCGTGTCTGCTGAGCTGACATGCCAACAAAGATTCCATACGCAGCCGCTGATCTAGGTAATCGGTAGTTAATCCCGACATATATGCGACCTTCGCTCGAATATATATATGCCAGGCATTCCCCACCGTAAATGATGAGTAAATTCGCCAAGCGAAGAGCACTACTCGCACCACAGTGACTCAGTCTCTTGCGATAGATTTGGTATTGAGCCTAATTGTGACGTGGGTTATCCGTGTATATATAGTTGGTCATTGGTAGCTAATAACGCGAATTTAGAAATGTCTTCCATATTTCGAGCCATTTTCGTTGTATTGGCGCTCGCCTATGTAGCGGCAGCTGGTGCATTCGTCAGTAGCACCACACTGTGCTTATTTAAGGGCCACGCCAAACATTCTCCCGGTGAAACTGTGTTTTGGTTAGAGCAGGAATACAACCAATATAACATGCCATTTTATACAATGAGTGAGCTAGGATATAGTGAATTCAAGACAATTGATGTGGCTCTCAACGACGGAACAAAGGATTCCGCGTTGATATACCTATATCATAACAGGGAGGCCACAGCCGAGAATGTGGCATTTGTGAACTACGACAAGACTGCTTATCATTTCTCCGGAAGTGAGAAACTCGATAGCGAAAAATTCAAATTAGTAGGCGGAGGAAAGATGGTTGTTGATTTTGGATCATGTGTTACTCCTGAGTATAATTGGGAGTGGAATGTTGCTAGTACAACTGTTGCAGCTGCAGGTTTGATCAAGCGGCCCGTCACTTTCGAATAGACACTTACCGGGATTAATGGGCGAGTATTTGAATGGGAGAGGTGCAGTCAATTTTCTTAATTTATTTGACGAGATAACGTACCCAGCTTTGAAGAGTATTTACCAAATAAAATTAACTTTGCTGATAAATTCAATTGCTCAAGTTAAAAATAACCTGAGTAGACCCAGTAAAATTCTTGACACTCTTCTCCAACTATCGTCTTAAGTCAGCTCTTGTCGTAATCCGAAAAAATTTGTTAAAGTGTATTCGTATTGTACTAACGTAGGGTATGGGTCCTTTGGGCCGGCTAACACACCTCTAAAAAATTTCAAGTCATTTTATTAAAACAATTAATTCTCTAGAGAAGAATCACAAGATACGGATAATTTCTCAGTATCTTTCCTTACAAGCGATTGTCAGTTTCGTCAAGTATGCGCTTGCGTGGGCGTCCACGAGGCCGTTTTGTGACCTGCTTCTTCACAGCGTTCTCTGCAATTTTTAACACTTTCTCAGTGCTAAATAAAATTTTCCTTCTAACTTCATTCTTTTAGCCCTCTTACAAACCTTCCGGGCCTGAAGAATCTCTGAGACATCTTCCATTTGCTTGCGCATAATTGATATTTCCGTATTCTGCACTTCAACCACGTCGGTCAGATGATTGATATATCGCTTGACAGGTGATGTAAATCTCTCTTCATTGTGCAAGACCATCGCAAGATTGTAGTTGATTCTCGAGTGCCGTCTGGGGGAAAGCTCTTAAGCAGGGCACAATTGAGATTCCCTTGATCTTCAAATGTTTCTGGGACTTTTTGTATGACTGGAGGGGCTTCATGAATACGAAGGATCCCCTTGAGGATTATATGGAAACAGACCAGCATCTCTCCAAGCACTCTAGACATTACGCTCTGTAATTACCTTAACCCGTCCTCTTTTGTAAATCTGGACCGACTCATAATGCTGGATCCGACCAATACCTACCCTGGTAATGGCATCGGTCTCCCGGCCAAGAACTATTTTCAATGGACCAAACACCGAAATATCCATGGTTGCATCACATGTGAGCAGTGAAGCAGAAGGACTACAAGATCAATATTGTTTTCCATGTAGTAGGTGATGAACGGGGAAGTAAGGCTGCTATGGCCATATGCAATCAGGAGACGGGAGTTAGATCACGCCTTCACGGGTTTCTGGGGGCCACCATGGCTATCAGACGTTCAACCACTTTTGCTAGCAGAGTCTCCAGTTTGGCGGATTATCAGGCACTTCCCCATTTGTATTGGTGTGAAAACCCTTGAAGATGATCAAAGGTGGTAGAGCACTGTTATCTGCTGAAATGCATTCAATGGCTGTCATCCATTCCTGACGCCATGGAATAACTTTTGACTGGCTTTTCTGGAATGTATACATGATAACCTTGTTTGACTGACTTTTTTCGATGTCGTAACCTGTTTCGTCCATGTTGTATACATTACGGGGTTCATAGTGGCCGATTGTGGTTGGTATATAAGTTGAGGGTTCATACCCTCTGACGCGTGTCGGACGCGTCGAAAATGAATTTCTTCAGCCATCTCCACAGCCAATGCTGGGTTACCGGGTGTCATGTAATAGCATATTGAGAGATCTGGCGCGCAAGAGTCTTCTCCTCCGCGTTTGTGAGATTCTATGCAGCAGCTTGAGACTGTGATTTGCCTCCATCACATGAAATCCTTTATTGGCAATTCCCGTGCCCACAGCCGTGCTGTATATCCCCGACCGCTTTACAGAAATCGAAAATTTAAGAGGACAAGGACAATGTCTCGCGGAATATTTCATATCGCAGATTCTTGGCGCATTATTTCTCCAAGCAAATAAGGAATGGCTACCGCTTCCAGTAGTCATAGCGCAGCGAATTGGCACAATTGGGTTCAGAGGTCAAAATTGAAGCCGCGCCCTGAACACTGAGTTTGCGTTACCACTCCGGAGCAATAAAACTCAATTCGATGGTCTTCTAACTGTGTGTCTCTAGATCCATATTAAGGACCAGTCTGTTCCCCACTCAAATTATTGGACGGCACAGTTCCCAATGATGGAATCAATTTTGCATGCTCCAAAGTTCGCCGCAAGGTAACGGCAACGTAGATGGTCGTTCTACATCATGGGACTTAAGCGCTGAACGAAGGCACGAATAACGCTTGAAGCGCAGTGCTCTATGAGCTAGACTACACTGATGAATTGGAAAATCGAACTGTTTCTCCAACGCTAACCCTGCACTAAACGAGGGATGGCTACCTCTTCCAGTAGTCATAGCGCGGTCAAGATTGACAGTTGATGCCTCTGGAGCCGCACTAAGCACAAACTCTAAATTTAGGTTATCAGAGTCTGGGGTATTTCCCCGCTCAGATGAACCCACAGATGGAAACTATCCCGCGAACGACCCCGCTTTCTGCGCTTTCCGCTACGTTTACTCTCAATTAAACTGGTCAACAGATCTGTTGAGTTATTTAATGCGACTGCATCCGCAATGGTTAATTCTTGAAGCATGTCTCTAAGATATACGACCTTGCAATAGAGCGAAATGCACGGATTGGCAACGCTAGGAAAGGGTGATCAATATTTCAAAGTAATCACTGTGGAAGACTCTGCTCCTCCGCCAGAGCTCTCGAATCTGGAAAAGACAATTAAGCCGAAGTCTTTCTCAACCAATAATATCCTGCATGGGTGTCTTCAAAGTACCTGATGGCTCTTACGTCCTTCTACGCCTCGCTAGGCGATTATCTATTTGGCTTTGATCAAGGTGTCATGTCGGGTCTGTTGGTAAAAGATGTATTCAACATTGCTTCTTCAGTACATATATGGATCCTTACGGCTCAATTAGTCCAAACATTACCGGATCGCAGTTGCATGCTTGCAGGTTTCCGCAGCAGCCTCCGCGCTTTCTTGCTCCCGTCTTTGTGATATTCTCTTTTCCCCGATATTGCGTGCGAATTGGCGGTGCGGTCTACTTTGCTGCAGCATTTATCCAAGTCTTTGCTCCAAGCCTACCACCTTTTCATTGTCGGAAGAACTATACAAGGCTTTAGGAGTTGGATTGTTGTCAATGACTGTTCCTGTGATCCAAAGGGGAAATTGCTGCCGGCCACAAGAGAGGTTTGATGGTTGGCGTCGAGTTCACGTTTAATATTCTGGGTTATGCTACGTCTTGTTGGTAGACTACGGTTTCTCTTTCCATCTTCCGTCAAATATTAGCTGGAAGGAAATGTTTACCATCTATCGACACCGCACATTCATGGCCATGAGTGGTCAAATGTTTGCTCAGCTTAACGGGATAAATGTAATCTCGTTCTATTTAGCGAGCTCTCTGTCAAACGCCGGCTGCGATACCGAAAAGTCTCTTCTTTATGCCGGATACATTTCAAATCGTCTATATCTTTGCCACATTTCCTACATGGTGTCTGGCAGACAAGTGGGGACGGTGGCCGTTGCTTATGTTTGATTACAATGGCTATTTCTTTGTCAAAGGTTTGTATGTTTACAGAGCTGTGTTCACTTTCATCACTCCAGAGAGTGAACGGAATGTTTAACTTCGTTGTCATCTACAATGCGATATACGGCTCCACCTGAGGTCCAATTCCCTGGTTGTTGCCAGCCGAAGTCTTCCCGCTGAGAGCCAGAGCCAAAGGAATGACTGGCCTTGGCGACGGTTTCCAACTGGTGTTCCAATTTTGCGATTGGTATGTCCTCTCCGGCCGCGTTTGCGAAAATCAAAGGATATTACTATCTAATCATTGTTGGGTTTTGCTTAATTAGTTTAGCGATAGTTAAATTTCTGTATATCGAGACTGCCAAGGTTACTTTGGAGAAGATCGCGATTCAGTTAGAGACTGGGCATTGAGCATGAAGATTAACTGGAATTGCAAGAGGTGGTAATTCTGCGATCTGGGAAGAAAGTCGAGACTTATTATCTATGGGTTACTCCAATAGTTGAATAACGACCTTTTGTTAACATGAATATATACATGTACTACCACCTCTTGAAAGGATATTATAAACTTTTTCTGCTAACAGTTAACTTCCGTAGTGGATTACAAGGCAAACGATGTCATCTGGCAAGGACTGGGTGAGTTGAACTAAAAAGAGACGCATCTGAGGTACCTTGGAGAGCAGGGTTTCTATTGCTATAACGCAATTGGAAGACAATTCTGGTCTTAAGTCTGGTCGGCTTTTTGGCCCCATAGCCTTGATGAGGACTTTATGTTAACTTATTCCGTCCGTCGTCTATCCTCTAATAACTCGAGACATGTGTGTTATGCTGTCAGAACTGTAAGCAGAATCGTCCACTGAGAATTCGTGGATGAATTCTAGCGACTGATGTTACGCAACGATTTTGGTACACTTCGTGCCAATAGTTGAGCTTTTCCGCTTTTACATCACTCCTCTGCAGTCGATCTCCTGATAGCACACTACTGCTGTGTACATTCAATCCTGCAACCCGAATTTCGGTGTTTATGGTCGGTGTGCCGTCAAACCCTAAACAAATATCACAGTGTCCCGGGTTTAGTTACCATCACTAATAATCCATTTGCCTCTCAAGTTTATTTAGCTGTATCTAGTAACTGTGCTCTTATTGTAGTCGCTGTCTATGTGAAGAGATAACTGCCATTAGCGATTCGTAGGGGCATTTAACTCTGCGAGTACCCGCCGCGTCGTCTTCCAAATTTTATCAACCTGGGCATCGTCACCGTTTGCTCTATGTTGATGGGGAATATGAGAAATGTACATCCTGGCAGTCGGCTTTCCTTTCTCTTCGTCTTCTCTTCTAGTAGCGATTGTTTCATTAGCGTACTGTTTCTCCTTTCTCGTTCGTCCAAAGATCGCTCATCCGCCAATCTCGCAACTTCGGCATATTCCTTGTCTGGAGTTTGCTCGAGTTAAAGAATCTGGGGGAGCAGGGAGTGCTCATACAATGTATGACTGGCATCCGAAGTAGACGAAACTTATGCTTAATGACGCACAGTAATCGAAGATAATATCAATCCAGATGTGTTTAGTCAGAGGTATTTCAAAGTTATATTTAGCAGAATGGATAGAGACTAATTACACTACTTTAGATGTACCCTGGGCCAGTTCATAGGTCAAGTGACCTTTATTAGAAAATGTTCAACATATCCCTCTAATGTTTTCCCACCAAGCCCATTTCACTGGTGTCGTATCCATTCTCTTCCAGGTATGCTCTAAATTTTAAATCCTCCTCTTCGAGCGTCGCTGGGTGCTACATGGAAGTATCAGCAGACGAAAGGTTCGTGGGAACGACATGTAGATAGACTTACATTATCATAAAAATAACGACCATGTTCCAAGGACAGATATTGAACTGCCAATAAAAAAGAGGACTTGCTGGCCGTTAGTCGGGTTCTGGAACGAGTTGAGAGCGATGGTAAGGACGGTGGTACCAATTGCACTGCCGGCCTTGCCAACCGCTGCCGCAAACCCAAGGAAGTGGCCACGCAGCGGCGTCGGAAAGGACTCCGAGGAAACCAAAAAGTTGCAATCGCCCGGACCAGCAGAGAGAAAGCTCTGGAAGAACCCGTAGAGTACGACGAATAGCGGGAAGACATGGCTGAGAAAGAATCTTAACCCACCTATCAGAAATCCGAGAACGAAGACTATGGCCCAACCAACAGTGTAAGTTTGTCGACCGCCAATGCGGTCTGTCAGCCACCCACCAAAGATAGCAAGGAGTTAATGAGTGCACTCCAGCCAACACTCTGCAGAAGCGTCGGATTTTTAATGAAACCACTCACCAGAGTAGGTGCAAGGAGGTTAAAAGGGTACACTACAAAATCATAGAGAAACCAAGCCAGAGAACAACCAAGCAGCGGGCGCCGGTACCGGCGGATTGCCAACATTTAGGGGACCCTGCGTTGAATGGCATGCTTTTGATATTGGTTTGAGTCAAGAAGGCTCATGCGGACGAAGAATATAGTCTAGGGAAGCTATCGAGCATGTCAGCTCAGCATCACAGTTATAAAGCTTCACAGTTAACTTCACTCACGAAGATTCCAATCCCAAAGCACACCCTCCAGATTCCTTCGCTGGCTTTGTTGCCGTACGCAGCTATAACGATCAGGGATACAATGCTCGAGCCAACAAATCCACTGACGATGGCAAGATTGGTGGAGATGGTTACCAGAAACCCACGTCGCTTTTGTAGGGAGGCACTACTATCAGCAGATTCAAGAGCCTGAGCTGTACAGACGGCATATTCGCCACCTATGACCGCATCAGTAAAATTGATGTATATCCAGATCAAACATTGAACCGACCAGCTCCGACCCCTGCGACTCCGCGAGACAAAATCATCATCAAAAACATGCCAGTTACGGTGTTAATCAGTTGAAAGTATGATTCCCTGTCCATTATCAGTTCGAGTTCATGGTAATCAAGTAGTCCACGAAACCATACCAGTATCAAAAAGGCCGTCGTAGCAATGATGCCGACTCTTCGACCGAAGCGGTCGATGCACAAGCCGAACAGAAGCATTCCTATGACCTCACCCACTAAGATCGAATTTGATAGACGTGTTTGATGCTCGAGGTCAGTTGCTTAGGATATCTGCCATCGTGGTGTGAGTACTTGATACTAGGATTCAAAGTAACAGATTTCAGAGAAGGACTTACAGCTTTGCCACGACTGTTTGCATATATCCCATAACTTGCACATAATCCATCCGAGAACAGAGCGATGCCCTGTACCAGGACATTCCAAGCCGAGACCGGAGCAGTAGGCTTGGCTTTCTGAGAAGGCTGGGAAGAGCTAGAGATCAGTGCCACCTCTGCGACAACGTTGTCCTTGCGTTCTGACATATCCGTGAGATCCAGCTAGAACGTCTCCAGTTTTTCCAACAGGGCTGCCCGGCTTGATGGTTGTTATCAGCATACTTAAATAATCTACAATCCAGTATACTCGCTTCGAGACGCAGAAACCATTGAAGAGGCAAATTCAGGCCATGTGCTCAATGAACAAGGCTGTGCGAATAGAATATAGGTATTGGTAGGGGAAGTCGTTATTAGTGTGGCATGCGCCGCACGGCCCAAGGTGTTCGAACATTCTAAACCCTTTCCAACCAAGCACAGATCGAAGATTTCCTCACGTGGCCGGAAGTCCCAAGAAGGGCCGTTGAAGATCTGGGACCTCGATTATCCGTACCCGGCGACGTGCGCTACTGACCATGCGTCCTTCCTTCAACGTTCCATTGTGCGTTGGCTCTCTGCTATGAAAGGAAATAGGGCCTTTTCTTGGCATTCTCGCCGGCACTGAACTGCTCGAAAGCATACGAGAACCCGGAAATAGACAAAGAGGACACGGAATCCCATACAGTCGGTTGCGGCGCCGTTTGCGAGTGTTGCTTGAGATGTTCCAGACCATGCATGCCGAGTCTCCAATTGAGGAGAACCAAGTACTAGCACACTTTAGTCCGTCCATCCGTCAAACCTCGAGGCTCGAAGACCTGCTTGCAATCTGCATTAAAGTTTCATATCAAGCAGAATAATGGACGGCCCCTTTCCCTCTCCTCTGGTTGTCAGCTAATATTTACATCAACATCTCACATTCACGTGAATGGTGAAATCTTAATCGGCTAATCGACCACTTTCTTCTCTTCTACACATAGGTGCGGACGGTCGGGGCGAGCAAATTGAACACTGTATGCGACGGTAAGTAGTTCCTTTCTGAGCTATAAGCCACTTAGTTTATACAACGGAGTAGATATTATCGAAACGAATTGTAGTTTGTATTAGTCTCTTAAAATGATTGGTACGGGGCATACGAAAGACTCATGAAATGAGTTTTTTTTGTCTGGATTTCCTTTCTCAATCAAAGCCGACAGCGCACCAACGTGCACCTACGCAACGGACCTTTTCTTGTAAAAAAAGGCCTCGTAGTTTCACACTGTGTAGGGTATTCTACCGTTGACATCCTCGAATGAGGACATTCGGCCAGCAAGGCTGGAAAACAGATTTAAGCGGAGTTTACTCTGAACAAAGCTTAGTCCGTCACTTCATTGTCAAAATCGTCATATGACACCTAATGTACAAGTCCTTGACCAAAAGGCTTAGAACTTGTTGATTCCAACATCAAGGGGCTGATGAATGGTTTATGTTCATTCACATTAAGAAGTGCCAGCCACTACTGTTTAGTCCTCGAGAGCGTTTGTAACTCCATGCATTCTTACCGTTCACTTCTAACTCGAAGCCCAGGTTCCAGATACCTGGTAATGATGTGTCAAATGTCAATGATCTGAGCTCGGATATGCCATGCGGATGCGAATAGATCACTACATCAGTATTTTCAACCTGGCGATACTGCCTATCAAACGGCTGATAAAACTGACTCAGTGGCGATGTCGAGAACTCGATAACTTTAGATGTCCCGTCATGAGACGGGAACACAGTGGTGGCATGCTCGTGTCGATCCTATGCGAGTAACGTTAGTTCCGCAGGCCATCATATGAGAGTTAAAGAGGGTACGGACACCGCAAATCACCACTCCTTCGGTTGCCCACATTTTCTCGAGCAGTAGTTGCCTCTCCCACAAATACCCTGCCCAGCTATCGTTCGCCTCCGGGCCTCTCCAATTCCGCGTGAAAGGAACACCGCTGACAAGGACTTTCCAGCCGTTGTCTGTCTCGAGCCACTTCTCGAGATCCCCTCTTTGCATTTGGCCAAGCATAGTCTTCCCCGGCCCATCATCCATAGCAGACGAAGATCTATAGGTGGTGTATATGAGAGGGGTGAAGCGTGGGCCAAGAGGGAGCTGCAATGATTGATAAGTCGTCCTGCACAAAACGATATGCGGCCTCGCAATGGCACTCACCCATCGAACAAAATAAGGAGCAATAATACGCAGGGTCAAACTGCTATAGCCAGAGTACACGCTGGCCAACTGACTCCTATATCCATAATTTCTTACCATATGATTGTTGTTAAGATGATGCATGGTTGCAACAGATCATCACAGTCCTATCTCTTCCACCATGTCGGACCGTTGGCATATTCAGGGGATGGCGTTCTCCATTCGGATCCCACATTTTCATCTTCGCCTTTGAGGCTTGTCCATTAATGTCAGCCACTTTTTGGTGTTCAGTGGTAGTGAAGATAAGCTCGACTTCGGCGTAATTCATTCTCGACGAATCGCTTGCCGTGCGTGGTGGCTATTTAGAAGAGATGAAAATTGGAGGTCGGCCTACACCAGTATAGATATCTCCGGAGAACACGTTGCCAGCGCTCCAGCTACTCTCTAAAGTTTCCCCTTGTCAGGGCCATTATCTGGACTCGCTGAAACCCAATCACTGGTTTTCACGTGCTGACTGCATTGGCGCCCTTGTTAACTCAGAGAAGACAAGTATTGTAGTAGACTCTATTCCCAGGAATATTGTCTACTGGTTGAGTCCATATCGCGACGCAAGACGGCGCCGGGACGGCTAGATATTTAAGAATATGAGATTGCGTCAAGGCACTTGATAAATAGCGTTCCGATAGTAAATACAAAATAATACTCCAGTTGACTAATTTCCATAACTGTTAGGTATAGATATCTACCAGACAGCCACTAAACCAAAGGATTATATCTTGCAAAATCATAGTTTATGACCTAAATACAACTCAACGCCGGAATCCCTGCAGAGAGTCAGAGATGCCTGTCACAACCAGCAATGCCTGTGAGGTATCTTCAATGCTACTGTCTTTCTATTATTCTTCGACAATTACAAGCAAGTCCTGACAAGCCTATCTAAGTCTCTCAGTTGCTGCGACGGCTGAGGAGCAGTGGTATCACAGGACTTTTTTCTTCTTTACTTCTATTTTAGAACCTTCCTTAGGGAACTCAGATTGTATCTGTATCCCGGTTCGTCACCACTCTGTTTCGCGATCTGGTCATTCGCTAAGGACGAATACCCGTCGTTCGCTACTGCCAAAATTCGGTTATTGTTTCCCTGTTTGTCTTCGTTTAATAGATACAGACAATTCAGGTCCACTGCTCATAGGGTAATATATTCTAAAATACTCTGTCCATTGCGATCAAACTCTCGAGATTGGCAATTAGCCCTTTACACGCGGGACAAGCAAGTCATTATATGTACATCTGTCACTCAGAGTTCAGCTATCCGAAACCAAAAGAACAACAAATCGAAACCGCAATGGAATAGAGCGACAACACTCAGACACGGAAGGATGGAACGGATGGATCGGATCAGATCAGGGCGGTAGCTCAGGGGTTCCGCCCAATGTTTCCCCCGTCGCCGCCTTCACTGTGGGCAGCAAATCAGGGGATTACCCTGACAACCATATATTAAGAATCTCGAAACACCATGCTAAATAACAGCACTATTCCGCGACATTTAGATAGCAAATGGTATGTATGTTCTGCATTGTCTACGCTCTAAAATTTGCATTAAGGCAACTTCAGCGATTGTAAATGAACGATCTTAGAACTCGACGTCGATTTCCTTTAGAGTTTGACGGGCTCCCTGACTTGAGGCATCATTGCCCTCATGCGACCCCAAGTTTGAACTGGCAGATATTTTGCATGCTGTTCTATACCGTGAGGGCCCCTATGATGGAACACATGATGGAACACATGAACAAACTAACATGATACTGCAGGAACGCTACCGAATATTGACATTTGTCAACCTTGACGATCACTACTAGAAGAGGATTAGTCGACGGATGGGATTGCCAGCGCCTAGGTGCTAATCACATGCGAGTCCCCTTACGTAGGCATTTTGCCTTGCTCCACTCTTGGCCTCATAATCCGCATAAAAAACTTAAATTTATTTGCTCAAAGTCGACTAACCCACGATCGACATGTGCGAAACTCTTAACAATCTGATCGGTGGCTCGTTAGGATTGATGCTGGCGAGCTGCTTCAGCCGGAAAGGTGTAGTCAGAAACTTCCGCTACAAGTAATATCACATTTGCCCGATAGAATATAACTTATAGTTACGCACAAATCTTACTGGCGCTCGCCGGGGAGAGTTCAGGAAGCTAATCGTTATAGCTCTGGGATCTGGGATTCGCTTGTTTTACACGACATCCATACAAATTAAAAGTGATCGGCCATGTCAGCATAAGGCAAATATGCGACACGGCTGCTGTTGACATTGAACAAAACTATATTGACGGTAGAGCTAATATTCTGCCAAGGAGTGAAATCACGACGATTATTTATGATTCTATATTGCGTGTATCGTAGAAATAACTTATGTTCATTGTGGTCGTAATTTCCTCAGTGGTGTTATTTATCTCGGCCAAGGATACCAAATCCAGATTAGTGTAATTATGAGACCGAATGCGTATTTCTGGGCCCTAAAAATTCTCGGAGTCCGCATGTCAAGTTTAAGGTTTTCGATATAAGGAAACTGAATAAACTCAGAGTGGTAGTCCGGTCATGTGATTATTGACGCAAACACGCGGTGTGATGAACCGAATCGATCCGCAAGCGAGCTGGAGTCTGTTACGGGGCCTCATATTCTGATTCATTTACTAGGAAATGAACGGCGGACTGCTAATGATACTTAGAAGGGTAAGTTGTACGTTTTCACGTACTGTGCCGAGAGCAAGAGAAACCAAGCATATAAATGCGCCGCCATTCACTCGCAAGCGCTACCGTATCAGGGATCTCCTACTATTTTGAAAAAAAACATAACTCTGGACAAATAGCTGAATATCGGAATGACAATCGAGCAAATATTAATCAACGACCTGAGCAATCAATTGACAATTTCAAAAGTTCTGTCACCTAGCTCAGCCGGATATGGGGAACGTATCAAGCGCTGGAGTGATTGTGCCGAAAAGAAAGCGGTACGCTTCCTGAACTTATTAGCTGTTGACAGATTCATTGACATGGCTTTACAGGGTGCAATAGTCCTCGCTGAATCGGCAGCGGATATCTCG
The DNA here is from genome assembly GCA_038497805.1 of Lipomyces mesembrius. NCBI lineage: Eukaryota > Fungi > Ascomycota > Lipomycetes > Lipomycetales > Lipomycetaceae > Lipomyces > Lipomyces mesembrius. Next base: position 33,355 of record MU972947.1, read on the forward strand.
AAGACTCTTCTTTTTGCTGAGGCAAACTCTATTAGCATCGCAGTATGCGGTGGGGGTCACTCAGCCGCAGGAGCTTCGTCCATCGATGGTGGAATTGTGATCGATCTGTCTAAGATGCGACGCGTCGTAGTCGATGCAGACAATAAGATGCTCACTGCTCAAGGAGGAGCAACCTGGGAGGATGTGGACGTGGCTGCAGCCGATTATGATCTTGCTACTGTAGGGGGGACTGTGAACCACACTGGTATTGGCGGCCTGACACTTGGTGGTGGACATGGATGGCTTACCGGGAAATACGGGCAAGTGGTCGATAATCTACTAAGTGTTGAGCTTGTACTTGCGGATGGGAGCGTTGTCACTGCTTCTGAGACAGAGAACTCGGAATTATTCTGGGCGGTTAGAGGGGCTGGTCAGAACTTTGGTGTTGTCATCGAATTTACCTACAGGCTTTACGCTCAGTCGAACCCTGTCTGGGCAGGGGTACTTGCATTTCCACCAGATAAGCTGCCGGCTGTTGTTCAGTTTGCTAACCATGTTGCCGAGACTACTACAGGAGACAGTGCTATAGAATTTGGATTCTCGACACCATCACCTCTGACAGAGCCTGTTGTTGTCGCGGTAGTGTTCTACGATGGCATAGCCGAGGATGGCATGAAGATATTTGACCCGCTTTTATCACTTGAACCAATCGTTAATACAGCGACCGAAATGCCTTATTCGAAGTTGAATAGCATACTGAATGCTATGGCAGCACCTGGTCACCGTAGAGCATTAAGTGCGGCAACTTTTTTTCCGCCATTAGATGCAAACTTTGTGCAAAGCATATATGATGACTTTGTAGACATGTGTCATACGATACCCGCAAGTGCGGAATCATTGATATTTTTTGAGATTATCGGCCGCGACAAGGTTTGCCAGGTTAGCTCTTCAGCAATGGCCTATGCAAACAGAGGAAGATATTACAATGCAGTATTAGCACCGAAATGGCACGACTCGACCTTCGATAGTGAGATGCGAGCATGGGCAAAGAAGGTGGCGAATCGCATTCAGAATGAATCCGGTAGGCATAATTCAACGGAAGTCGGCAAATACGCTAATTATGCGGACTTTGCTAGTAAGTGTATTTACATGATCCTCGAAGTAGACGACTAACCTAAACGCAGATTTCCACGTTCCTCTAGAGGCACTGTTTGGAGAGAACACTAAAAAACTTCAAACGCTCAAGGAGAAATATGACCCGAACGATGTGTTTAATAAGTGGCATAATCTAGGTCACGATAAAAAACCCAGGGGATTGGACATTGAATCCTGAACAGTTCTGATATATGTACATTTGCTATAAGAAATGAGATTTTCTCACTTTACTATCGTTAACACTTGCTGGAAGCAATTCTCTTATACGGGAAATTAGAAGGAGACATCTGCTTTTCCTGAACCCCCCACTCTGATCCTCTATGTCAATCAAAATTACCAGCAACACAAAATGCCTAAGACTAAATATGGCCCTGGCTTATGGAGATATAAGTGTGAGCACGTGAGGTGATATGAACTTTGTAATCTTGAATTCGGGACTGTTGCAGATCGGCTGAGGAGAGAGAACCCTGACTTGATCTGCGAGTGGACGATACAAAGCTAACAAAGGTATATTTGACAATTGTCACTTTGGAGGAAGTATACACTATCTAACAAAAGTTTAAACTAGCTATATGTCATTTGACAGCTGTACTCTCAACCGTAAACCCCAAACACCAACCAACCCAGCCACCAAGCCGCAGTTTCTGGTATTATCCCCCTCCCCGACACCGGGAGACCCGCGAAGTTGGCCGGCTTTCCCCGGAATAAGCGCCATGAAAATCCGCGACCGCGATAGCGGTGGCGGCTTTTGACGACAGGGTCTGGCCAGTTCCCAGGTATTATTGCTTTCTGAGTACCCAATACTTTATCACCCTCTACTTGAGTGAGTGACTTCTGTAACAGGTCGGGGTGACCTCATAATATTCGAGCAGTCCATCTATCCGTCCGTGAGAGAGCGCTCCATAGTTTTACCGGGAATGTTAGCTACTCGAAATGCCTTTCGACGATTGGATCAACAATAATTATGAACTACATGATTTGTTTTGTGTTGCTAAAAGTTAGGATATATACTTCTGGCTACATTCGACTTGCAGGTGTACATGGTTAACGGGGTACATTCTTGAACACATATATCCGTGGATATCCGTCGCGGATACGGATACGGATAAAGTAAGATCGATTAGTCATATCCGTGGATATCCGCGGATAAAAGTTAACAAATAATGCGCAAACTAATAATATCAGGAGAGTTTAACTGAGTTGCGGAATATTCAGTTGTATACGGAACCGACGTCCAATGAATCCCGAGTTTGGCGCCCGGTCAGTTGTGTGCGGAGGGAAGTTGGACTCAGGACATGAATTTGACTGGTAGCAACTGCTATGTACTGTCTGTTGCATTTCTACTATCTTAACTCGTATCCATAATTTTTCTGAACAATTTCCATATCTTAACTCCTATCGTTTCCCATCGCTTGTTTCCGTTGTTGAGCTGCTCTGCTTTCGCCTATCCCTTGTTGGGCTTGTGATCCTGCGGCTCTGGGGGATAGTGTCATGTCAGGGGTGGTAATTTGTGCTTTAGCGCATTGGAACTTCACTTCCAACGTTCTGGCACATTCGTATGCAGTGAGGAGAGGCGGAAGTGATAGAAGTTTAGACGGTGCTGTCCCTCCTTATTTGAGGTGTTCTCATATGTATATATAGACCTACGATGTCCTTTCATTTCGACTACAGGTTCAGTCCATATAGTACTATTATCTCTATATCCTACTCTCGTATCCTAATACGATGGATTTCAATTTTGATTTGCAAAGGTTCAGTTTCAGGGTCAAGGGCGCCCTTCTAGAACGAAGCGTCCGGATTATTATGCCATGAATTTGGGTACTGATAGTGAAGGCGACTCTGACGAAGGTTTACGTTCCCGTTCTCGTCGTCGCCTTGATGTGAGCCAGTCGACTACAGTTTCACATGATATCGTATCTCCTGATGAATCTGCGTCGCAAGTCCTTGCAGTCGATGCGGAGAGCAATCTTTCTTCTCGCCAATCATTCGAAGTCGGCCCATGCCACCAAATTCGTGGGTATGGGAACATTTCCAAACAACGAGCTCGAAACAACATATATCCACAAGCCGAGCAAAACGAGCCGTCCAGATAGGCTGATTTTGTGTACTCGCTGTTCCTGGACTACTACAGATGCAGTTCTTCAAGGGTCGTCAGGAAATTTGAATGTACATCTCTTATCGCAGCACAAGATACTCAAGCCTGGTACTTCAATTCCATTGTCTACCCCTAGAGCTTCAAGCGACATCACGTCGTTTCTGAGCAAACCTGTTCACTCAGTTGAAGAGCGACTAGAAGAGAATATCTTGCGTTGGATTGTCCAGGAATCGGAACCATTTATGGCGATTGAGTCTCAATCATTTCAACGAATATTTAGAGATCTACCCGGTATTGCACTGCCTTTCAATTCCGCAAGCGCAGTGAAGCGCCGCATTGTTCCAAATTTCAAGAGAGTCGGGAGAATCTCAAGCAGGAATTTGATACAACCTGTGCGACAATAGGCTTATCGCTTGATGTATGGACCAGCAAGAATCACCTCTCGATCCTTGGTATCGTGGGCCATTGGCTGACACCTGAATTTGTCTATAAGGAACGGGTTCTCGAATTCAAAGAGCTCGAAGGTACTCACAGTGGAGAGAGTATGGCGGTAGTGGTCTCCGACCTCCTTGAAAAGCTGAAACTCGGTCCAAAGCTTCTCACGATCACGGGAGATATTGCTTCTAATAACGAACTTTTTGTCTCCGAGTTGCATGCCATTCTCCTGGATCAACATGATACTACAGAGTATATTTTGGGTAATGATGGTCCTAGTATACGATGTGAGGGACATCTAAGCTATATTAGATGCATTGCACATGTGATAAACTTGATTAGTGACATTCTTATCGCGTTGAAGTCTCAAAGCAAATAAGGATCTTGATCCCGAGTTGTCTCCTTTAGCTAGGCTGCGTATAGTTATCCTCTGGATAGACCGCAGCCCTCAGCGTCGTAATCGATGGAAAAGACTATGTCGTTTAGAGGAACTTCCTGAAACGATAATTCAGTATTATGTCAGCACGCGATGGAATTCCACGTATCAGATGTTGAAAGGAAGTCTAGGCTCATACAGGCTTTATGGAAGTTGAATCAATGGGACTACCGGCTTTTACGACTCAGGATTGGAATCAACTTCGTCAATTACGGGATATTCTCGGCAAATTTGACGAGTTTACACAATTAGTTTCGCACAGTAAGCCTCAGCTCAGTCTTTCGATAGCATTATACTACGAATTAGAGGAGCTCTTTCAAGATGCCTCTAATAGAGAAGGATTGCTCCAAGACGCTGATCAAGTGTTGGTGAGTGCTGTTCGTGCTGGACTAGGGAAGTACGAGTACTTTGCTTTTGTGGACGAGGTCAATACTTACTATATTGCAATGATTCTTGATCCTCGGTTCAAATGTGAGCTCTTAAAGCAGGAGCTTGAGGACGACGTGGCAGCCTCATTTCTCATTACTCAATTGAGAGACTTTCTGCATCTCCATTATCCCCCTGAGAACGAGCCGCAGTAACCGTCACATTTATCGCCGTCTCACGAAGCCAATTGTTCAACAGAATTGCGGCTTTTGCAGAAGCTACATGCTCCGTCAAAGCATGTTTCCGACATTGATCGGTATTTTGATGACGGTATTATTAGCGTCGCAATAACAGCGCTAAGGAGAACTGGCTTTTTGAGTGGTGGAACGCCCATAAAGGAGAGTATCCGCAAATGGCGCGAGCTGCTCGGGATTTCTTGCCATTGCCAGCATCTGAAGTTGCTTGTGAGCGGCTCTTCAGTAGTGGCAGGGATTTGTTAGGATTGCGGAGGCATCGAATGAATGGGAAAACTATGAGGCTCTTAACATTGTTAAAGAATTCCTATGATAGTTCCGATTAGCTAAACTTTAAGTCTGCGTCAGGAACGGCTACCGACGCCCACGTTGCTCGGTTCTTGTTGATTGTTGCGTTGTTTTGCATTCGGGCTTTGGTATTTGCCGCTATATCTTTTGTGCTTCGTTGTCTTGCGTTCGGCTTCGCCGTTACGTTGCCATTTTGCTTGTTGCTTTAGTAGTTGTTGTACTGTAATGTTCATCGGGCATGTAAACTCTCGTTTGCTTTGTTCTATCATACGCAAATATATTCTAAACACCAATAATCATTGACTCAGGTACATTGTGTACCACAGTCACAACATCTGCCTAGTATCCGTGACAAACCGATGTGCTCTGTCGTTATGTTCAATGCAGGGACAGACTCTCGGCTAGCGGAGTACTGAATAATGTGGGTTGATTCAAATGGATAGATAGAGCATTACGGCGAATTACAGTCCCTTCTTATTGACTGCTGGATCATAGATGTTTTCATTCCAATTAAGCCCTATATTGATTAGTCGTATCCGCATTATCCGTGGATATTACGGATACAAGCATTTTACACGGATACGGATACGGATATGGATAAAGCAAAATCGGCCTGGATATTATCGGTGCCGATCCCTACTTCTAAACCTTAGAAGAGTTCTGGAGCTTGCACAGCGTTGCAGTTGACGAATGCTCTGAGCCGACGTAGACTTATTAAACACCGAAATAACAGCCGGCGAATGATGCCCTGATCTCCGAAGAAATTCGGCGATTGATACTCTGAACCTTACTAGTTTGTTATAGCTCTCTGCCTGAATAGTATCAAGCGAAGTCTGTCGCATAGTCGCCTGTAGATGAGCGTTTGCGTTTAGAGCCAGCGCGCGTTTCTACCTATATGGATGGGTTTAGTCTCGGCGTGGAATTTGATATTTGTTGAGAATCTTGCTAACCATGTTTTGTGAGAATTAATCGAAGACGCATTGACGTCGAGATGAGAGCCAGTTTAGTCCAAGGGAGAATGATAGGGTTAGGTGAGTGCCGAAATTCTCACCACGACATTTACTGTGACGTATAGCAGCTGGCACGTGCAACGCACTATTCCTCGACCCGATTTCCTTATACTCATCAGAAGTTCATCACGTTTAACAGCGAACCGACCCGATATAAATCTTTAGGTAAGTAAACTCAACACTTCCACATTCATATCTAGCTACGCTCAGGCGAAGATGACAGTCAGCGTTCTGATCCTCGGCGCAACAAGAGGCCTAGGAGCCTCTCTCACAAAACTGTATGCATCCAAACCATTCACCACCGTCTTCGCGACGACACGGTCCAGCACTCCTCCCAGCAGCCCCAGTTTCAACAGCAAGAACGTATACTGGCTCGTCGACATCGACATCGCGTCTCCTGACGTGGGTCAGAAACTCATCTCGCAACTCCCGTCATCGACGAAACTATCCACGGCCATCATCTCAGCCGGATATTTTGGCATTGAGACCTTCGACGACCCAGACTGGGAAAAAGAACTCCAAATGTACACCACTTCCGCCATCGGGCCTGTCTTCATAGTCCACCATCTCGTGAAGGGGGGCTTCCTGGGTCAGAGGAGCAAAGTGATCCTCGTCAGCAGCGAGAGCGGAAGCATCACGCTGCGCCACGAGAAGGAGGGAGGAGGCAACTATGGCCATCATGCCAGCAAGGCGGCGCTCAATATGGTTGGCAAACTGCTCAGTTTGGATCTGAGGGAGAAAGGTGTTGCTGTGGGATTGGTGCATCCGGGATTTATGCGGACGGATATGACGAGGAGTGTGGGGTTTGACAAGTATTGGGATGATGGCGGAGGTAAGCTATGTATATACGATTTCGGACCTGGATGATTGGGGCATATAGCGGTCAGGAAATTGGGGATGCGCTTTGTTCTCATTTTGCATACTTCGGAGCTAATGCCATGATTTTGCGCAGCTGTGACACCCGATGAAGCGACTGAGTCACTCGCCTCTTTCATCGACGACTTTGATCTCAGCAAGACGGGTCAATACTGGGCTCCGAGAGGTCCGAGGTATGTCGCATGCGAAAGTTCCTGTGAAGCGGACCCAGAATCCGCGAGTTCTTTTCCAAGAGAAGGACAAAGGTATAACAAAACAATCTCTAACGGTTTGTACTTTCGTATAGGGACATTGGTACAGCAGATGTTGTGTTGGGGAAAGATCTGCCAATCCCTCTCGAATTACCGTGGTAGATAAGAGAGTATAATGAACGGAGCTTACGGGTGAAGATCCTGTTTTTACGTTGGGAGATTGGAAATTTTATGCAACTTTATGATTAAATGTGTTTTAATAATGTCGGGCTACATAATATCTTGAGATCTTGAGGTATAAGGTATACAAATACGCGAGGTTTGCTGTAGGTTTTCGATTCTGACTTTCGGGAACAGAGCCCGCCGCTTCTGGCTCCCGGCCACAGCACTGGATTCACAAATTTGAACTGCACAGTAATAAACATCGAGAATTGTTTCTGAAATTATTTGAATGTTGGCACTTATGCACGCACGCGAAGCCTTTGCAAACTCTGCATAGAAGAGAGAACAAGGATAATGCAGCTTCTCTGGATCGAACAAGCGATCTTTAGATTAAGAGGATTGAATTTCAGTGGACTTCAGTCTAATGCTCTCCCAACTGACGTAAAACTGCTTCCGTTGAACATTCTGTCGAGCAATCCACAATGATTTGGAAGTAGATCTGCGTACAGGCTAAGTCTAAACAGAGTCAAATCAATAGACTTCCATTGGTTCAAGAGAGCATGTCCGCTTTCATGAGCGCTTCATGGTAGTTGAAGCCACAGCGAAAGATTGGAATCAACTTCGACAATTAAAGACTATACTCGCCAAGTTTGACGAGTTTACCCGGTTGGTCTCGAAGGCTAAGCCTCAGCTAAGTCTGTCGATAGCCTTGTACTAAGAGTTAGAAGAGTTCATGCGAAGAACAATGACGGACTGTATCAAAGCTACTGACCCTATGTTGGTAAGAGCTGTTGAAGCCGGATTAAGAAAGTACGAAAAGTACTTTGGATTCGTTGACGAAATCGATATTTACTATATTGCAATGATTTTGGCAAGAGTCGAGATGTATGTCCTCGCTATCAACAACTTCGCCCCTGAGCTACGTTCTAATGGGTTGTTAACTGTTAAAATAACAAATTCATAGCTGTGGATAGATTTAGTTTATCTAACTTATTGTGACTTTGTTATATGCTCTATTGATGTAAGGCATCGCAACAGAGCGTCCCTGCAAAACTAGAATAACTCCATCAAAGGCGGCCAGGCCGACATTGCTACTTACGCTTCACCTCAATCGTACACTTCTTGTTCCTGAGGATGAATGGAGAACTAGCAAGAATACGACCTGACACAGTTTGTTAACTTGCGATATTGGTGGCCTCGCATGCCCCACTTCACTCTGTGTGTGTGTGTGTGTGAGTTCCGCGCTGGTACCTCGCTAGAGTGCACCATCGCAGTAGTGGAAGACGACACAGTCCACATCGACTGAGCTGACTTCGTTACAATACCAACTATACCAATATGGAACATGCTCTAGGATACGTGGAAATAGGATAGATCTGAACTGTCGACATAGGGCAATCATCGAATCTCAGTGCAAATATTATTATGCGTATTTTAGTAACACATCAGCGAACATATTAAGGTCAGTTACTGATAGCATACATCAATGTCATGGAGTCTGCCAAAGTATTCGTCGACAAAGTCGACACGTTTCTGTCCCGAATCCCCGCGATCATCGTTCAATAACGTTATCATCAAAGGTTTTAGTGGAATCCATAGCTAATAGGCAAACTTCGTGAATGAAAACTGTTAGTACATAACACCTCCCAGCGACCTTGTTCGATGGCGGACGCTTGGTTGTCTATTTGTATGGCATCTCATTCCCTTTTCATCTTTTATTTCCTGAATCTGTGGAAAGTCGATACCAAAATACGTTGGCAGAAATAAAGGATGGCATTCAGCCGTCGTTTATCAACCGGAATGTCTATTTAGAAGTCGACGGCAAATGTTGTCCACAGTGTACTGCGCTCAATCCTTTATTCGCGGACATTGATTAAGCCGCCAAAAAATGCTTTATTCATTCCTCAGCTATCAGAGCCTACAAATTTGAGGCTAATTCTCATCAACACCCTTAAGTCTCAACATGTGTCTATAACTACAAAGCCTTCTCGACAGATAAGCCACTGGCCAGACTCAAAAGGTGATTTCCAAATAGGCTGGTCAAGTAAAATGGCACAAATATAAATATCGACTGAGGAAAAATCCACTTCATGAAGATTTCTGAGAATGAATTATGGCAGATGGACGAAAATCTGTGCATGTTAGTCAACCATTGCATATTTTAGGACAGAATTGAAAAGCAGTTGAATCGGGGGGCTTCCTACCCTGAATAGTACTCCTGCAAAACGAATATGACCGTTTTGTAGCCTGTCATGATTGT
>MU972948.1:0-29220 GCA_038497805.1 Lipomyces mesembrius
TATCTACGGACTGCTTACCGTTCGTTTCAGAGAGATCTCCGCAGATTGCTTTCCGTAATGTGGTCACTAACCCGCAGAGAGCCGCACATTTTCGTTAATTATTATTGCTTCAGGAAGCAGCTCAATGACTCGTGGATTATTACACAGCTTATTCACCAACATGAAGGACACCAGCTTTAAGGTATCAATCCTTTGGAATCCGGAGAACCGACCGATGACCTCCGAGGCCGCGGAAACCATGATCGAACCTTGCCCGGCATTCGTCCGCATCACTTAGCACTATTGCATCAGTGATAAAACACCACATCCGGGTTGCCTTTGCTGGGTAGGAACGTTATAATCGAACCTATGATTATACTCAGTGTAAAGGGACATCAACTGCGAAACTTCATAGAGACATTACGGGATGAGGGCTACATATACCGAGTAAAGGTGGCGGTGGACAACAACTTTGGAGGCTCTGTTCTTTGGCAAGCCTGATGGCGTTCACAACGCACGTCCAGGCATGGTTTCCAATACTGTCTATATTGCGTATTGCATGTTTCATATTGCGAATAGTTGCAGTATGCAATACAATATAGACTTAGGAATAGCCAAGACCTCGTCCTAGCAGTCTCGTGTATTCTTTCCGAAGATAATGTCAAATTATGTACTAGTAATGATGCACAAGGTAACCTATCTTCCAATTAATGCATGGTATGTTGCTTACAATGTGCATCAGAGGTTGTCCAGCAGAGGCGTTTGAAATGTGCAATGGCCAGAAATGCATTACCAAACACTCACAGCACCATCACAGCAACACTGCATGATAGGCATCTCCGGCATCGTTGTCATTCCATCACCAATGTCGTCACGGTTAACAACGTCAAGGTAAACGACTCTCTCGACCAGCTCAAGGGTGACCATTAGCTCGAAAGTGATATCGAGCTTGATACCAATAACAGCCTCCCCACGCCAGCCTGCAGCTACCGTCATATCTAGCACGAGAGCTACTGCGACTACTATAACCGCGACAGCACCTTCAATCACGCGGAACTGGCCTGTAAACACAGGAATGTCCAAAAAGCAGGTAATCGGCATATCCGTAGCGGCGGTTTGTGGAGTCGCAATCGCTTTTGGAGGTATGGTGTTCTTACTCTGTTTGCGGAAGAAGAGGTGGTCTAGACATGGCAGCGACTCTCTGCACCCAGCAACTCCACAGATGTATAATGGAGTGCAAGATATACGCGAGAAGCAAGTCCAAGGATGGTGGGAAACACGTCGGCACCTTCTCGAGCGCCGCCTGAACTTGATATTTCACCAGCGAATATGTTTTCAAGGCGAAGCATCACTCCAGTACTATAGGCCTCGCCGTATCACCAGATCGGCCAGATCCAGCTCTGCAGCATCGGTCCTCGAAATTGCTTCCCGAGAAGCCGACCTTGAGATTGGTGATGCCAAGGGAAGATCTCCGATCTCAACCGCTCCAAATTTACCGGCCGCAATTGCAGCTCCAAATGCACCAACAGCAAATTCAAAACTGCCAGAACCAGTTAGAGAAAGCACAGGGACACAGTTTGAAGAAAATGAACGGCCCTGCCGATACCCAAATTACAACAGACTTGCGCGGACCGGACCGAAGTAACATCTTGGGGACGATAGAGCTTTCCCTCAGCCACCTAGGAATGGCACCACCGATAGGGGTGTTCACGAATAACGAATATATTCGTATTCGTACGAATATTCGTAATTCGAATATGGTGCATGTCTCCCGGCAAGAGAGTAAACCCCTAACCCGGTAGGCATAATTTTCGAAAAATCCAAATGTACGAACTTCAATTTTTGTGGGCTGGAACTTCGTATCCTTCCGGATCTAGGCCTTTCCTACATTTGGGCCCGGTCGCAGTCATGTAAATATATATTTAACCCCGTCAACTCTAGAACTCAACGAAGAACAAGATATAACAAAGCGAAAGCACGACAAAACATAAACGGAAAACAAACGCGACACAACGCACAACTGAACCCAGACGATGCTGCCAAGAGGAATAATCTGACATCAATCAATTTCGAAGCTATCAGGAAACCTGCGATGTGATTACGGCAAATGTCGCCGCCTTGCCATCAAGGTCCATAGAGTAGGCATGTATATATCGCCATGCCATGCGAGCATAATGGCGGACGCGTTGGGCCGGAATCTCTGACAAATACGGGGGACCCTTACCTTCAACATAGCGAAGGACTAATCGCACTCCGCGCGCATTTGCCTCTTGGCATGGCCCCAAATCCGTTCTATAAAGTTGCATTCGCAATAAAACTTCGGATACAATGAGAACAAGTGCCCACGCGACCTAACAGCGATTTCAAGCCGCGACGGTTGCGATCGAAAGTCGGCTTGCAGAGCTAACAGGTGAGTCGCACTACATTCGTAGTCTGAGATTGGTCTATTTCGGCCGCCTTTTTTGTCACGCCAGAGCTGTCGCTCTTCTAGGATCGTGCGCATGCCCTTCTGCCAACCAAATTGATGACCCTTTGGGTAGCACATTTCCTGAACATAAAATTGACCGTTAAATTCGAAGTACCCCGGTTTAACGAAGTCCTTCATCTTCTTATCTTTCAGATAAGAACCCTAATTGCGAGAGCATCAGGCGGGAGCGCCTGGTGATTGCTGTTTTGATCAAAGCAAAATAAGCCAACACATCCGGGGTGTGTCGAAAATCTCGATCGTCTTCTCAAGCTGTTGAACCATATCAGTCGCACAGCAATCTCGAGCCGCGATGGCTGCGACAGGAAGTATCTCGGCTGCCTTCCGCTGACAAAGACGAGGGAGGCTGTCAATCCAGAGTTGACGCTCTTGAAGGATGGTGCGCATGCCTGCCATCCAAACAGACTGACACCAGAGACTCTTTTGCGGTACGCCGGTTATGTGGATAAAAAGTGCGGCTAGCCAAATATATGGGGCTTTATAGACGGCACGTTCAGACCAACTAAGCGTCCGACAGAGAACCAAAGGCTTGTGTACTCTGGATATAAGAATGCCCATGGCTTTATGTACCAAGCAGTGGTGACTCTGGATGGCCTGGTTAGATGCCTCTTTGGAGCCACGGAAGGAAAAATTGGAGACTGGATGATGCTAAAAGAATCGGGACTTGAAGATATTCTTAAGCAAGTGGATTCTGTGCTCCCTGCTGGCGAACATTTGTGGGTATAGAGCGACGCCGGATACTGCAGTGCTAACTGCCGATGAGGCCGAGTTAAATGCGCCAATGTTTGGAGTACGGATCGCCGTCGAACAGGTATTCGGCCTGATCCTCAATAGGTGGGCATACAATGGCTACAAGTATGCCCTGAGACAGCAGTCAAATCCAGTTGCCGGTATTTAGATGGTCTCGGTCCTGTTGACCAATATTTAGACCTGTCTCGAGGTGGCAACGAGGTTTCGCAGTCCTTCAGTTGCGCTCCACCGTTTCTAGATGAAGCTAGAGTAACTCAAATCTCTACTTACGTGTTCCTCAGTATTCTTGTTATTTATACAGTGAATGGTTCGCTATCTGTTCAGCTATCCAATCAAATAAAATATCTGCAAGGCACAATGTATAATCAATCCCATGGTAAGCAAAGTAAGTTACGAGGGAGGGATGGACAGAGTTAAAAAAATAGAAATAGGCAGAGCAAATGCAGTAAATGCAGCAAAAACAGCGACAACCTGCAGGAAGTTACAATTTGTTGAAAAGCCGGTCAAGCTTTTCGTCTCGAGGAGAACTTCTCGAGAAATTGCTTGGAAAGGTCTGACACCGTTTTGTCAACGTCACGAACTTGAATTTCCAGTTCAGTTGCACGATCAAAAGAAATCGTCGCTTGTTCAGCGGATGGTTGTATGGCTCCAGCTAGTAATTGCATTCCCGTACTGGTTGCCTCAGAAGTGGTCAGTGGAGCTATGTAGAGACACGGCTAACACATCACTCCTTGATAACCACGACCGTTTCTCACGGGCACGGACTGAGGAGAATTTTCGGCGCATTCGCTGTCGTCATCCGATCTCTTCCGCCCAAACATCATCTGACGCCGCATAGCCTTGGTCCTGGCTTTAACTTGAGCCATGTCCTCCTTTTTCGTCAGCAGACCTTGCTCTTCCCTTTCGACTTCGTCAAATCGTTATATGAACGCGTCGAGAGGTTCAGTATCCGCCTCAGCGACGGCTGACCGATATCGGAGCTGTTCGCGGCGTTCTTTAATGAGGGTTTCTACAGTCTGGCCTGGTTTTATGGGTACACCTGTACTAGTGAGTTTCCAGCGTATACACCTGTAGTCACTCGAGTACCTGTCTCGGCTTCAAATACGCGCACAGTATCCCTCCAGAATGGACTCTTTCGCCTTCTTACATACTCGCCTTGGTGCAAGAAGACACAATGCCGCACAAGCTTCGCCTTCAGGTCTTCGTAAAAATCTGCCTTGGTGACCATTTCAAGGATCTGTTTTCTGTGCGGTTGTTCTCTGCAAGCTGGCGACAAAGCCTTCGACAGTTACAATTTGGAGTCTGATTGAATAGTTAGCAATACGCACACAGATAGAAATTCAGGGCCCCACGGTGGTGGCTGCCGCGGGCGTTGAGCCGAACCAGCTCCCACCGTGCGTTCTGCGTCGCTTGTTGTTTGTTTACTTCGCGCTCGATTTAAAAAAATAAATAAACGACAATTTCTAGAGATATGCTCACTAACAGTTTAATATATATTTGGAGTTAATAAAAGATGATATGGCAGTGTGGATAGAAATGGTTGGAAATTGCTCGTACTTTTGTTCTAGAGTCATAGAGACTACGATTCAATAATCCACAATAACCCCTGACCGTTTCTGCTTGCTAACGGATCGGATGGTTTTAAAGTTAACTTATTTTTATTAATGCATCATCTTCTGTATAGTTATCTCGTTTACTACCGGTTATATAGATTAATCTCATTATCGTCACTGAAATTATAAATGCTTGGTCATTCAACAGAATGAACCAAGGCTCCATTTCTGAAGATTTACAACGACAGGAGGCAGCGCAACTTTATATGGATCTATTGCTCTCAAAAAGCCTCAACCAAATTCACACCGATGGCGCATGTCTCAAGGCATGTCTTGCTATAGCAAATACAATGGCAACCATATATATCATAGCGACATAAATCAGTCACTCACGGGCGAAATGGGGCCAGTGACCATTTAGCTTGATGACGGATTATAAAAGACCGTTACGTGTATGGCTCCGCTACTATCTTGGTACGACCCGGTGTTGCAGACCGGAGTGCCCAAAGAATAGCCGGAATCCTGATTTGGAGAATCAATCCAGCAATTAGCGCCCTCAAATACAGAATCATGCTGATGCGCAACAAAGGAAGCCACTGCACGATCTGACGAAACATTCGGATCATAGATATCGACTTGCATGGAAAGCCCATTATAGTAATACCCAAGGAGGCTGCTACTCATATGGGAATACACCGTTGGGCTAGCGTTGCCTCTATTTTCACCTTCAACCATACTCAGGACAATATTGAGGGGATTGTATGTCTGATTGGACACGGTCACGTTGAGATAATTGCTGCAGTCGGATTGGTAATTACAATATACTTGGGCGAACGTCCATCCATTTGCTGAATGAAAAAATCCCACCCATCGTCACCTGCCGCGAAGCAGGCATTCATTGCGGCATCAATCGGATAATCGCTCCAGTCAGCGGCTGTGGCGATCCAGTATGAGTATAGGAGCCATCTCCGTTTGATTCAATTCTTTGTACCAGAGGGAAAACGCCGCTGAACTCGTCAGCGTTGTTTTGTATCCAGCTGTAAATCTGATACTTGACTGGCATCAGCATTTGCATGATCGAGATTGTAAATCCGGGTGTAGATGCCGTTACAAGTTGGGGAGTCAGATCAGGTGGCCATGCCAATGAGTCAGTGCCTGTGGAGTTGATTAACGCAAACGTCATGGAAAGCTTGCCCCAGTCAGACAGAATGGCAGTCTCCATAGCGGCGGTGGCAGCTAGAAGATTGTTAAATTGAGTGTTTAACGTGGTCCAAAGCTCGCCGACCTCGACCTCGAACGGATCGGCTGAAATCTGCCCAGCTCCTTGAGCAGCGACACCGATGTTGATACCGGCCTGGACGATGTTGCCTAAAACAGCAAAAGCATTCACTGCCGCGCCATCGCCTGGTATGGCCTCAAGTACCGTGTAGAGAACGCCAGATATGACCGACAGGACAACACCTCCTATGTTGGGTCCGTCGTTTGTAATTCCGGCATCAGCGATCAAGCCCTGGACCAGTGCAAGCTGACCAGCGAATTCTTCACTATGATATGAGACCTGGGTCCAATCATCCACGGATATCGTTCCAGGGCAAAACAATTCGCGGATCTGGGCGACCCAATCGCTAAAGTTGGCAGTGAGGTCCGTATTTATGTACGTTGCCCGAAGGTCACCGAGGAAGTCACCACTGTTGACCAATTGCTGATTGATGTAGCTGTAGGCAGCCTGTTGATCTGAATTGGCCTGGAATGCTGGAAAGGGCTGTGGACCAGCGGCCAGAATGGAGCCAAGGGCATTGGGGGGCAACGTCGAAAAGAGTTGACCTGAAAGTTCTTGGCCGAGATCGGAGGTGACCAGATAGGAACTCTGCATAGGTTGGTTGCCCGAAACGGTAAGATAACGTCCCGTGCCAGAGTTTTGATAAAGCCCGTCTGGTTGTGAAACCCACAATTCGTCGTCAATTGCTGGCATGCCCTGTGTTTGAACATTGACGTAGTTGGTACCGTCGCCGAGTGGATCACCAAGCCCCAGCACAAGTTGTTCCCCCGTATAGTTGAGGACGCGTCCATCGGGAATAATCATCCACTTTTGGGTTCCAGAGCCCGGGACTTGCTTGACGATCACGACCTGCGTTCCCGATGACGCGGTGCCATTTTCCAGATCGAGTACTAGACTCGTTCCGTCGCTGCTGAGTGCACTCTGGATAATATTCCACTGGGGAACAGCAGCCGACGGCGCGGAGAAGTAGGGAGCAAATTGCCAATACTGATTGTCCGGTGTCTCACCGTCTGGCAGGCCGTCAACGACCACAACATTCCAGCCAGTAGAGAGCTGGCCACTCGCAGTCATCACCGCTTTGGTTGAACTGTTCTGGAGCATTCCATTCACCACCGTCCATTGTTGGGTAGGATCGCCATCGGACAACTCGCATAGGACAGCGTAAGGGGGATCAGAGCCGTCGAGGCCGATAACGAGCTGACTACTCAGCTGGCTGACGATATGCCCTTCACGATCCATGGTCCAGAGCTCATTGTCCTGACCTCCGCACCAGGGATACAAAATAACCTGAGTTCGGGCTTCTGCCACATAGCCTCACACATTCAATCCGTAGGAGCCACTTCCCAACAAATAACCGTCAGAATAACCGCCATTGCTCGTACCACTCCAGATAAACGATGCCATTTCTCTTCTAGCTTACGTGGCGGACTATCGGTAATAGCGGTTGGATTGCCAACGTCTACGCGACTCGTCCAAGGTGGTCATTATTGGAACGCAACAGTACAAGGATTACTATGGCGGAGATGCAAGCAGGGCGGCAGGGCGGCAATGTCAATAACAATTGCATGAACTACCCAGTTTATTCCCAGTGAAGATTTGTAATCCAAATTTTAATAATACACCTTCCGTGCGAGTAGCACTAGTCTATCCCAAGCTATAAAACGATTCAACGTGCTCCTCCACCTTGTATATTTTTCAAGTTGTTCGAGTTGTGGCCTTTGGCAGACCAGGTATGACTCCAGTAAGTGATGAAATAGCTACCCCAGTGATCAACTGCAACGACAAGTTTGCATCTTTCTCTGTCGTATCCCGGACTGTTGACGCTGCAGATACCTTTAAATGCATTTCCATCCAGGTTCCAGGAAAAGGGATATACATTCCAGAACGGAAGCACTTCCACGGCATGCTTCATCCTGTCCTGTGGTCCGAACACACCTGCCATGGGACTGTTGCTCAAGCGTTGATCAAGCTCATCCGAGTCTCTATATTTGTCGCGATATAAATTAATGCGTTCTCTGAGAGCTATAGGACCTGTAAGGGCTTCCGCCTTGATCTTTGCGGGGTCCCCTTCTTTGAGCTTCTCTATTACTCCTTCCAATGACAGGAGAAAGAAAGGGTGGCCAGGAGTAGAAGCCATCCATGCATTCGGGATCGAATGGTCAAAATTGTCATCTGTCCCCATTCGGCCAAAGAATGCCTTCCGCTCGTCCTGTGCTTTTGAGCTACTATGGTAAGACCCGTCGTAGCTAGATGAGTAAGGAACAGTGGTCACATTATGTGATTTGAAAAGCTCGTTTGCGGGACGCAAACATTCGAGGTCAAGGTCTGCGTACATCCTATGAGAGTTAGCATTGCAATCAGCACGTTTGCGACAGTACTTACCCGCCATAAAGATACATGTACATATTGCGAACTAGATCCGCGCGATATATCTCTCCCGGCAGTTTCTCATAGTACTCCAGAAACCAGGGGAAATACTTCTTGACCAAGTTCAAATTATCCTCGTCGGTCCACAGGACCCATTGCCAGTCTGGGTTTTGTTCCCGGCATGTGCGACTCCATACCTCAAACTTGGCGGGCAAATCGGTCGACGTCCAGCTCTGGTGTATAAGTTTCGGTACAACCCCAAAGTTCTTAGCTAGGGGACTGGACAGGACATTCTGCGCGGGTAACTGAGCGGCCTGGCTGTGACGAGCGAAGCCATTAGAAGATGATGATAAGTTGTGGATGACGATTAATGCACCAATTAAGACGACAACAATAGCAGCTCCAACAACTCTCCGTAGAGGAGAAGGCAGAGAAAAAACGATCATATTGTTTGTGTAAATCAGTGAGTAAGGCTCAGAGAGTTGGGAGAGTTATATGTCATCGACTGATCCGTAACGAGTTGGTGCAACTAGTCGAATTGGAGACACTGGACGGAAGCAATTGGATACGAAGCAACGACAGGAAGATAAAAACAATGAGTGAAGCAGGACCGATTAGTAGGCACGGTGGCATCTCGCGGAAGAGAGTTCTGCGCTAAACAAAAAATAGTCTTATTCCAACGGAGGAATGAGAAACAACAAAAAGAACGCCACTAGCCCCGTGAAAATCATGTTGCAGTTTAACAGTGGCAACTCTGCAAATCACGGGGGCCTTTAAGCGGGGTCCTTTCTATTTGGCGAGACAATAAACTTTTGCCACTACAGTAATGTGAGGTATTTTCATTGTTTCGACGATCACGGCGAATGTCGAAGCCCAGACTTTCTCAGCCACAGTGTGAGCAGTTGGTGATTGATTAGCCACTGCGGGTGTTTCAACCGCGCCGCGCGCCCTCTTTCGTACGCGGTGCATACAACTCTGGCTTTCCGCAACTGGCGCCTTAATTGCGCAAGAATGTGTGTGTTGATTTCCTACAGAAAACGTTTCAAACATAGCCTGCCTTTTGCAAAATAATATGTCCAGACCATAGCAGAGCTCCTACTCACATTAAACCTTACGAGTCCAACAGCATCAGGCTCTTCGCCTCAACTGTCATGGTCCACAGGACATATGCAGTCACACATCGCTATTTTTCATGTCGTACCCAAGGGCCGGCAACGTCTGGACTATGCTTATTCAGATGAGCCATCTGTTTTCGCCATCGCTGTCGGCCTTCCATACTTTGTCCAGTTAGTTATATCCGTTGCCTGAGGGATGTTGGACTATGTCTCCATCTGGTAACGATTAGTGAAGCTTACTTCGTAAGCGGGCAGAGATGACGGGCCTTGGTATTGCCCCTGCCCAGGGGCAATACCACATTTTGTGCACGCGCTTAGGGTCAGGGCTACTAATTCGCGCAACATCTGAACTCAATTTGTGCGGCTCAATTGGGTGCGGCTCAATTGGATGCGGCTCAACTGATTTGGCAAATTCTCCCTCACCCACTCACCAGTCGAGGCTTGCTGTCCTTACTGCGTGCTCTAAGAATCTGATATATTCGAAGTGTTTGAGAGGTAGCCAATTGGCAGGGATAATAATGAATTCATAAGGCAAGTAAGAATCTTCAACAAGTAAACCGTCAGGGGAATCTGGCACGAGCGGTGGAGAATGATCCGTGCTGCCAAGGATGCCGAAGTTAACACCAGCACGCCATCACCGGAAGTGTTCCAGTTTAAACGCGCGTATTCCATTTCCACTTTCCACAACCGGACTAGAATAACAACAGCGAGAATGTCATTCACGCCGCCGGAGGATTCTTCTTGCTTGCTTCTTCAGCCTGTTCTCGAAAGAACTCGCCTTCTTCCGGTACGGCATCGACAGGATCGCAGCCACTCTTATTTCTTATTTCGCGGATCCGGTCTAAGAACCAGAATGACGAAAACGGCTTATCGTCATCCAGATGCTTTTTTCCTAGCCTAACGTTGTTAGACAAGCCGCAGTATCTAGGGCGATATCTGAACTGCACACAGTCGTCCCATTCCCGACACAGCCTACTGCAATTTTCGTACGAGTCATAATCAGGAATTGGAGGCTTTGAAGCTTGTGGGTGCTGTTTCCGCCATTCCTCGTCCCGCTCTATTTGTTTGGGGTTCAAGCTCTGTGGATATTCCCGGATGTCCGCGAAGTTATCCCAATTATCTCGGCGACCGTCCTTTAGATAAGGCATGACGAACTCATGATAGACGTCCTTGAACAGAATAGGTTGCTCTCGTGGGAACTTTTGCTCAAACTCGTACAACTGCGAAATGTCGTGAGGGGTCAGGTGATGAAACGTCGTAATCTCTCGACACCAATTTTCTTTATTGTGTCGCACATTAGCAGGAACGTCAGCCTGATCCTCACAACAAAATCCGCCCTGGAAGCGCCAAGACACATAGGGATAATTGTCTCTGGACACAACGGCTTTGACGCCCCGATCTTTAAATACACGAGCCAGGACAGCATCACCGCAACAACGATGTTGTGCGTAAGTTTCATATGCATTTCCCAGCTCCGGTTCCTTGCCGAAAGTGCTCCTGACAAGAGCACCAGACATAACCACGCCTGAACCACCGTGCACGAACGGCAATTGTGCACTCTCATGAGTAACCGATCCCATGTATAGTAAATCGTCATGATTAATTGACGACAACCATCTCATCATATTCGGCCACAGTATATAAGTATCTGCGTCCATAAAGATGTACCACTTGGCGGTTGGAAATGAGCGGTACCCGTGTGCTACCATCGGCACATTCTTGAATTTGTCCAAGTCCCAAGCACCCTGAATGCCAGCCTCCCACAGTTCAATGTTAGCGTGTTCGGAGAGTAGTGCTTGTTGTTGGCGATAGGTCTTGTACTGCTTTGATTCCATTGTACTTGTCCCTGTCTGATTGAGAATATCGATTACAGGGATACCAGCGACCATGTCAGGTGCGTCAGAATAAACCGCAAAATGTGGCAACTGCGGTAAAGTTGTTCCTAGGTGAATTGGAAACCTTTGCCAAAGCACTGAGGCGCCGGTCTTAATCATAAGGAATACGTCCTCTGTGCCTGGAACGTATGACGTCTCGTATCCATTCGCGTAAATGCCATGTCCATGAGTATATGTCGAGTTAAATGTCTCAACAGCATGCGCCGATGATTGTGATTCTTCACAGGCCGGCTTGTCGTATGTTACATATGGAAGCGAGTTCTTTATATTTTGAATGTCAACGCTACGGAATGACGACGCCCACAGGTAAACAATGGTACCGATCAAGCCGACAATGGATATCGGCACGAATACTGCAACTAGCTTTCGAGGAACTATTACGTAGATGATTAGTTAGCAATATAGATATATATGTACTGAAGTCGTGAATCAGGCATTGTGGGCCCATATCCCGCGCCCGTGCCTTTTTCCCATCAAATTCAATTGCAACTCACTGCGTACTCGGTCGCTCAACCGCATATTTTACGCTGGAAAATATGATTGATAAAAACCGTGATCGTTGGATTTGCGAAAAGAGATGACTTTCTAGAACTTGCGCTACCTGCTGCACAACGGCAGACAATATCCACGGGTGGTAGCTGAGTGCGAGATAAATGTACAGCCGTGCGTTGGGGGTTTTGCCCTGCAGCCATGCCAAACACCGCGTGGCCATGCAGCCGCACGTACTGTGCCTAGCAAGATTCACCAATGTTCAGTATCTGCCATCACAAGCCGGGTAGCCAGGTTAGGCTTGCAGGGCATCTTCAATCGAAGCCGGGTAACAAGTCTGGACCGTATCGCGATAGCAATCCTAAAAAGTTTCAGGCACCAGAAACAGGACCCAGCAAACGTCCCATAGTAATGAGCCGCACGGGGAGAGGCAAAATTCGGTTTTCTCGCCACACGCAATATAACTTCAAAAGTTACTCCTCGTGTCGATGGCCATGTTGAAGCTTATGTAGAGTGTGAGAGGGTTAGACGCACATCCTGAACATTTTGGTGATACACCTACACGAAATTCTCTGGCAAAAGCATGAAATTACGATGAAAATGGGGTGACATATTTTGACGGCAGGAAAATTGGAGTGGCACTTTGGTCACCGAGTGCGCAACTGCCAGGCATGGAAGTAGTCAGGCCAACCTTATACAACTGCCCACGTTTGGGAGCGCTGGCTCAGGCAGGTCGCTTTTGTTCAGGAATCCAATCTCAGAATTTTGCGATAAAAATTAATGCAGTCGAGTCACCGTAGTTGGCTGAAAAGTGTGATATATTTTTAAGTTTTATATCTGGAAACCTCAGGGTGCTGAATTTAGTGTTGTCGCTCACTTGGTAGTCCTGAAATCTGTCAATAGTTGCATGCGGCAGACCTGTCTGCGGCGCAGAAGAGGCAAGGAACAACTGGGGAGAATACGTTGTTTGATGCTAAACGGGTAGGACGACAAGATCGTTGCGACATTATCCAAACCTCCATATTCAAATTGTATTTTGTGTCCATCGCGACACGCTCATGATATTGCAGACAGAAGTCCTTAGCGAGACTTTCTGATCACTAATAGAGCGTTACTGCCGTGCCAGGTGCCATCGTAGCACCATTCCTCTTTTGCTACTTCTCCTGGTGTCTACAAGGATTCAGCTTTGTGGCGGATCACTAACCCTGCAGTGACCTGGTCACTCCTGGAAAATACCCTTTCAGTAAGGCAACAAAACTACCTAATTTCCATCGTCTGAAATCTTAGGTCCCATGGTCCTCGAGGGAGATTATACCAGCTTCAACTGCATGTTGAACGGCAGGGTACACTGCTCTTGCAAAGTTGCTCTGCCGCGACAAGACATACTGTAACGTGATTCCATCAAAGTCCTGCAAAGGATTGTCGAGATCAATATTCTTAAACGCATGTAGAGCATACGAACTCGAATAATTCTTTTCCCATTCCTCTCTCGAAGACACCCTTGCCGCTTTCCAGAGCGCCTCTGCGTCTGCCGTGGTCAGGACCGGGCGATGCGGATCTGCGGCCCCCAAATGCGGAGCCCACCCATTATAATGGGAGCCGAAAAGAGATTGGGCGTCCTCTCGCTCCCAGCTGCTGGGGGCGAGGGCGTATCGCTCGAGGATGAGAACTTCGTGCGGAATGGCGGCGAGCGTTCTTGACAAGTCGGTGAGGAGTATGACGGCATGGGTGATCCATCCGCCGTCGTAGACAATATGCTCGTATTCAAACCAGAGCCTCATCATTTCTGATTCTTTTATAGCCATGAAGCATCCGCTGTTCGCGAGATCGTCTTTCTGAAGCCCAACAACGTTTGCGAATCCTGCTTCTCGTAGTGGCTTGAAATCCCGTAGTGGATGGACGTCCCAATCTAAGTATATGCCGCCCAGCTCGTAGACGACTTTTGCGCGAACAAAGTCGGATTTATTCTCGAGGTTGCGGATTTTCTCGCCATTGTCTGCGTAGTCTGGTGCAGTCACGTAGTGGACGACGACCTGAGGTAAGTTCAATATCAAACGTGACCATTTGTACGATGCATCGTCTGAGGTTTTCGCTCGCTCGACTTCGTAATCGGTAGCATCGGTATGTACGTAGATGACATCGGGGCTGAAGTAGAGACTCGCGGAGTATATGGAAATGAAATGCTTTAGTTGAAACCGAATTTTGCCTTGGGGATCACTCATCAATTGCACATAATGCACTATATTTGGAATCGTGGGCCGTTGTCCGTCGCTAGGCCGTGGTGGTTGAGTTCGAGTTGCAGGACTTGAAAGTAGATCCGTGTTGATGTATGAAAATGACACTGTAACGAACAATGAGAGTAAACCGAAAGCGACGATCGCTATAACAATCTTCCCCGTTTTGAAATTGAGGGGCAAGGGCCGCATGACGTCGAAGGACGCCGGAGAAAGTATATGAGAAAATCTGATGACTGACTGTGAGAATTTGAGAAGAAGGGATGGATGCAGAGCTTCTTTTCGGAGGCGCCGTTCCTAATAATCAGTAGTAGGGCGGTCTAGACTTAAATGAGGGTGGTCAGCCCTTTTACGGGGTTGTACTTCGTAACAATACAATGGTATTTTTGAAGTTTCATAATGGACACAAAATCCCTCACTCAAATCTACCATCTATGGTGATGCGGCGCAGAGTCCGTATACAGAGACTTGTGCTCGCGAAATAGGATTTTTTTTCCGGACTATGCCCAAGATATATCAGAGTGCGTACATTATTGTTGTACAATTAACGTATTGGAGAGGTTTCGCCACCATTTTTACGCCGCAATTTACATTACGTAACCCCTACCCATGTGCCTTGCTGTAAATTTTGTGTGTGGTAAATTTACACGACACGTTACGACCTGAATGCTATATTTACCCACTTTTAAGGTTAGCTTTAGCTTTAAAATAGCAGAATCTAAACCTTCCTCCAAGAAGATTTCGAGCTCGCAGGAGGCTCCTCTTCCACTCAGCCGTCCTTTTTCCCACTGATTTTCCACGGAACCATAGTTGATTCGATCGAGACATGGATTGTCTGTCTCGATGTGTCATATCTGCTATCGACTCTGAAATAGAGACTGTTGACTCACAAATTGTGATTCCATGACACGCAGCTTGGTGAGACTACGGCTAATACCCTCGAACCAGTCGTGAACGCAACGCCAATTCGATCTCAGATGCAAGCATCCTTCATTCCTCCGTTCGTCTTTCTTCGTTGACTTAGTGTCAGTTCCTACTCTCCATGGAAGTCCTACTCTAAAAATCGCTCCAAACCATGTTGTCCCTAAATCTCCCCACTTTTCGACACCCCAGCTCCAAGGACTTCAAAATATAGTCCGTTCTGCAACCATAAAGTTTGCATACAAAATGTCCCACCTCGGTGAAAAGACACCCTGACAGTAGTGCCTTTCCACTCTTAGGTCGTTGGTGCATCGCAAAACAGCTCGTTGAAGGAGAAAGAGCGCAAAAAAAGATAACCGAGTAGAAGCCTACGAGAGGCTGCGTGGAGGTGGTAGATACACTACGGAAATGGCAAATATAGGTGCGAAAATGGCAGGGCAACAGCAGGCGCCAGGGTGTGATGAAGGTTCTTCTGAAATGGAATGTATGGACAGATTAACAGCGAGCATGATGGTCTGCAACTGAAAGGTAATTGACGCATAACATATTTCTGGATTTCTTCAGTATGAAATTATTTAATTGTTACGAGACGACTCAATTTTCAGCAGATTAGATGAGTTGCTAAAAGGACACTATGAGACTGGTTTAAAATTATGCCCTTCATGACCTGGTGTAAAATATCTCGTGACTCAGCTGAGTCGGCCGCAGCTTGTGCACCCTGCAGAGCGAGCCATTCCGACAGCAACGCTGATATCCTTGCAGCTGACGGCCTATCCTCCACAACCCCCTCATTAAAATCGTCTTCGTCTTGCAGAATTTGCTGATAACTTTTGCCTGCCCCGCTTGCACGAAGCATCTTGGCGATTGCTAAATAAATATTGAACAGCTCTCCATCAGGTAAATCAATTTCATGACCACGAGCCCTGTTCCAAAAATAACTTCGCCACCATCTAGGCAATGGCTGATTGCCCCCTGTGTTTCCTCTTGGACTATCTTGCGTAACGTTATAAGTGAGTGTCATGATCTGTGCAGAATATGTTACTAGGGCTGTTTATGCCCTTTCCTATCAGAACAGCCTCCACGTTAGTACCAGCAAACATGGACAAGAGCTTGTGAGTAGGTTGTGGATCATATGAGACGAGGATAACCCTAACCTTCTCGTGCTATGGGAGTAAGAATACGGGTGTTAATGTTGAATGATGCGCTTGGTATGAAGTGCTTGTCTGTTAAACCACATTAGAAGAAATGCTATTGATATCTCCTAATATCCAAAATCTAGAATTACTAAATCTAATAATACATGACTCATCTATCGTATACCTTAGTATGTGATTGACCACCAATGGGCCCGCTGCTTGTTGAGGCTGGAGTCCGAAACTCAACGGAACACAGTAACAGCAGCTGCACATTGTCTGCGATGATTCTGACTCCCTCATGATCGGCTCAAAGTCTGTGATAAATGTTGCCATAGACGGAAAGTAACTTTTGACCTTGTGTTGCATCTTTCCATTTTACAGAAAGCGGGTCCGCACGATCACTGCGAGTCACAGAGGTTGAATAAAGTTCACCGAGTGAACGCGTTGGTAGGATAACTGTTACCCGGTAAAAAAGTCTTACGACTAGTCTGAATACGGCTAGAGCTAGATGGAAGAATTGAATGTTGCGCATTGTGCCAGTACAGGGCAGGGTATCGCATGTGGAAGTTAAGTTTCAACTGCGCTGCCATCATACCATACATTAGAGTTTGACGAGCCCCTGACTCGGGTAAGGTGATAGGAGACTGCTTATTACATGATGATGGCTGTACATCAATTTATTATTGTCAAAGTCCCGTAGTTCGGGAAGCACTCTCGCAGATAAACCGATAACTTGGAGCGATCATTATAACGACAAGCCTGTCGTGGTCGCGGGCGGCCGCAGATTAAAATGCAGCAACGTTGGGGTCCTCCAACTAAGACATAATATGGCGTACACAGATTTTAATTTCTCATACGGCTGTTCTGTCCTAATTTTATAAATAGAAGGCTGCGACTAATCGGTGGCAATTGTCCTCCTCAGACACCGCCGCAATAGATTATTCTACAATCCAAAGAGTCCTTAAAACTTTCCTCAGAGCAAGGATCCTCACACAGATCTCATATTTCGTTCCCCGTTATTCTTACTGTCGCGAGGTGTTCTTCTTCGGATGTTGAATAAATCAATATATCGATATATTCTATGACGAACTGATCAGGGAAGTCATCAAGTACATCATTCATGTCGTGATGAAAAGTTGCAGCTGCATTATTCAGTCAAGGCATAGTATTAAACTCATCCTGTAGAACACCTTGAATCATTTCTGATATTCTGATTTCGTTTTCTTTGTCTTCACCAATCGAATATGGACGCGGTCGTTTACCGGAAGAGTAGCGGATCTGCAGTTTCCATCATCAGCTAATGGCAGTGCAACATAAAGTCTGCGACTACCACAAGAAACGTATGAGAATTTTGAACCTGAAAAAACCAATTTCTCAGTGCCATAGCCAGATGGACCATTTCCAGCTCTTGAACATTGTTACGCGCCGGCTCTCGCCGGACACCCGGCTAGAAGTGCCGGCCAGTCGGGAGGAGTTCGACCTCGTGCAAGAGATCGTAGACACGGAAGAAGCAAAGTACGTAATTGACAGGGTTGTGTCTAAGATCTGCTGACGTTAGGTGCACAGATATCCTCAATATTGTACGACAGCCTGAGGAATTTGGCCGTCATGGTGGCTGCACCACTCCGCTTCATTCGGGAATGGCAGGTGCGTTGTTGACGAGAATCTCAAGTCAAAATCAGAAATTTATGAATCAGTTCAGACGTCACGGACAATCTCACTCAAGACGCAGAGCGAAGAACAACCAAGAATGCCGGTCGAGGGCTCACAACGAGAGCTGGGGCGGTGCGTTGCGATCCTCGGAGGAAAGCATGCCACATTGATAATTACAGTAGAAGTCGGGGTCTATCAGTCATATGTTAGTTTGCGGCAAGCCATCTCCTGGTCTGTAGTTGTCTTGGGTTGCCGTCTGAGCCTGGCGATGTCCATTCTTGAAAAAAGCCGCGGAGCACCACCTATTCGCTATTATACCTCACTCGAGGGAGGAAGCGAATGCTGTGCTAGAGGAAGCTGAGGATGTCTTGTATCAACAACTAATATAGCATCAATATGGGCAGCCATTGTCCACTGGAGACATTACTGGAACCGTCACAGACTTTTGTAAGTGATGAAATATAATTCTCTATAATACCAGCAAGTTAATATACTTATAGACCGTCGTACAAGATGGTGAATACGTTGGACATGATATCTCACCAAACCTTCATATGGTTGTGGTGGCCGGGCAACATGTTCAAGTCCCACCTCTGAACTTCTTCCAACGTGATTATGGTTTTGAGAAACAACTGCAGGGATTAATGGTGAAAACTGCGCTCCTAAGGTTACAAGAGAAAATCGAAGTCAGACAGCCTATCGCGTGACATCTGCTCTGCTTTTCCTTCACATTGCGATTGTATTTCTATTCTTTCTGCACAGTCAGATTCCTCTTAGTTATTATTATGATATCGTTAGGACTGTGGAGAGCTGCTTGTCTGTTATTTCGATGCATTGTTCTTACCGTCAAATTCCACATGCTGGAAAATAAGCAATACTCCATTTTGGGATGATCTTGTCAGGCTTATGATTGAGCGGTAATGATGAAAAAGAAAAGTAGTTGTATGCTCTCATGTGAAGGTATCATTGGTCATGGGGATTAGTTGGACCAAGTTCTGAGGGAATCGAGATGTATAGGGATCGTGACAGTAAACGTTTAATAAAAATGCTAATTTCTCTATGACTATGCGAAGTGGTAGATATTCTTGGATAGGTTGTAGTCGTTATTTGCGTATGGGACATTGCCAAGTACCTTTCTGGCCCGTTCTTTGGGACTGTACTGTCTTCCAGTTGCAGCCCTTCTGGTTAGTATTCGCTACGGACCATACATTCCAATTTATATTGTACTGTGTAATGCATTCCTTCTGAGACTTTCCTTTAACTTCGTTGTTTCCGCTTATATTGTGATATAAGTCAGACGCATCAGACGCAACAGAAGACTAGCACGTAGCTCGGGAGATGTCTCGTGATATCTGGAAATATTTCGTGAAGATAAGGTATGAGATAGCAGCTAATGGTCCAGGGCCTGTTAACGTACGGCCCATGTGCATGATAAACTCGAAGACGTCCCAGTCGACGAAAGGTCATTGGTTCGTACATATGTTCGTACATATTTAGTA
This sequence comes from Lipomyces mesembrius, assembly GCA_038497805.1. Lineage (NCBI taxonomy): Eukaryota > Fungi > Ascomycota > Lipomycetes > Lipomycetales > Lipomycetaceae > Lipomyces > Lipomyces mesembrius. The sequence continues at coordinate 19,356 of MU972948.1, forward strand.
TGTTGGACTTTCCTCATTATCAAGTTATTAGTTTTCAATCCCTGTCTATGTGTCCCGCAATTATACGTCATCGTCCAATATAAGCCGTCTCCAATGTCTTAGATAAGTGTCCAAGTGATCTTCGAGATGTTGAGTCGACGATTTTGCATTTGATCGTTCTGTTGAATATCCTTGAATACGAAAGCTGGTCACAGTGGATATTCACTATCTGGCCCTTGTTCGTTCTCGAAGCATAAACTCAGAAACGTGTGGGAGTCTTTGGAGCCACTATTCAGTAAAAATCATCTATGTACAAAGCGAAAGTAAACCACAATCTAATTCCTGTTTCTATTTGTCATTTGGCCTTCCCACTTGTGATGATCGTTCATGAATTTCTCGTGACAGAAATTCCAATTCTTCGACACATTATACTGTTTATCTTCAGTAGGCATCTGTAGAATCCTGCCTTTAACTTCAACACCTCCTTGACCTCGGAATAGATACCCGAGCCACATGTTTGCCCAGACAGTACTTAGGGGACCCCGCCCAATATGCACAAAATCAAAATAAAGATGTTCGTGACCCTGGACCATATTACCGAAGTCCATGATCTCCATATCAGTCTCATGAGCCACAAACCTGGCAGCTCGATTAATATCATGCAGATTACTGTTCCGCTGTTTCGTTCTTTGTAGCGTTGACATTCGGTACACCATTGGAACATCATTTCCGAATTGTTCCCTGAGTAGCGCAATTAGACTCCGCTCACGCTGCATGTAGAACCTGAGTTCGGGCCAGTTGAGCGGGCGTGAATAGTCAAGTTGCTTTTGCTTATTATCTGTCTGGTATGCAGCAGCGTACATACGTTGATCCCAGAGCCCAGATTGCAAAATAATTAAATCAGGAGATCTGCCGTTCATGCCGACGAGTTTATCAATCGTCGGCAGAAAGAATTTTGTCCAGCGCTCCTCCACTGGTACAATCTTCACGACGTCCCACCACCAGGAAGGTCGATTCGTCACATACGAAGAAATGTGCCAATGTACGACAGTGAAGTTCAAGTACGGAACGTGACACCATTGCGTGGAGTGCCGACCTTGTGGCCCTACCACTGGTGCCTGGTCCAGGCGATCACAGAAGAACGCTAGTTGGAATCTATCGACAGAGTCGCTGACCATGAGCATCCGTCTATTTTTGACCCACGACAATAGACTTTCATATTCTCTCAGATCTCTCAGCTCGTCGGGACTCAAGTGGCCATTTGGGGTCTCTGAAGCTATCCAATATCCATCTTCGTCAATTCTCCAGCTTTTCAGCATTAGCGTATGAAGTCTGGTAACAGCTTCTATCCAATTAAATGGGGACAATTCCAATACTTGACGCGGAGGTCGGCCTTCTGAATAAAGTTGTTCCGCGTTAATTTGCTCAATATTCCGTGTGTCCTTGTGATCCTGATCGAGTACTCCCTCATAGAATGGAACCCATGAGGCATCCGTCACGTCATCCTTGTCCCGAAACCAGACGAAGATTTTCAGCGTACGGATCCACGCATGCGCTTTCTTTGTCCAGTAGACCTATGACTGGCGAATTATGAGAAGACCGAGACTGATATGTAAACACGCTCAGGAGACCAACGATTGAGGCGACCACTATAGTTGATAAAACGACCCGAAAACCCACGCGTGCATTCAATGTCACCAGTCGTTGAAGCATTGGAGATTCCAGCTCTTTAATTACCTGGACTCTTTGTCAATTGGATATCCGATATCAATCTTTTGTCCCCAACTCCCTTACAAAAATTGCCTTGGCTTCGGGGTCGTGCTGCACGGCGACGCGGCTGCATTCTGATAACTCAAAAAGGTGTGTGCTTCACTGCCACAAGGGCTAGGGTTATATAATTCCATTCCGTATTTATTATCATTTTATTGAAGGAATGAATGTTGATCATGAAGCAGAAACAACTTCCTTGCTCTTGCAGATTAGGGAAGTATACAAATTTACAGTAATCGGTTCGGTTCTAAATATCTATTAAGTGATATATGGCAGTTCAAACCGCGTGAAGTATATGCAATCTGTACCAGTTCACTTAGCTTCTAATATTTAAGTCCTTCATAAACGTATCGTGACACACATTCCAAGCATCGACAGTTGTCATATCCATGTCGGGCATTCTGACCAAATCCCCACGCACTTCTACACCACCTTGACTTCTGAATAAGTACCAAAATACCATATTTGCCCACAACGCACTCAGAGGACCCTCACCAATATTCACGTCATCACTATAAAATGAATAATATCCTCTCACAATCCACCCAAAATCTATAATCTCGATATCAAGTTCGCGGCATGCGTATCTAGCCGCACTATCGAGATTCAAAACCGCGATATCTTGGTGGACTGTATTTTTGAGCGCGACAGTACGGTACAAAATTGGTACCTGATATCCGTAGAGATCACGCAATTTGGAAATAGTGCTGCGAAGAAGCCTCGTATAGAGTACTAGTTCATTAAAATTGAGAGTCCGGGAATAATCGATTCTCTTGCTGTGGACATATTCCCTGTACTGATTGACAAAGAATTGCTCAGCCCAAAGGCCTAACTGGAAAATGACGAGGTCTGGTGACACACCATTTTGTCCTGTGACGCTGTCCGATGTTGGGATGAAATATCGGTCCCATTTCCGGTCTATTGACTCTGGCGTTTCCACGTCGCTACTGGAGCAATTGTAGCCCACACAACCAAGCTGCCAGTGAGTTATGGTCAAATTCCATTCTCTGATATTGCATGTCACAATTGAGGTCTCATTCGAGCTGTTTGTTGGCTCATAGTCCGGAGCCGTGGCGAGCGAATTGCAAAGGTGGGAAACGAGAGATTCGTCCACTGAATCACCAACGACAAGCAAACTCCGGTTTTGCAGCCAATACAGCTGTTTCTCCAATTTTCGTAATATTTTGGCAGATTCCGTCTTTCGGCCGGGCCTCTTCTCAGTAGAAACTGCGTCACTCACGATCTTATACTGACGCAGTAGCTGGAACCACTGTGTTGGCGTACTTTTGAGAAAATCATTTGGTGGGATATTGTTTGGAAAATATCTTGTGTCGTCGACTATTTTATCCACTGGCTCGCCCTTTGTGTTCCAAAGTTGTGAGAATTGCTCATCCAATAATCCGCTATAGAATGGCACCCAAGTTGTGTTGTCAATTGTATTCCTAGTCTCCATCCATATGAATCCAGGTTGAGCGTATGGATTTATGCATTCATACGAATTTTCTGACGATATCAGTTCATGTCCATAGGTAGAATTTGCTGAGTATTCTGCTGTGTCCTCAATTTCAATTTCACTAGTCGGCAATTTATGTCTGAATTGCAAAGTTAAGAAAAGAGCGACGACCACTGTGGCTGCTAACAAAATATTAGCCAGCACTTTTGCTCCGTAAAAGGATGACTGCATTCTGCCAATCTCTTGCTTCACCACCCGAGAGTCATAGGAACAAAACAATGATGAGTACAGGAATACGGCTGCGTTATGGGAGGTGAGGGCTTGCCCTAATCCACCAGCAATTTGCTGCTTAACTTTCTTGCCACTGTGGCTGAGCCCAGAGATTAGACTAGTCATCTGTTTCTTAACCCCTAAATGATGCGAGACTCCGCTGATAGTGCACAGGGGAACAGCGTGTTACGCAACCAAAATCGTCTGCCCCTCACGAAAAGTCATCTATCTCAAGCCTCGTCCATATTACCGTGGGGTTCCTCGAGCGTTTCTTCCTCATGCCTTCGATGGCAGCTCCATGCTTGGGGTATTTCAAATATTAGCCTTACATCAATACTGGATTCGAAAAAGTTAAGCCGTGGTGGCAGTTGCCATGCCGGCATGCATGAATTTCGGGACAAGCCTGGTTTAATCTTAGGTTCGCGAACATGTCAAATGCTGTTCGAACATTGTCAGAGTTAACATCATTAAATTGTTCACATGCCGACGGATAATTCCCTTTGCAATATTATAGGCCTGTTGCTCTTTCGAAGTCATTGATCGCGAGTGGCGTGTCCTTGTCAACGGCACTCAAGGCAGTGACGGCAGTAAGGTATGATATGATTCTTGCTTCCCAGATCACAAAATTCTTTCCATCGTAAATAAGAATCTGTGCTCTCGTAGAAGAAGCAGCAATAGTCGAAGTAAAGTTTGTTGTAGAATTCATTGCGCTGTCAGGGCTCATAACCTTAACTGGAGTTCGTTTAGCCTATGAAGTTTCCAACCGAATAAAAAGATGCAGAAAGCTTCCTTCAACCATGCCTGCATCATCGATGTTCTACGGAACCCTGGTGGCCGTCGTCCACTATGGACGTGCACCCACCAAAATAGCTACGCTAGGTTCCGAGCCGCGTTCACATCTCTGTTCCAAACTGTATACACTCGTTACAGAGTAGTACAGGATGCAGAGTTAGTCCCTTGTCTCAGTTTGCATTGCGTTGTGCGTGGATATGAATTAGGTCTCTAAGTACATTCAAACTCGTTAGAAGTAAAAACACAAACGAGGGAACCGTACATAGACCTTCTCCAGGATATTCAGGGGCACGACACGTTTAGGATAGTTTAATCCTATACCGTTAAGATCATAAAATGACATAACAGGACACCCTCGTGAAAATGCCACCTAGGTAGGCACTCCACAGAGTGGCCCTTCACCCGAATTTGGGGTCAACTAAGAATAATAGGATTCTTCCCATCCCACTCGCTTCCCTCCGCAGCATCATGGATTCCCTCCGCAGCATCATGGATCATTGCCATCGCCTGACAGACGTGGCCAGCACAAGAAGACTCGACTGCTGTAGATGACGAAGACATTAAGCGCGAATGCATTGAATACTTCCGAAGCACACCTATAAACAAGCTAACAGCTGCAGTACTGAAGGCCTTCTACGAAACACAGTCTATCCAGAATTCAGTGGTAAAATTGTGAGGGTCGAGGGTCGAGGGACTCAAGGTCAGAAGGTTCGCACTATATGTTACGCTAGCTGGAAAGCAAGTAACTGTATATTTTAGAATATTAACTATGAGGACTCGACGGGGGACAAGAGTGTTCTTATGTGCGTTCCTGCGCCCCCGTCCGAGCCTCTACATCCAATGAAAACTTTTGCAAATAAACCCAAATAAAATAATAAAAGCATCAATGTTATAAATAGAAATAAAAGCCTCGCACACGAGCGGAAGGAGCGCCGACCGAGGTCCGAGGTCCGGTTCCGGCGGAGGACACCGACGGCTCGGAGGTCATCGATTGGTACGAGACACTCAGGACGACTCAGGGGGTTCATCCTGACAAAAAACGAAAGAATGAAAATATCTTTAACCACGGTTACTGGCTATCTCCGCAAGTGGGGATTCTCACTAGGTCGTCACACTAAGGATATTTACTTTGATGGCCATGAGAGAGAGGACGTCGTCGAATATCGGCAACAGTGGGCCCAGAGAATGATGGCTTATCGTTCGCAGATGAAGGAATATGATGGCAGAGACTGTGAGGATGTGATCTGAGCCTGTTCTTGCCGCCGGTGCCAGAGAGATTGTACTCATCACCCATGATGAGTGTTAATTTAACAGTAATGACGACAATGCCATTACCTGGACCGAAAGAGGTGAATCACTTATCAAGAAGAAACAGGGCCTTGGCTTAATGGTCTCTGACTTCTATTGCGCTTGTCATGGACGGTTGCATTTCGAACAGCAATCCGCCCGAGTGATTTTTGAACCTGGGAAGAATCGTGAAGGATATTGGAAATCAGAGCATATGGTGAGACAACTTGAATCCGCAATTGAAATTTTAGAGAAGTTACACCCTGGATGCTTAGGACTATTTTGCTTCGATCAGTCATCTAACCACCAGGCACTGCCGCCTGATGCTCTTGCTATTTCGAAACTGACATTGAATGATAAGGTTAATAGCTCTCCAATTGTCGATAGATTCGATGAGCAAGATGGCCACACTGTCTGTCAGCCAATTGTTTATCCCAATCATGTGAAAGCCGGAGAACACAAGGGCATGAAGACAATATCAAGGAAAGATGTCTCTGTAGAGATGGTATGATCTTCAGATGCAAAAAGAAGGCACCTGCTGTTGACCTGACGCAGCCCGTGTTTTGTTGTGCAACTCATATTCTCGCACAGCAGCCTGACTTCTCCACGCAGCCTTAGCGACTTGAACTTGCTGTCCGCACCTCGGGCCATATGTTTGAAATGTACCCCAAATTTCATTGCGAATGCAACTATATTGAGCGTGTTTGGGGATATGCAAAACGCCAGGCCCGAGCAGAGTGCAACTACTCATATGCTGAGATAAAAGTCCGCGTTCCCAAGATTCTGGACGACATACCGATTGGACGGTTGCAGGAGTTTGCTAGGAGAGCGTGGAGGCACATAGAGGCTTTTGCCCGCAATCTAGATGGGAAGACTGCGATCTTCGCAGCGAAGAAATACAAATCCCACCGAAGACTGCCAGCGACACTGGATTCAGAGTAGACTAACAAAATTGTACCATAGTATTTCTTGCCTGATATATTATGCTCGGCCTCACATTTACGCAATCAGTTTCAAAATTACGCTGTAAAAAGGCAGGGTTAGGGCTAAGGTGAAATTATTGCCAGTTTCTCGGAATTTTCGGTTACGGAGGCACCCTGTCAATTTTCATGCAGCTTGAGTCAAACCTATCCAGCCACAGGCGCGTGTAACCGCACGCCATTACAAACGCCATGCGCCGCGACGGGTCCGGGAGGCTAATTGATGACACCGAGACCCTGGTTACGTGTGGCGATATTTCCGAAATCTTGCCTGTGGTTTTGCACAAAAGGAAGCACAACTTCTACTTTTTCGCTTCTTAAGCGGATTCAGGGTTCAGGGTTCAGGAACCCTGATAGGAGGTAGTGCGCCTCTGGTTATTGGCGGTGGAGTGTTGGGAGATACCTGGCGAGCTGACGAGCGTGGAAAGTCAGTGGCAGTTTACTCTCGCGCCTCTTCTTGGTCCTGTTCAATTCTACATTGCGTCATCCCTATTAATAGATGCAAGACCTATCGCAGGCGGTTTTATTGCCGAGAAAACCCCTTGGCGATGGGTATTCTATGCCACGTCTATTGCTGATGCTGCCATTCAAGCCTCTGGTACGTTGAAACGATGCTCAATGTTGCTGGACGCTAGTCTCAACCTTTTGTCCAGGTATTTTTTCTATGCTCCGAAGCTCCTGCGCAATAAATGCCAAAAACTGAAGAAGCAAACAGGAAACCCCAAACTTTACACGGAATACCAGCATCCATTGCATACTTTGTCGGCTAAGCTAACAAGCTCCGTTGTTCGCCCATTTCGCCTTATAGGGACCCAACCCGTCGTTCAAGTGCTCTCCATCTACATGGCGTACATCTACGGCTTGATGTACCTTATTGCCCTCGGTCTAGGGTTCTTCATCGGGTCGCAGTTCAGCGCGCAGATCAATGATCGTATCTTCCGCAAACTCGTAATAAAGGCCAGGAGAAACCTGAATTTCCACATCCCTTTCACGGTGCCGGAAAGCATCCTCGTTCCAGCCGGCCTCTCCTGGTATGGCTGGACTGCTGAGGTGCACACACACTGGATCCTCCCGAATGTCGGAGTCCGCCTCTTGGGGACAATTGTCGCGTTTCAATGTATCCAGACTTATCTTGATGCGTACACTCGATATGCCGCAAGCTGCCACCGTCCTCCGGAGTCTGGCTGCGTTTGGGTTTCCCCTCTTCGCTCCTACAATGTACAAAGCGCTAGATTACGGGTGGGGTAACAGTGTCATCGCGTTCGCTGGACTTGGTTTGGGCATCCCAGCACCGCTGTTGTTGTCGCGCTTTGGTGAGGCGCTCAGAAAGCGGAGTACGTTTGCTGCCGGCGGTGGGTGAAGTATGCGCCACGGAAGCACAAGCGCTAGTATAAGCAGACGATAGATCAAGGTCCGTCCATAAGCCAGAAATATGCAAACACTATTATAGTTAACAATATTATTCTAACCAAAGAGTGAGGATAAATCTGTAGCAAACATCGGGTGCATTCTCGTCGCACAAGTTTCCTAGACGCACAAACCAAATTCTTTCAGAATAACCCTCTCCCGTAGTATCCTAGCAGCATCGGCACCAATAGATTCATAAGCAATAACACGTGACTATGCCTTGGACGATGCATCCGTATGGTGCGCAATCTCCAACTGGTCAGGGTTTGAGTCTGGTTGCCTACGTACAGATGTGTTGTTCACCTGGCTGTCTGGGCGCCAACGGAAGATAAATGTGGTGACAAAAAAACACGGGGTTGGGAGTCTGGGGCATATGACTCCATGTAAACTGATCTTTTCAATGTGCCCGTCGATGCAGATGAGACACCTCTCAATCGCAAGGTTTAGGAATAGTGCCAGCAGAGCATTTGTAAATGTTGGGGCACGATCATGCAGAAAGCGGAGCTGCGTCGTCGCCGTATGTTTGCTCCGATTTTCCAGTCTGTTGGATAGCTGTTCTGACAAAGACAATGCCATCGCTTATAGGTTATCGCAGCTAAACTCGAGGCTCGTATTAATATTATGTGTGTCGACCAGAATCGTAGAGTTGCACGGGAACTACTTGATTGGATGAGCGACTCCGGATTGATTTATCCTCAACCCACGTAAGGCGCGACGAAGCACATATATAGAAAGAAGCAGTCGCGAATAGAAGTTGCAAACACTTCCCTCACCAACAGCTAGCCTTTACTTCTCTAAACAGCACAAATTTGACTTTGGCCTAATCGTGAGATGAATTACCTGTTAAAACTTGGAAATTAGGCAATAACTAATGCAGATTAGGAATGTCACATATATTTCGAGCTATAGTCTGGGGGGGTTGTGTCCCAAAGATTCGCATTGCTCCTATTATTGTTATTACATTTCTATACTTGTTAGAGATAGTCTCAGCTTATGAACATGGTAAACTGTGCGTTACTGCAGTGTTTCACGGATATGAGACTTATTTTGATGGTAGTATCCAGACAGTAGTAGAAGAATGTGGTTTAGTTGTATACCAAGATGGTGTCAATCTTACAAAAGTGATGAGGCCGGATTACTTACTGCTTGTTGACCTAATTGGGTCCGCTAAAGTCCCGACAGAGTTCAAGTTCGGTACTCGCGTCTGTGCACTCCACGGACACTGGGATTCACAATTTACAATCCCACCGTGGGTACCATACATTTCGCGTATTACATGTGGCGGCACAGACCGAATTTGGTCTATAACTTCGTCAGATGCAGGCTATCGGGATTTTTTTATGATTGGTAATAATCCGCCTAATGATCCTACGGCATACTATATGGATTATTACACCATGTACGGAAAGTATTGCGGATCGTACTGAAGTGATGGCAAGAGAGAGTTGAGAAGCGAGGGGTAGAGTAGGATCTCTGCTCTTTGATATTGCTCTGGTCAAAAACGTCCATCCATCCAAGGGGGCGCGTGCTTCAATCTGACTTGTAGTTGAAGTCGTAGGTCGCAGTAAAAATTCAATGTAACTTCCTTTTTGATGGGTTTATCAGAATAAGACTAGTATTACTCGTATCATATTAGGGCTGCACACGAATAAAGATATTGCTTATTCGTATTCTACTATTGGTTTGGGAGGTATTATTCGTATTCGATTCGTAATATATATATGATTTTAAATCTTGAAACAGAAGCTTATTACATAGGATCAGCATCTACAAATAGATTCTATGCAAGATTTAGTAATCATTTAATATATTTTAGAGGAAGTAAAATTATTAAAATTAGCTGTAAAAAATATGGATTAAATAGATTTTTATTTATAATATTAGAACTTTTATATCTAATAATATATTTAATAATATAAGTAATGAT
>MU972949.1:0-35025 GCA_038497805.1 Lipomyces mesembrius
AACCCTGAACCCTGAACCCTGAACCCTGAACCCTGAACCCTGAACCCTGAACCCTGAACCCTGAACCCTGAACCCTGAACCCTGAACCCTGAACCACTAAACCCAGATCTGAAAATCCTTATAAACCGCTTAGAGGCATATTTTCGATGCAACCGCCTAAAATAAATATCTCTTGCTGAATATTGCACTAGCGGCAAACATTGGTCGCCAGGGATTCTTATATTTGCTGTGACGACACGATTCTCTGGCCTACTCGAATACGACTGTTTGTGGTAATATATATAGTGTACACTAGAAATGGTTGCGATTTATAAGTGGTATAACGCACGGTTGTCCACAAGACCAATCTCGACTCAGTGCATCACGGCCGGGGTACGAACATTGTCGCCTTCCCGATTGTTGGCGCTTTTCTGCTAACCGAATTAGTTTCTCTTTGGGGCAGGAGATGTTGTTGCTCAGACGCTTTCATCCGACCCCGCATTGAAGAATAAATACGACTATATACGTACGGCTCGAATGTGGTTTCACGGCAGTGTCATCGTCGCTCCTTGCGCGATTCATTGGTACAAGCTAGTCGGTACACGCATTGTGGTTCCCGGCCGTCCCAGGCTTGAAGCACTGGCGCGAATAACGGTTGACCAAACGGTTTGGGCGCCAGTTGGTATCGCCTCATTCTATGTGAGCATGGGTGCTCTCCAGCTACATTCTTGGGATCAGATTAAGGAGGAGTTGAGGACAAAATGGGGACAAACGATGGCTCGAAACTACATAGTCTGGCCAGCGGTACAATTTGTAAATTTTAGAATCGTTCCTTTGGACTATCGACTAATGCCTGTCAATATTGTCTCCATAGCTTGGAACGCCTTCACGTCCTGGTCTAGTTCTACCAACATTGCCGAGTCGATGGTAACTCTGGAGAAGGCTGAACATAAGGTCGAGGAGACCCTAAGCGTAAAGGGCGAGAGGAAACTCTAACAGTAATTTGACAGTCTACCGATATTATTTACGGGTTGCAACATTTAAGCCTTTCTTTTTTGTTTACAAGAGGTCAATTCCTACCAGGTCTGGCAACACTCTTAAGACCGAACGACTCCATATAACGTCGCACAGTCGAGGCGAGGAGAAGCACTGAGGCTGGACCTGCCATACTGTTAGATGATGAAAACAATAGATATATAAAACAAAACAACAAAATAACAGCCTTAGAGAGCGAAAACCAAGAGCGGACCTCGGGCGGTCAGCTATATACTATAAACTTACGATAACGAATGACATGTGCATCGGCGAATTAAGTCGACTTACGCCACGAGACAAACTAACCCAAACCCCATGCCCGTAAACGCTCAACGAATGTGGCCATACATGGGATCAATAAAAGTCGACCACCAACGCTCCGCAGGCATCAACTCAAAAGGCGAGAATGTGGAATATGCCATCCTATGATTAAACTATCAAACTATCAGTCGCCACTTAGGGCCTTCTTGGTGTTTCCCCTGGACCTCGAGAGTGGTGAATGAACCTTCAAAAGCAAAAGGACTTACGGAGTTGATGGAGGTAAGACAATCAGAGATTGTCATGGGCACTCAAGAAGAAGGAACTCAACAATATGATGATGCTCTAGGACGCGAAGTAGGGCTGTTCACATTTTGCCGATATTGACGATATTGGCGATACGATATCGGCAAATCGGCAGATAATTACGCCACGTCTTTTCAAGATCTATCATTAGGCCCAGTATGTGTCATAACAAATCAAATTTTGTAACTCAACTATCGTATATGTCTCCCATGAGCATCAACATTCTTATTGTGGCTGCCTTCATGAAGTGCCTCCGAGGCTCACCTGCTGTGTGGTACAAGACACTCAGGAGGAACTCATTGTGTGCCTCTCGGCCAGATTAGAGGAAAGCCAGTTATTTGTATTTTGTTAAGTTAGAAATTACAGATTATAAGTACTAATTACAGATTATATGGTGTGTCCAAAAAATTTCCTTGTTCAGGGTAATGAGACATGTCATATTATATCGTATCGTCGCCGACATTGACGATATCGTAAAGTCCAGCTTCCAACGTCTGCCGATACGGTAGACGACAATTATCAACAGACATTAAGGTCGACGACGCAGATTGCCGTTTGGCCAAATATTGCCGATATCGCATCGTGAACAGCCCTAACGCGAAGACCTAAAAGCGTTGCATCTGCCTTTAAGTCTTTTTGGGACCGATCCATCGCGCGAGTGCCATGGCTACTGCCACTGTCGAAAGGATCGAACATCGAATGCTCATTAAAGAGCTGAATATTATATCGAGCCAACTCATGGGAGGGGTGGGATTCGCGTCATTGAGACAAACAACTGTGGCAAACGAACAAGTCGCCGCGGTTGAAGCCATTTTTGCGGTCGGGACTTATGGCGCTCATGCTCGCATACGTGCGTATGGGTGCACACGAATAACGACTTTACGAATATTCGCATGAGTAAAATATGCATTATTCGTATTATTCGTAAATCCTTAAGAGTACTAACATCGAGTCGAAAGCTGGAAATCAGTATGCTACCCCGTGGCCGCACGAGCTCCCCGCCTCCACTTGTCCCCACATTTATTATCGAATTTGGGTAAGACACCCGCAGATTAGTGAACTGACCACATTGCCACTGGAGGGTGTAGGTGGCGAAGGATAAATATTTCATATCCTACGAATACGAATAACGAAATCTTTATTCGTGAACACCCCTAAAATTTTATACTATTCGTAAAGTTAATCGCAAAACTGAGAACCTAATCATAAAGTAATCGTAGGGTCTACCGCAAAATCGTATAGTAATCGTATTCCTAATTAAGGTATGGCGTGAAAAAATTTACTATGACAACGCGTGGAACGCGGTTGTCTGATACACACTATCTGGATCTGTTAGTTGTCATTTGCCGCTCGCTTGACAACTTAGAAAATATGGATCCTCCGACGCGACCCCGCCGAAAGGAAGTGCTTGATTATTTATTATTGAATGATGGTTACGAAGGAGATGAGCCGATGGCGAATATCTTGGCAGACAGTGCCCAGTCGAGCATAGAGAGCTCTTTTGATCTGGGACCCGAGGATTCTATCAGCCAGATTGCCTCTCAGTCTTTCACTACAGGATTAGCTGAGGAAGTCCACGATCTTGAATGGGGGGGTTTCAGGGTTTAGAAGCCATGAAAGTCAGGGTGCATAAAGAAATCCACCTATGATTCCCGATTGTACGGAGTCAATAGTTATCGCTGAGAAGCCCAATTAGAGTCTCGCATGCGCTCAAAGTTGCCCCCCCCCCCGAAAGGCTCAGCGATCAGATACAGACAAATACTTTGAGGAAGAGACGGTAGCTGTCAAGCCGCTACTGATGAGGGATGGCTGCTAAGGTGGTGGAGGGCCACAAAGATGAATACCCGAGAATGGCAGCCGCCGCCAGAGACTATCTCGTGATTCCAGCCTTTGAAGTGGCTGCTGAGAGATTATTTTGTGACGGAAGAGAATTGCTTGGGTTAAGACGGCATTCGATGGGGTCAGGAACCATGAGAAAGCTTACTTTACTTGCAGATCACTATTCAACAGCAGCTGAACGGTAATTTTGTGCCTTTTTTATAAAATTTATACGTTTGTCCTGTACGTGTGCATTTCAGAGCAGATAATGAAAAACACGTGCATGACTATACGATTTTTTTTTGAATAACCAACCTCAGCGCTCGTATAGTTAATCGTAAAGTTTTACATGGACTCGTATAGTAATCTTATTGGACTTTACGAATACGAATAACGATTAATCGCAAATCGTATCCACCCCTACTTACGTCGCGGTTATGTCCATGGTATGATGTCGCAAAAAATATGCCGTGGGAAAGCTAATATAAATATTGGGATAACGCTTTGCTTTGATGCAGTATTGCACAATTTTACCTAAGATTCGATGCTGATGGCCAAAGCGCTCAGCCACGGCAAGTCACGATGGCAGTTAGGAAAGGGTAGCTTGGCCAAATTGGGATTAGAATCCGGGCCACTTGGGCCAACTTCGTGCTTACTACAGTGAATGACGCGACAAGATCAGTAGAATTGCGTCATACAAGGCCTCAGGGTTAATACGCGTTATCAACCAACCACCGCTTGCAGCCACAATTAGTCGGGTCAAGAACCCTGATACATGCCTTGACAGTATCTCAGTGACCGACGTCGGAAGCAGATGGTTCGTGGTTCAGGGTTCAGGGTTATAGACCCAGAATAGTATGCGCTGAAAAAAAATTACGGAGTACCTTTGGGCCACTATCGGCTGTTGACAATGGAGACTCGCCTTCAGTCACTTCCGTGTCTTGCGCAATTCTGTTGATAATTGATTTGGCGAGGAGCCATCGCGCAAATTTTGATTCCATACCGTCGTTGCACATACAGAAAACTTTAGGCAGACCGTCTACTACATGGACATCTCCACGACAGCGGCCAAACTCTCAACCCTCTCGCTCGTTCCGTACTTGACCATTTGTGCAGAATTTTGCATTTAGGCTAAAGCTGCCAAACAGTTTGATGAAATCCTCAGACACCTGCCGATTTTGCAGTCAGTCGCCCACGCGGGCCTAATTGTGCTTCGGATTAGGTATCAGTTCAAGAACCGGATTCTTAGAAATTTAAGCAAATTAAATCGAATACAACTATAAGCTTTACATGTTTCTCTTGTTTCGATACTACAAATGTGCAACAGGTAACAGCCGCGAGAAACTAAGAGCCTCTGTGGAATGCGAGGAAGTAAGGTGGCCATCTCGGGTTGCGAGGGCGCAGCGGAGCAAATCCCTTGCCGTAGCCCCCTATAATAGTAGACGATTTAGAAAATTCCTAAGAGAAGGCTAACAGACCCCTGGGAGAGGAAGTTGCTTGATCCAGCTGGACGCTATGTACGTATTACGGAATTAGTCAACTTTCTAGCTTAATTTAAGTATGTCACGTGCTAACTTGCGAATATCGAATAATTATTCGCATACTTTAAGCCTGCGAATAAAATTAGCGAATGTTATTCGCACTGTTTTGAACTGCGAATACGAATAACGAATATTGCGGATATCTGCGAATATTCGCATTCGCAACAGCCCTACTGAAGAGTGCGAGTGCGCATTCAGAAAGGGGTTAAGTCGACCGTTGACTTTATGCACTTCGAGCTGATCTCGTAATTGTGTGGACAGATTGCATCATGGCGCCATCGCGGTACAGAACACCAGTACCAATGATACCAGCGTCGTACGTCATACTAAGCTCAATTTTCGTGACGATAGGTATTAACCTCGCGTTATCAGTGCGAGCTTTTTTTAACTACGCTAAAGCAATGCTTTGGCTAAAACTCTTGACCCGTGACTATTGCATATCAGGCGCCCGCTTGCTGTCACTTTCGCTTATCATGATGTCGCAATTTCAGGACTGAAAAACGTATTTCACATTTTTTGTAATCGTTTACGTTTGTGTTAGGCGGCAGCCGTTAAAAGCACCTGGGCTGTCCCTTTCCTTGGGTAATCCCTGTTACTCATCAACCATACCTACAATGTCTTCCAACAGCGACAACTTTCACCAAGAGAAAGCAACAGTTATAAGCGACAGGGAGCTGCTGGCCAATTCTCCATTGACCTCGGCAAAAGATGAACCGCTGGTCTGTGTTGATAGCGCGTTCAGTAGCAAGGGACTCTCTTTGGCGCAGCACGCTCCGAAGAAGTTCTACTTCTGGCAGGTTCGCGGTCCGTCTGGAATTGACCTAGATGGAATTGCGACTCAATATTCGGTGTTTGATGATCCTGCGCTTGCAAAGCACTTTCAACCTTGTGCAGAATATGAAAATTTGCATCGCTTTGATCCAGCCGTGAGATGGACATGGCGCGAGGAAATTGTGCGTTAGGCCACAGACACTGATTAATCTCTCAGTGCCGTTCTAGTGGCTAACCAGCCTTGTAGGCTCTGCTGAGGAAACTTGACCTAAGGATTATGTTGTTTGTTGGCTTCATGTTTGGAGCACTGCAGTTGGATCGTGGCAATATTAGTCAAGCCAATGCAGACAACTTTCTCAAGGATCTCCATCTGACTACTAATGGTACGAAGATTTCGGCAACTGGACAGAAGAACTTAGGTTAGGTACTAATTGAGACATGTTAGATTTTAACAATGGTAACACGATTTTTACTGTCTGCTTCCTTCTCGCAGAGTTGCCTTCTCAGCTGGTTAGCAAAAAACTCGGTCCAGATCGTTGGGTGCCTACACAGATGGTTCTGTGGTCAATCGTTGCATTCTCACAATTTTGGCTGAATGGGCGGAGCAGTTTTTACGCAACCCGGGCCCTTCTGGGAATTCTCCAAGGTGGTTTTATAGCAGATTGCACACTGTATCTCTCGTATTTTTACACCGCATCTGAATTACCAGTGAGGCTGGCGTACTTTTGGGCGGCAGATATATTAGCAAATATTATTGCATCCTTCCTGGGTTTTGGTATTCTTCATATGCGGGGCGTTCTTGGCTATTCTGGTTGGAGGTGGCTGTTTTTGATTGAAGGTCTAATTACATTCATTGGCGGCATTTTGGCGTATGGCATGATGCTTCCGGCTCCTACCAAGTCCAAATCGTGGCTGCGCGGCGAGAATGGATGGTTCTCGGATAGAGAAGAGTTCATCCTTGTGAACCGGATACTTAGAGACGATCCTTCGAAAGGCGACATGCACAATCGGCAGCCGATCAATTGGACGAACTTGTGGTACTCTCTTAGTGACTACGACCTCTGGCCCATTTATATTATTGGTTTCAGTTTTTCCATGTCCACAAATCCCGTGGGAACCTTTCTTTCATTGACGTTACGTTCGATTGGCTTTGGCACATTCCAGACTACGCTCATGGGGTTGCCCTACCAAGTTGGAGGGCTGCTTACAATGCTTCTCGTGACTTATTCCTCTCAACGATTTAACGAGCGTTGCTTTCACGGTATCCTTAGTCAGTTATGGACGTTGCCGAACTTAATCGCTCTTCGATCTTTCGGTTCTCGTTCAAACAGATGGTCAAAATACGCAGTGACGAGTATTCTACTATCGCACCCGTCAACTCATGCGGTTCAGGTTGCTTGGACTTCTCAAAATTCAAACTCCGTGCGTTCCAGGACGGTATCCTCAGCTGTATACAATATGGCTGTTCAGCTTGGAAGTATTGTGACGAATTATATCTACCGCAGTGATGACGCACCGCTGTACAAGCGTGGCAACAAAGACCTAATTGCGGTCTGCGGCATGAATATCGTCGTATACTTAAGTGTGAAGGTATACTACGTTCTTCGTAATCGTTTTCGTGATCGCAAGTGGAATTCGATGTCTGATGAAGAGAAGGAGTATTATCTTGCTACAACAACCGACAGGGGTAATAAGAGACTTGGTTTCAGATTCGCACATTAATTAGAGGATAATTTTAGAGTTATGCTGTATTCATACAACAAGGTGATCGCTAAGAGGAAAGCGGCTACGTTTGTACATAAATATTCTTTGCTCTTTTATTGTTGAAAAACTGGTTAGTGGAATAATATTGTGTGGTACTAAAATTCGACTGCCCTCATTTTATTCAGATTAGATGTGGGAATTTTTTATATCGTTGCTGCTAGCTTATGTGCTGGGCCTGACACTGAAACCCTGATGCTGTCTCGAAGTTTTAAGACACAGAATGAACGGCATTTGATTAACGAATCCTTTGCTTTGAAGTCAAGGTCTTAGCAGCTCCTTCAATGCCGCTTGGCGTTGTCAAGTCCGAAGACACATGTTTGCATTCACTGTCTATAACCAAACCTCAATGTGTCGTCAAAGAGCTTTATAGCAGAACATTAATAGCACTGTTTTGGGGTCGGCCATCTGGCTGTTTGGAGCCGTTGGAATAGTCACCGTCAAATTTTTTCTTGTTGGTCGATCCTAGAGGCCAAATATGGTCTAGTAGCTCTTTGCGCGAGCCATGATGTCGAATTGAGCTCATGGATAGAGTTGGGGAGCGTCACCACAGTGTCCATCTCGGTGAGATTGTTGTACTTCAAGTACGGTAGGTTATCTATAATACCAAAATGTCAGTTATTTTAACAGCAAATCAGACAGCTTGAACGTCAATAACTCTGATCTCTGAAATGCTTCGTCCGTAATTGTTATTCTAGAAAAGGCTCATTCTATTGTATATACTTCGAATAAGGCGCGTAAACGTCCAGTATGTTCTCTGGAGGATTTTCCCTCAGAAGTGTAAACACATTTTCCGATTCAGAAACGATGGTGTCGCCCTTCACCAGAGGTATATCCCTCGATACTGCAGCTAACATCGCACTCGATATCTCAGTTGCCGAACCTGGAGATTCCGACGAACTATCCAAGTTAAGGGGTTTGTCGTGCTCAGCTGACGAGTCGCTGATGCCGCGCGTGGTGCTGATCTCACTCGTGACATGGATCGCCGGTCTGTGGATCATGTTCACCGTAAATAGACTCATGACGTACTGAATAATATGACGAAAATCGAGATATGCCGATGCAGTGAAGGGAAGCGAGTGAGAATAGTTTGTAACCTGACTGGCTGGGCTGTACTGGTCTGCCGGATATTACGATTTTGACCGACAATAGCATCACGCAAGAAAGCTGCCAAAGTTGGGAAATAGTGTTACACAGATTCGAACAGGTTCTCCACTGAGACTCAAAGCTTTGCTTTGTGGCTGGATATGTGACCTTCTCTTTAGATATTATTTCCTCAACTGTTTCAAGTGACCAAATATCCAACATTGACTCTGACCTGATGATCGTGTTGGCGTTACGTTATGATGATGATATAATATATATCTTGCTTTATAACAGTCTGTGGAAGTGAGGATAACCTGGAACTTCAACCAGTTATTTGAAGAACCTGGAATTTGAACAATAGAGGGTTCACGTATTGCCAACTGTTAATTGCTTATGAAAATCCCCCCCAACCCTCATCTCAATAAATAATGAATCTATTCCATATGACTACAGTTAATCGTAAAGTGTAATCGGTTTGAGCGGTGCAAGTCATTAGTTCAGAGTTCTAATTTTATAGTGATAAGATTGGTACATTCGTTTCCTGTTAAATAACGTAACTGCTCCCACGAACTTCAACGGCATCGAGGCTTTCATTATTCTTCATTGCTCTCAACTATCACTAAAGGTCCTTGGGTATGGCGAATCTTACTCATGGAAACTCTATATTCCGAATCCCCAAATCCTCGCCAGACTCCCAGCAATGACCCGAAGATCTTCGCCTATCAGCTCTGAAATATTCACTGGGGGTGTACTCTACGACATTCAACACCAATCGCACTTTTCAGACCTCAACTGGATGGAGCGTTTGACGGAACCAAATTTATATGTCTTGGCCTCTCCACAGCAGCTGACAGCGCGCACTCGAATCCCCTAGATGACGACTGGGTTGGAGCGCTGACACTGAAGGGCCCAATATCTCGGGAAGACTTCGAGTATTTTTTCAAAAGCCCAGCGATTACAATTGACCACGAGACGCGATGGCAGCTGTATAATTTGTATATAGATCCAGAGCATCGAGGGTTGGGGATCGCCTCCAAGCTCTTCAAAGCCACGATGGACCACGCTTGCTCGCTCTCGAAACCGAGGGTACAATCAACAACGGAGCAGAATCCAGTGAAAAGCAAAGTGAGGCTAAGGAGTATGGTGAGGCTGGACCAAAAAGGTTTACTCGAGACATATCAAAGATATGGATTCGTAGAGGTGGGAAAATGTACCCCTGCCGAGGTCCTCATCATGATTGATGATGCAAGATTCGTTCCATTCCGATGAGCCAGACAACTGGCAGCAGAAGAGCAATTCAGTCATAGAATTAGTAGTGGAGCTGCTTCGAGGACACAATATAGGCGTATCGACTAGACTATCGAGAAGTTGATGAAGCACAGTGGTGGTAGTGATCATCGTCGTGTGGGGTATCATGTACTCAGTCATACCCTGCCTCACTTTGGAATGATGATGTTAGTGGCATCCGTCCTGCAAATCTGTCTGCTGGGTTTGCTTGTAGATAAGGGTCTTGAATATGAACGGAGCTGATTGTGACGCGACCAGCGGGACAGCTTTTGCTGAGGCCGATGGGGCTCGGAAAAGGAACTCCGATTCTCCAAAGACTCAAGTGCATAGATGCGCGTCGTAACGCGCGGTAAGGTGTCGGTCAGTTTAGTAGCTGGCCTAAGTTAGCAAAGACAGAATGAGTAGGAAATGGCTCACTGAAATGGTCGGTGGTATAAAATGGCTGAGCTTTATAAACTCAGGCTTCATCTCGCCATTGTGTGGGATGAGTTAAATGAGGAAGGTCTTGCTGAATTAGACGACGAATACGCCGAGACCATTTGAGTTCGACGCGTTTAGGCCAAACCGGAACGCCATTGATGGGATTTCTGTCCTCGACGGGTTTAAATGCGTACTCTGTGAAAAAGTTGAAACACAGTCACTACAGGAGAATCACGACAATCAAGTCCTCGAGTTTTGTCCAGTGCGTGTCCAGGCTTATTATGGTCGTTCATCGGTCAGCCCCCAGTTGAGATATGTTCAAGTCACCGAGAATGAGGTTATTGTGGTTCGGACAGAGACTGATGATATCGAAACCTTTGAAATCCCAGCGAATGTTCACAGTGTCCCAGCTTCCCACGCAACCATAACAGACAAACGAGTTCTTAACCAATTTGGAATTTATGTTTTTGGGTACATGTTACTTGGTTTGATTCCCACTGCATTGATCTCATGTTGGACTAATTTATTTAGAGAATATTATTTCCACGAAGTGCAAGAACCGCAGACTGTGGACAAGTATGCCCCAATCTGGTGCAAGATCTTATGGCTCGCTTGTCTAAAATTCAAGAACCAAGGCACTATGACGATGAACCTCACTGAGTCCAGAGCAGAGCCGGTCTGCCCGAGAGATTGTCAATGATTTGAATCTCATTCCCGATTCCCATGTCGACTATGACGATGAGTCATATATACAGTCTATGGCAAAGACTGTCGGACTTAACACTCATATACTGCGTCAGAATTATGGCGTTGTAGACAGGATTGCTCCCGAGACTGGTGCCAGTAAATCGTCGGCCTATATAATATAAAGGGCAATCAGGAAAATACCGGGCAAATCGCGAGGATATAGCTACCTCCCCGCTCGTGACAGCCCGGCCAGTGTCAAGATGCAGTCGATAAATAAGTTGCTAAAATCATGAGAACGAACGCGGCGAGGTCAATCGCTTGTTTTCTTGCACCTGGCACCGAAAGGACCACCAGCTTGCTCTTGTAAAGGTCCTAGATGAGGTTCTCTATGCTAACAATCAAGATGAGATCTATGGAAGAGTGTAAAAGCTGAAAAGTCGAAAGTCGTACCTAGTTTGCATCTGTCTTGCGAACATTGAATGTACAGTGGGGATTACTTATAATAGGTTCATAAAACAGGAATACATTCTCGATCGGAATTGGGTTGACTGTGATCTCTATGACTTTATGCGTATGTTTTCCTAAATCTCTCTTATGAATCATTTTGTAATGTGTTGCACAAGATATTTGTATTTTGATAGGACAGCGGATACTGTTGACACGCGCGCGCGGACATATGGATACTTACAGAGCATCACCGGAGACGAGGGATGAGCAAGGACACTCTTTGGTGGACGGCTGTACAGAGACAGCCGTCTGTGTGTTCCAGACGATGAAGGACTTCAAACGGACATCCTATCTTCATATCATGACGGATTGCCTGCTGGACACCCCGGACGCCTGCGGACATACGATCCGGTCAGTCGGGACTTCTGCTGCCACGGATGCGGCGATTCATCTATATATTCGTGACTTCTTGTTCACGATGTCGGCAAGACGAAATTCCCAACCTTTCGGAAGCTTTGCAGTCACTACCTGTCCCCGAACGCCCATGGACCTCGCTGTCCATGGATTTCATAACTGACTTACCGATGTCGGACTCATCCGATTCAATACTAGTCATGGTAGACCGGTTGACGAAGATGGCCAAGTTCATCCCTACCAACAAGACGATCACGGCGGAAAAGTGAGCGGAACTCTTTATTGAACACGTCTTTGCCAACCACGGTGTCCGGACATAGTCTCAGATCGAGGATCAGGTACTGTCCTGGTTCTGGTCAGCATTCTTGAAAACCGTGAAGATCAAAGAATACTCAACTGCGTTCCACCCACAGACAGACGGACAAACCGAACGCGTGAACCAATCGTTGGAGCAATACTTACGGCTATATACGACGCGACTACAGGACTAAGCACTATAGAGATCATCACTTCGACGTCGGTACTAAGGTCTTGTGTCACGCCGAAACATAAAAACCAAGAGTGCGACTGCCAAGTTTGACGACCGATACACCTGCACTGTGCTTGAGCGCATTGGCCAAACCGCATATAGGTTGGACCTGCTGGTGACCATGCGCATCCGGCAATGTCTTCCATATTTCGAGAATTTGTGGAGTCCGACCTACCACGCCTTCCAGAACCACCGCCGCCTCCCATGGAGATCGACTTCGAGCTGTATTATACGGTGGATGGAATTGTCAATAGCCGCCGGACAAGAAAAGGTGTCGAATACCTCATCGCCTGGTCAGCGTATGACGAAATGACGTGGGAACCCCTCACGCCTGACTCATTGTCCTGCTTTGGTTCGCGACTTCACCGCCAGTATCCACGGAAACCGCGACCGGTCGACCTGGACTCTTACTTTCAGACGAGTGCTTAGTGGGAGGAAATGTCAGGACGAACCCCTGAGTATCACATCCTGAGGGTCTCGTACCTCATCGGCCGACCGCCCAACCGTCGGCGGAGCAGTCCCGGATCTCGGACTCCCAGGCTACGCTCCTTCCGCTCGGATGCTCGGATGCTCGGGTGCTTTGCTTTGGTTCTTTGTAATACATTTATTTTTATTGACTTGCTTGGTTATAGATTATAAAAGTTTTCATTGGTTGTAGAGGCTCGGACGGGGGCGCAGGAATGCACATAAGAACACGCTGGTCCCCGGTCGAGTCCTCATAGTACATATTCTAAAATATACAGTTACTTGCTTTGGAAAGTTGGAAACTTGTTCTAACAAAATTATTCCTTTTAGCCGCGAGTCTGCTCTGACTCCATCATTTTGACCTTAACCACCAATTGAAAACCCAAAATTCCTTGGAACGACGCCCCTATATACCTTCCCATCCATTCTCGAGTTGCCCGAGCTACCTCTACCCCCTTTATCCTCCATCCTTGCTACGATGAGTTCCATCTTTCGAGAGTATGTGAGGATGCAAAGTGCCTCACACTGTGCGGCTCTTTGTGTGCAATTTCTCTCCTTCCAGCCTGGTTCAGTGAACTTAACTGTATATATTTAGTGCATCAGATCAACGTACCTTGGTCGGCATTGTAACATGTACCAGGTGCATCCGAATTATTACCCCGGCACAGAATCTCTTTCCAGAGGGAATGCGCGGAGCTCCCACAGAGTCCTCATCGTTAACATTCTAAAATATATTGTTACAAGCTATCCTGCCAGTGTAACATATAGTGGAAACCCTTTGACTCCTCACAGAAAAGTTGCGCGAGACGTATAATATGAGCCGAAGATGATCAAAATATTATTCCATTCCCAGGCTTAGAGACTTCTGATGCCGACGCTATTCCGGCCGAACTACAGACTTCGTATTAGTATGCGAAGACTTTTCTAGAGACATATACGTCTGGCTCGTCGAGCCAACAGCCATTAATCCACTAGTTAAGGAATTCGACAAGGCACTTACATCAAAGACAGTGACAACGTTTCTCAAAAATGGTTCGCCAATAACCCAGCGACCATCGAGATCGGCTTCAACGAGGGGACCCACACAGTAGTCTGAATATTCTTTGACTTTTCCGAGCGAGGAATCTTTGAAGGGGAACCACCACCCCGCGTACTCGAGGTGGATTTTGGGGTCCTCGGAACAAGGGTACGACCAAAATCCGTTTCCAAGTGGTTCAGAACCAGAGATGGCATTATAAATCATCCGAACATCCTCTGCCGGGGCAAGAACAAAAGGCGATGTCACGTCAATGGTACCCAGGATGTTACTCTGAATAAGGTTGCCATTTACCAGCACAGTCTTGAACAAAACCTGCCAGAAACCTGTGCACTTGACAGGAGCGAAGAGAAGCTCATCATGATAACGTGCAAGGCCACCAAAGGAGAGAACTCCGGAGAAATCACTGTTAAATTCAATGGCAAAGATACTCTCGGCAAGCATTCCCTTCTCTTTGGCGTTCTCGAAAAAGTGTGGAAGAGATGTCTGGGAGAGTGACGACTGAGCAAGGCCCATGATACTTCCAGAAGGATCCAAGGTACGGAGAGATGCTCGGGGAGGATTACAGTGCGCGAACTCGACGTTGAATTTCTTATCGCCGAAGACAAGTGAATCCAGGGATCCAACGCAATCTTCAAATACCAGCCTATCCTTGCTAACGTACGACTGAGAATTTCTTGCCTCGAAGCGTGTACCACGAACTGACGTAGTACTTTCGACCCAGAAGTCGGAGGATGTCATGTCGATATCGAACTCGACTTTCTGGCCGGGGTTGCCGATCTCCACGTTCGCGTACCTGAAAATGTTAGGACCGATGTCGAAAAACGATACGTAAAATATGAAAAGGCATACCAACTTCCATCCTTTCCAATGGCGGCGAGTTTTTCGGGCAAAGAGATAGCCTTGCGGACGACTTGGTTGCCATGTAATTCGCGCTTCGATCGTGAGTAGCGCTTGAGAGAGCTCTTGAGCACCTCGTTGAATCGGGACATGTTTGATATCCACTCAGGGTTATATACTCTGCCACCGCGACGGTGGATGGGGACCTTTGCGACAACGCCTGAACCTGTAGCGTTATTCCCGTAGAATGGGACGTAAGCGAAGGAGAAAGCGATGTGCGCGAGTACCGCAAGAGCCAGTAAAAGCTGTCTCATAAATGGAGCAAGAAATTAATCGTAAGTTGTGTTGCGAGTATTGGCGTAGCGGAGAAAGTTAACAAGGGAACGAAAGAAGTGTGCACTCAACACCGTAAGAACTTAAGGGGGAAGCTGGAACACACGAATATGTGTTTGCTGGAGTTCTGCACTTAGCCAGATCTTCTTGCCGTTCCAAGGAAATTCTGGTCATAAATATAAACAAATAAACAAGGAATATAAGTAACAAGGAAAGACGTCTAAGCCATCATAAGGTTGCAGTCAAATTTGATTGTAGATCCTGATCCTTGTTGCAGATCGCCATCCTCGCTGCAGAATCTTGCCCTAGTTGACATAATTATATTTGTAGACCTTCTAAGAATATACGCCCGTAGATATTAATGACTATACAACGTCTAAGTACTAAGGTAACTCATACCTGATACTATGGGTTACGGTTGTTCGACACCCCATCTACCGAAACTAGGGTCGTTATATTTAACAACTTATCTCGTCTTCGACATCCTTCTGGCGCCTTTGTCATCTAGGGTCGTACTCTCAAACCCGACATCACCTAGATTTATTAGTTAGGATATTTTCGTACAATAGATCCTCACTCTTTGTTAGAAACTCTATGTACTCCGATATGCGGGATAAGTGAACCAGGGTTAACTGTGGATCACTAAATCCTCATTACCAGGGAGTGCTCCGCCACATCAACGGACAGTTCATGTCGTGCTAGCACCTGCACACTCGCCAGTGAAAAGTTCCCTAGGAGACTACAGAATTAATGTGACATGGTTTATGACGGGGGTGAACGTGATGTTCCACCATACCTGGACTCTGGTTCCTTGACTCACTTCTATCGTATCCTTGCTATTGAGGTTAAGCCGATCGGTATCCTGCACCACGTGATCGAAAGTCTCCTGCTGTTGGCTAAATTGTTTCGTGACTCTATCTGAACGACTAGTACAAGTCGAGCCAGTGGTTACTGTACTCTTGCGGGCCAACGTCGGTACTCAAATATCCTCGATCCGGATAATGGACTTTCGTATCTCTTGAAACATTGGATTTAGTCACGGCACCCTGAAATGCTGGCAAGAAGATATTTCCTCCACGTCCGAAATTAGCTGCTGGATCTTCACCATCTGCTGTTGCAATCTTGCCATCCTTTAAGGTAATCACTCCTTGCTTTATGTTTGCTTTAAGTAGGGATCGGCAGGATACACGGATAACGGATATATCCGCGGATATCCGTCAAAATATACGGATACGGATGGACATTAGGCAGATACGGATACGGATACGGATACGGATAAAGCAATCTTGATTAGTCATATCCAGGATAAGACACATAAATAAAGTTATCAAGCAAATTAGAGAGGTATTGAATTTTTCGGCTGTGTCCTTGTACTACGAGTTAGAAGAGCTGTTTCAAGATGCGAAGAACAATGATGGACAGTTCAAAGATACTGACCCTGTGTTTGTAAGAGCTGTTGAAGCCGGATTAAAAAAGTACTTCGGTTTCGTTGACGAAGTCAATATCTACTATATTGCAATGATTTAAACTGATTTTGGACCCTCGATTCAAGTGCGAACTCTTGAAACAAGAGCTTGAGGATAGGGCTGTTGACGATTTGCTGATTTGCTATATCGGTATATATCGGCGACGATACGATATCGTCAGCGTCAAAATCTTGCCGATAAAATTACGAATAATATCGGCATGTGTAGGTATTAGCCGATATCGTATCGGCATATAGTCGATGATATCGGTTATCGGCAGGGGTTCTAGCGGGTATTCAACGCTATCACGTGATAGCGGACTACCAACTATCCGCCCGAGTTGACCGACGGTAGGGAGCCTAGAAGCCCACTAACTTATATGGCTTCGTGCTCCTTCCACAGGCGATCGGTCCCACGATGCCATACGAACACATGGATATATGTACTCCCGGAAAGGCCATATTTGTTGCTTAAACGAGTAAATAAATCAGCGATTTAGGTTTGGATTGAAACAGGGTGTTTTTACCTTTATCTAAAGCAGACTTCTTGAGATTCTGTTAGAACATGTGAGGTTATCAATACTATATCGGCACGATATAGTATCGGGGCTACTAAAATCCGCCGATAAAATTACGAATAAATATCGGCAGACTTTTTATCTCGGCGATACCGTATTCGTAGCGTAAAAAGTCGCCGATATCGTATCGTCAACGGCCAGGGGCCGCATCTTTCCTCATTGAACAATTGAGAGCGCTTCTCCATAAGCTTTATCCGCCGGCACACTGGCCGCAGCCGCAGCAATCTCAACCGTCGGACCATGGGACCATGCAAACCCATCGACAAAATTGCGCCTGTTACAAAAAGTACAGGCGCAGTCAAGGCATGTGTCCGACATCAATCGGTACTTTGACGATGCTGTCATTAGTGTCGCAAATACTGATGGTAACGAAGACTGGCTGTTTGAGTGGTGGAACACTCATAATGGGGAATATTCCCAAATGGCGCGAGCTGCTCGCGATTTCCTCCCCCTCCCTGCTTCTGAAGTTGCCTGTGAGCGGTTGTTCAGCCATGGGAGAGACTTGCTTGGATTGTGCCGGCATAGAATGAATGAGGAGACTATGAGGCTATTGACTCTGTTAAACAGTTCATATATGTCGCAATATAATCCGTTTGTATTTCTTTGTTTCCTTCTTTTAATGTTAATAATGGTACTGTAGTTAAGAGAATTAATATTATATTCATGCTTTACTTATTTTTTGTGTTATTTTTTACTTTATTTTATTTCGTATTTCTTATTTAATTATAAATCTGATAACTAAATAAATTTTAGTTCCTGTGATCCAGGTATGGCAGTCGATCAGAGCAATAATAGAATCGGGCACGGAAATGTACCAGAGTCAGGAGCCAGTCAAACTCTACGTGTCGGCTCACTAATCTTCGGCATCGAGTTCTATGATACGGATAGAAAGTTTTAAAATATTTGCCATTTGGCTCGTTTGGAACTATTGAGCATGCATAACACAGATCGCATTATTTAATATTAAAGTCGAGTATAGAGTTATCATTTAAACAGTAATATACAAAATTACAACCTCTGTCTGCAAAAAATACACAACTGATCCAATTACTGCGGACATAGTTCAAGACAGTCGAGCAATTGGCTGGCATTAATGTGCGTAAACGCGCCTTCTTGATCGTTCACTCCCAAGGTAATCAACACCGTATCGTCCAGCCATCCATGATAATAGTCATTCACAAGGCTATTCATGTCTGGTGTCAACTTGGCCGCGTCCGTGGCAAATTCCTCCCGCTTGGTTACCGCTTTATGCAGATTGCCGAATGACTTGCTGCGATCTCTAAAATGCGAGTGATCCCATTCCATAGCCACTGTGAAAACCGTCGCCCGCTCGTCCGAGCCCATGTATATCAAGTTGGACGAGCGCGCGAGGATACGGAACGGCGCAGTCGCGTTCATAATGACGAGATACCGTCTGTAGTAGACTTCGTGCAAATGCGCATACTTTACATGCATGATCGACATCAGCACTGTATTGTCCAGAGTTGGCTCGCACGGATACTCGCACAGCGTCACGCGCAGAGAGTTTGTCGCCTGCTCGAGTGTCACCTTTTGACGGTCGGGGTCCGGAACAGATTTGCCGAGTGAGAGGATGCACTCCGGCGCAAGTGAGTTCACTGCAAGATTGTGCATACCATAATAGTCGGATATGGAGGTTAATGAACGCTCACCAATTCCGCGGTGCACAAATATCTCGGATTTGTCATCAAACAGAAGCTGGTAGGTTTTCTCCGTCTCGGCGAGTGGGGTTGCACTTGGTAATGCGGTCAGATTTCCAAACCGGATCGGAACGGTCTCGACCTTGAGCTTTGCTCCCAGGTCAGGAACAATAGTCCGCAGGTCCACGACGAACTCGTGCTCGCAATTAGTGTGGCCGTTAGTACTGACGATCATTAACGGCTCGCCTAGGGGTGACATGAAGATACGCGGGTCAATGTGTCCGAGGCCGGATTCGATCAGGGGCGTGCAGGAGGCTTCTGGAGACAACAAGTTGGGAAGATCAAGAACCTTGGGCTGATTCTTGCATGTGAGCATCTTTTGGTCGAACACCTCAGTACTGATCCAGTCCATGTCGCAGTAAACGACGATATATTGCTGGACTGACTCGGCATTTACCGGCATGAGAGATTGCAGTGCAAAGCCCACGTACGGGTACTGCGATCCTGAGGGATATGGAATCACATTTGGGTTGAATCTGGAGATGTCGGACGGGATGCTGTCGAACCATAGAAACGAGAGTCTGCACATTGTGCCCTCTGGATTTGCCACATTGATGAGTATATTCGCGCCGCCGGGCCTGTGCAAATGGGAGCAGGACTGCAGCTGCTTGTTGACGGTCTTGCGGTGCCGAAGAAGAGGTCTGCCGGTGAGATGCTCTTCGTGGATGTCGTCGGCGAGCCTGGCTTTTTGCAATCCGTTCCATTTCGGCTCCTCGAGGCCCGACTGGCGGCTGTTGTGTCTGCCAAAGTCAAAAATCGAAGCGGCGAGATTGCGGGTGTGGCTGTTTGAGCCACTGCTAGTCATGGCGATGAGGCAGATGAAGCAAACCGCCAGAAGGATCCATCCGGCCTTGCACTTCGTGAGAATGTATGTCATGATAGTTCTGAGGTCAGAGTTCCACCCTGATGGGCTGTGAGTTAATACACAAGCGACAACAACATGTCATTGGAAGCAAGACAGTCGCAACGGCAACAAATTAATGAGACGAGACAGGTGAGAAAATGGGCGTAGGCTCTATGATGACGGCCTTTGACCTACGGTTTGGACGTTCCCCCGTCGACAAAGATAGGAAGACCGTCAGATATGGTGTGACACTTCCGCTAAGCCACAGATGGCTATGCTATCGGCGAGGAGGCAAGACAATAATAAGGATGAGGGAAGAGTTTACCTTTATTCTGGGGTTGCAGTACCAGAAATTGGCAATCTTACGAGGCTGAAACCATGCACCAGAATAAGACATCATACTGTATAATTGGAAGGGTTTAGGTCAAGATACGGTGCTTCTCAGTTGTGTCGTTGGACGATCACAGCTAGCGGCGCCACACGGCAGGTACCTAATCTCGCAGGTAAAGAGGTAATATCTCGGCTTAACGCTTCGAATAAATCAAAAACCAGGTGTGTAACAAACACGGCTGGCCTCAGTCCCTCAGTCCACTAACGATGATTTGTCCGTTGATTCGATCGCTCTTGGAGTTTTGCAATGGCTTTTCTTGCAAAGCGAGCTACTTGGCAAGGATGAGCTGGGCGTGCTAAGTTTGAGCGCAGTCTGGCTATTTTAACTTCTGCCATGTCATTCATTCCATGCGCTGTCGCTAGCAATGGCTGCACTTGCGCGGATACCTTCTTCATTGCCAATTTGGGCTGTAGCCTGACGACATTTTGAAGACGAGGCGCACGGCTTTTTAAATAAGGAGATAGCATCCTCCGTCCATGAGATACAACAAAGAAATTCTTTTCTGTTTGGGGCCATACCTGGTCCGAGGATGCCTGGAGATATTTTTTTCCTTCTTCGGACAACTTCTTCTAGAGATCAAGGTGTTCTCTGAGCAGGGATCGAGATGTGGAATGGGCAGCAGAACTGTACGCGCATGGACTTCACTGTATTGATGAATGTTTGTTAACACTTTGTAACGCGCCTAGAATATTGCCTAATTATCTGCTCGACAGCTTGTTTTGAGGAGCTTTAGGACTACCTTCTTTGGCGGTCACAGCAAGTCCTTAGGCAATACAGTTCTTGCACTATTAAGTAATCAAGTTTCGATCGCGTCGATATAAGTTTTGACCTCGAGCCGTCAAATCAAGTGATTGATCTGAGTGTATGCATTCAATCGTGGTAGGTCGCCTAAGTTTTATTGTACAGCAGCCGACTTTGAAACCCCCAGAAGCCTCAGCGCACCCTAACCCTTGTTACTTAAGCAGCTCGTGCAGCTCATCAACCTTGGACATTAAGCGAGGCTTTCATGAGTAACGCTAACTTTAATCACAAGAATGTAAGAAATCATAACATTCATTACCGTTTCTTTCACCCCTCGACCTGGTGAATATTGCCTGCATCTGCTAGCAATGTCGCAGAGTTGAATCCATTACTTTGCGGTAAATCAAGCTCAACCCTCGTTATAGGGGACAAGCTGATCTGCAAATTCCCACCCCTGAAGTCCAACATATGGCCGCCGTTGCGCCGGTTGTCTTCAAGGAAGTGCAAATGGTATCCGGCAACCGAGAGGCCGTGCGAAAAGCCAGGAGAATAGAACCCCACCAAAGTTCCCGTGGTGTTCGACAATGTCCGTACGACCTGCCTCTTTCCAACATCGACTAAGCATTCACCCGGATACTCCTGCTTCCCAACGGTCCTGACCGTGATGTGCTCAAATTGACCATCTATTCGAATAGCCACGAAAAGATTTCTCGCATTTGGAAGGTGTTCTGAAATATGCAAATCGAGAGCGTCTTTGCCAGACAAGGAGCCGTGTGAGACTTGTGTAGGCTGGAATCGTGTCACCATTGCAAACGGAACTACCATTTCGGGGTCTGCGACTAGTATCGAACCGTCCTGTTTCATTTGGTATGCTGTGCCATCGATGACAACCATCTCCCCGTCCAGGTGCTTGAAAGTGCCCAGACCATGGTCTCCGGACTCGAGCATTGCAGAGACGTTGATTCCCTCGTCTGCTACTCCATCCATCAGGGCATTAAGAATGGAGAATTGATAGAGCTTGTTGACCGCCATGGCTATGGAATCAATTCCGCTGGACGTTTCTCGTTATTGCGCGACGGAAAAACAAACCGAACAATACGTGCACTGTACCCTGACCCTGACATAAACGCGATACCTTTGTGGTTTATGCCATTAGTTCCGGTTGAAAAGCCCGTTTGTTACAGAAATTATTACAATTGTCTAGAGGAAAATCCCGGCATTCTTTAATCGCACGATAACATTGTTCAGTCAGCATGCCGATCTGAGGACTACAGAAGCAATTGTTTTTATGCAGGACTTAACAGGAGATCCCACTATATTATATACTAACTGATGTCGACGTGTCATGACCGGACCAAAGCTGATTTATATAATCTTGAACAATGGTGTATTTATGGCATAAATGCAACACGTTATGCATTCATGTATTCATATATTGCGTAATAGGTACTCTATAGCGAAACTAGTGAAACAGCCTTGACAAATCCTAGCAAATGTCGGTCAGGTTCTGAGTACCCTAAACTTTATCTTTATATGGCAAATCTATCGTCTGATTAATTTTTAAGAGGATATTGACGCTGCGCGGTCGAGTGATGTTGCTGGAACAAGTCAAAAGTTTGGTCGGTTCTTTCTTCCTTGTCGAGCATCCGGAAATTACCGTCTGCTTCACTTGTCGATGACGTCATCACTAGCTTTTAGGTGGCTACGCCGGCGCCGCTCGGCACCTCTGATCCCATTCTATTATAACCAAGATTGTGAGGCGCAGGAGATACCGACGCTACCCTGGCAGCAGTTCAGAATTTACGCCTGCGACTATATTTATATTTGAGTCTTGCGAAGGGATCTGAACTATAGACGACACAGTTACGAGTTTTAATCGGAGTTTTGAATATGGAGATGCTATCGCAACCAAGAAATTGCGCCAACATCGTTGTTGACAGTTTGTACAATGCTGGGGTGAGACTCGTATTCGGCATACCAGGAGCCAAAGTTGATGCCATCTTCGACGCCCTCCTCGACCATCCCGATATTAGGATGATTGTATGCAGACACGAACAGAATGCCGTTTTCATGGCGTCCGCCGTCGGTAGAATCACTGGTTGTCCAGGTGTCTGTATTGCCACGTCCGGACCGGGTGCAAGTAATTTGACAACTGGCTTGGCAACAGCCACAACCGAAGGAGATCCGGTTGTTGCCATTATCGGTTCTGTCTCGCGGCTGCAATCGACTAAGCGCACACACCAGTCAATGAGGGCCTTGGATGTTCTCAATCCCATCTGCAAAGGGACGATTGGAATCGAAGTTGAAGATCAAGTGGCAGAGGTCATGTTGGATGCGTTCCGGGTGGCCACTTCGTACCCGAGGGGAGCCACTGTCGTGTCCTTGCCATTGGATATAGCAAAAAGCGTATCGAATATACCGGCTTTCCCTTCTGCTTCGTTCCGGCTGCCGGATCTTGGGCCTTCGCCACTGCCATGCATCGAATCAGTCGCTCATTTGATCGAAGAAGCCAGGTTGCCAGTCCTCTTCTTGGGTATGCGTTCCACTGCACCACACGTCGTTGCAGCTATCAGGAACTTCCTCAGGCTGCATCCGATGCCAGTTGTGGAGACCTTTCAGGCTGCCGGTGCTGTGTCAATGGATCTGGTGAATCTCTTTTACGGTCGTGTCGGGCTGTTCCGAAACCAACCTGGTGATAAGCTCCTTGCCAAATCAGACTTGGTCCTAACTGTGGGCTACGATCCAACAGAATATGATGCCAACCTGTGGAACGTGAATGGCAAGCTGCGCATCGTGCATATAGACTATCAGAGTTGTGATTTTGGGTTCCACTATCGGCCAATCGTCGAACTTATCGGATCTATTGAGCAAAATATTACGTATTTGGCGAAAAATATCAAGGACGTTGCATCACAGTCCGAATCGGATGTCTGTAGGGTCCTATACCAAGAATTTCATTCATGGAGAAAGACAGCCATCCCCAAAGAAAGATCTGGTCCGGTGAAGCCCTTACATTTCATATCTTGTTTACAACGCTATGTCTCTTCAACTACAAGAGTCACCTGTGATGTCGGTACTGTGTATATCTACATGATGCGCTACTACTTCGCCTATGAACCGAGTATGTTCCTGACTTCCAATGGCCAGCAAACACTTGGAGTGGGCCTTCCTTGGGCAATTGCTGCTTCTCTGGTCCAGGACCCTCCTTGCTCAAAGAAGGTCATTTCGCTTAGCGGCGATGGCGGTTTCATGTTCTCATCACAAGAGCTATCTACTGCTGTGCAACTGAAATGCAATATCACCCACTTTATATGGAATGATGGCCACTATAATATGGTCGAGTTTCAGGAGGAGCTCAAATATGGCCGTAGCAGTGGGATTGCGCTGGGCGGGGTAGACTTTGTGCGGTTTGCCGAGGCTTTTAATGCCAGAGGATTCCGTATCCGCTCCGGCGATGAGCTGGAGAGCGTGATGAGGGAAGCGTTGGCATATGAAGGAGTCTCCATCGTGGACGTATTGATCGATTACAGTCGCAATCAGGACCTTGCAAATCACATAATTCCGGAGGAATATGAATAGTAAAGGAGAAAGGCACTCCTGTTACATAATTGTGAATAATGTTCGGACAGTCGGCCTCAGATATTGCATGGTTGGAGACAGGGATGTACAGACATCCCAAATTATTTAATCCTTCCAGGAAATAACGGTCACTAGGTTTCAAGTGTTTTGGCGGGATCAAGAATTATACTTACATCTACGCTTGTTACTTACATCTACACTGTTGCAAGAGTATTAAATTTCATACAATTCGCAGTATTTGATATTTCGTGTTATGATCGTGGCGAATGTCATGGCGGTCTCTTAAACAGATAAATTGGGCGCTAGAAGATGGTAGGCCAATTCGACTGGCTCTGGAGATTTTCGGTGTGCTGCGTCCTCGAGTTATAGACATTGTATTTCTTGACTGAATTTCCACTTATGTGTCAGCGTTAACAAGAATCGAATATACACGCCTTCTATTAGAAATCTTCAGAGTCGTGACCGTAAGAAAACTTAGCCTGTCTTGTTAGCGACTCACAGTAATTCACGGCCAGGGAGGATCAGCTACGCAAGTCCATTCAGGTTGCACGATAGAAGCGTTGGTAGACCACAAGAGCTCTCAGAAGCCGGCCATCTACCCAGCTGCCTAGGCATTCCTGGTACAGTCAAACTCGCGTGCGTCCTGGCTATTTCCCAGCTCTCGAGACAACCTTAGCTTGGCGTCCATCTTTTGCTGCAAGACCCATTTGCGATGTGCAGCTTGGCAGCTCGGCAAGGTGCATCCACAATCCACTCGGGTGCAACACCCACCATACCTTTATGAGTAATCGCAGTATATTATCGATGCAAATTCGATCGCGACAGTTTTGAACTGGCGTTGTACTACGCTGCTTCAGCTGCGATTGCCGGCATATCGGCTTTTTGAGCTGCGCACGGTGAGGCAACTAAAGACTTAGTTCTTAATAGGCTATCTGCAGCTGCAGCGCGGGCCACTCTTGCGCTCATCATCTGATGATTTTTAAACGGAGGTGATTCCCTAAGGCACACCAATATTACAATTTTCGCATTGTGACCTTTGATCCACATATCCTTGTCACGACGAAGGCCATGGTGCTCCTCACTAAATCCGACTTCAATCGCCACAAGCAGGAGAGGTCCATTATCGTCATCCTCATATAGAACGTTTTGATCGAGGAGTCATGCTACAATAACACTAGTAAATTTCAAAATCCCAAGTCGTGAGGTTATAATGACTTAATAATAAGATAGTCTTGACACGCAGGCGCGTCAAAAAACCCACCAAAGTAGTGTTTAGTCCCATAACGCTAGTCTAATTCCTAAATAGGATTAGCGTAACCCTGACCCTGAAGTCAAGGTGTGAGTACCCACGTGAGCAATCACCATATTTACGAGCAACGTAACGCCGAATTTGGTACCTGCCAAAGCTTTATCAATTTTTTGTCTAAACAAACAGAACTGCTACGCCCTGTAGAGAATAATACGGTTAATATGTTAATATATTTTTTATTTATGTTAAGCATTTTTTGTTGGTGTTGATATCATTTGCGTTGTATGTAGGTACATTGTTGCGACTAAACTTTTTGCACCATCCTAGTTGCGTCTCATGAAGATCCAAGACTATTTCTTTCATAAACGTTTTCCTGTGCTTATTTTCTGAAAGATGGACGCAATTGTTAGTGAGTCGGCCAACCCGCTAATCTTTTGTAAAATTGTCGAGTGTGAAGGCAGCCGAGTCCTTATAGGCCGACATCCTGCCCCAAGCGGCTGCAACCGTATTATATTGGCTGACGTTCCTGCTGAAATTTGGTCCATTGTATATTTTTACTGCAGCAGACAAGTTAACATGAGCAGTAGTCAGATACTTATACCCGGACTTGTGCTGTAACAAAAGCCAACATATAATTCCTTACGACGGTTACGATGCGGACTAAACGGGCATGTAACCGACCCCGCCCGATTTGCATCTTGGCTTGTGGTCACAAAGTGGGCGCGGCGCTGGCTATATCAGGACGTATATTGGTCTCTGTCCGATTTGCAATTCTCAGTGAAACATCCGGCAAGCTTCTTTTCGAAATTGGCTTACCTTCCATCGCTCGTCACTCTTAGCCGTTACGGCGTTTATGGCTTCTCAGAAGGTCGAAACCGTGTACTCAATCAATCTGTGACACCAGCTATGGGGTGGGTAAACTGACGATAATTTATTGCTCACTGTGGGGGCCTTCCCTGATCACGAAATCACAGAACAACTGGAATGCGTTCGACTGCTCCGTTAACATACCGCTTTTGCTGTCAACTGCAGAAAATATGGCCGGTCTTGGTCTCCGAAACGCAGGATATGAATATATTGTCCTTGACGACTGCTGGTCCCTTGGACGTTATAAGAAGGGTTAATCTCCAGCACGATCCAGAGAAGTTTCCTCGTGGTATGAAATACGTCACCGACAAGCTTCACTCGCTTGGCTTCCGCTTGGCATGTATTTCGACGCAGGCTCATATACCTGCGCAGATACGTTGGCAGCCTTGGGTATGAAAAGCAGGATGCGCAAACTTTTGCTTCGTGGGACGTGGACTATCTGAAATAAGCAAGCGAAATCTCCGGAGCATTAGTCGCCGAACGTACGCTATTATTTTCTATATTTTGTTAGCAAGGTTGACGACACAAAACGACAATTACACTGCCGTCAAGAGAAGGAACCAAAGCGGGTGAATATGCTTCTGAATTCACACCGACTTAACAGCTATCCATTTCAGCAGAACATGTAAGCACAGCTAGCGGGTTACTTATCCACAAATCTGTACACGTGCCTACCACGAACATGCGACAAATGCTGTTCAGAAGGGGCATTGGTTTGATGTTCTGCTCACGAGCATCTTGCTTAGCATACAATTCAGCAGGGGTGGTAGTTGATCAGTGACAAAGAGCACCATGGACGATTGACCAAAAGCAGCACATGGAACAGTTTATCTTTAATACGACGCCAGTAAATGCCGAAAGAAAATGAGACGAACCAAAGCCCGGCGCCGAGAAGAGCTAATTCCATATGGCACCACAGTTAGTATTTTTGCGCTACCAGCTGCGCTAGACGACAATTTGCAAGGCAGGACTCTTACGGCGAATGGAAGGAATATCAATAACGTAAGGTTTTATTATTGTAACTGGCCGAGACTTCAGGATATACCCCATCTTCCGGGAGATCATGATCAGTTGCGACCATACAAAAAAAAAGTTCCTCCTCCGTTCAACAACATTTAAAGATTATAATGCAGCCAAACCACGACGCTACCTTAACCCTGAACTCACCCTTGGCGTTCGGTCCGTTGCTTCCATCGATGATGGACCCGCACTCCCACTGCATGTGTCACGCTGCCAAACGCTAGTAATATTTGGCTTCAATGAAAATGTCAACACAAGACATACCATTCTGGAAAGTTTAAGTTGCAAATGGTATCGATCGAAGAAAAGGGAAAAAAGTGAACAAGAAGTAACCCATAGTAAATGATTCATGATGGTGTTGCTATTACCAGTCACTTTTAGAACTTTCAGATACTACACTGTGATCGTCCGAATCGAAATGATCTGTTCAAGTCCAACAAATTCTTATAGCCTGAGGGAAACCGGCGCTTTCATCCTCCTCTGCGACAAAGATCACAATGAGCATCTACCACGGATCTATCAGCGGGCTCTGGACTTTCTCGTGACCAACGAACCGGAGCAGTGTCTTGAAGTGCAGTTGCCGCTCCATAAATATGAAGAGCTGGAGCGTTATGCTGATAGCTTGTACGGTGAAATAAAGTAATGACGGAAATATTCATTTATTTTTGATGCAATTCATAACCTGCTGATAGATCCGGAAGTTGACTACGACACCAAAACGTCGACGGCAATTATTAACACTGCCCCCTGCTCAACAAACCAGAGATTCGAGGAGACTGCACGCGTATGGAGAATCCTCCGACAGGCCACTTTCGGAGGGTATAACAGTAGAACATCCAAAGTTCCTGATGATGGCCTCGTTTATTTTTTAACCACTGAAGAAGTGCTGACAGTTGCAATTGAAATGGGGGTGTCGGAGAAGTACGAAAAACTCCTGAAAGACGCTTACCTGTGAGACACCGCCAGATGGCAATTATTGTCTGTCTTCAGGAGCAGCTAAAGTTCAAATACCCCTCCGAAGGTTGCACACAATAATTTTTCTGAAGCCTATGACGTCTTAAAACCACAATGGCGGACACACTGGCCGCAAATCCATTTGGACAATACATATACAATGGTCACACCTGGTTTGGGCAGCTCGCTGAGGCCTTTTCAATAAGTATATAAAAGGGCCGAGGATGGATACATCACTCAGAGTGAACCATGTGTGAGTAATCAAACGGTCATCCTTTATTAGATTTGCTTATCGATTCAATAGAGGCTGGTACAGGACGGGACTTTCCTCGTGCAAATTGAATATCAGATCGGTGCTTTATAAAATTCGTCACAGAAGATATAAGAGCATTGTTGATGGCAGGGGCAAGGCGGACGGCATCTGTCCGCTTCCGTGCCCTAGTTGCTGAGTAAGTGGTTCGATTGGCAGCACAGCTGCTATCCGATATGCGCCAGTG
Organism: Lipomyces mesembrius; assembly: GCA_038497805.1. Taxonomy (NCBI): domain Eukaryota; kingdom Fungi; phylum Ascomycota; class Lipomycetes; order Lipomycetales; family Lipomycetaceae; genus Lipomyces; species Lipomyces mesembrius. Next base: position 28,917 of record MU972949.1, read on the forward strand.
TATATTAATTCTGTGACATATGCAATATGCTAATTCGGTATCATATTTCGTCATAGATGGAGACTGAGTAAAGTCAGGTTTCAGATTCTATTCATCTTTTCACGCATCATCGCTGACGTCACCGGTATTACTACTAGCCGAAATCAACTTCAGGTATACCTATGACGTGTAATGCTATTAAAAGGAATACTATGCCTTTTCCTGTTCCTCTTCCACGAATCTCACAAACCTAATCCACGCAATTGCACTCAAATGAGCCCCATATATGTCTCCATATTGTGAGGGTTTCAGGGACGCTAGTGCACGCTAGTGCACGCTGGACGAAACAGAAATTCATTGCCTGGAGTTAGACCGGAATGGACTTAGTGTGAGGGCAGGGTAGTGCTGCACACCGAACTATGCGAATGCTCCAGGGCTCGCTTTCCACGGCGTTCAATTGTCTGATAACATGGAAAAACTTACGGGAAGACACTCGTTCTTGAATTATACAGTTGTATAGAAATCTTCGTCCAGTCTACTCTTCGTCCAATCCAGTCCAATCCAGTCTGAATGAAGATTTTCGTGCAGAGCCAGTTCTATTGTTTAAAGTTTACCACCTGCATTCAACGTCATGTAGTACGAAATTGTTCCGACATTCTCAGATACAGACACAATAATGCCTGCTATTGCCTTATAAGGAACTGCAACGCATAAGATAAATTCAAATACATTTCTATCTATCTGTAAATTATAGAGCTGTTATTTGTAGCATGAGCCGTCCGTGACGTTATATTAAGCTACTATCGCAAGAATAAATATCTATCTGTAAATGTGAAACAGCATTACTTTGATCAACCCACTTTAAAATTTAGTATTGTAACTTTATATAATAAATCATAATGGAATAAGAAGACGGCTGACCATCAAATACTCACCCCATAGCCTACTCCCTTAAAAGTCATCCCGCTTGACATAGCCTCCAATGGTACCCTCGGTGCTAGCAACCTGGAACTCCCAATGATACTCGCCTTTAACACATGATCCAAAATCAACGACCACTTTCTCCCCCCCTACTTCCTTAAATTTTTCGTCATCTAATTCTTCACTTCCAGAGAAGTGATATGCAGTTTTTTCAAAGTTGACAAAGGCAACATTCTCGTCTTCTGCCTGCCTATTATGATAGAGATATATCAATGCATCGCCCTTTGACTCGTCATTGAGAGCCAGTTTAATAGACTTGAAGTTACTAAACCCAAGTTCGCTCATTGTATAAAATGGCATATCACATTGGCTGCCCTTCTCTTCCAGCCAGTAAATGATTTCAGTAGGAGAATATATCAGGTGACCTTTAAACAAGCACAGTGTAGCAGGGCAGATAAATTCCGCTGACGTCGAACAGACGAGCGCCAACAAAATGAAGATAGCTCGAAATATGTACGGCATTCTTAGCCTTGAATTAGTAATAGCTCAATGTCTAATAATTCGATGTATTGCTCACCTCACGGTCATTTGTCAAAGGATAACTTGGGTGATGAGATAGTTTGTCGCTCTATCACTTCCGGCCGGGGATTGTCTCTTATATATTTCGGGCCAAGATTAATATACCGACTGGTGCTACGGGCAATGGCTCGGACATGTGGTTCTCTTGACAGCCTGTCAATAAAACCAACGTCCGTAGTACAGGACCGCTCGCGCATCTCCAGCCTACACATGACGCCAGATACTGTCTGAGTGAACCAATCCAGTATACTCGCATTTTTCGTCTCAATTACTTTCTGTTAATAATATGGAGACAGTCCACATGCTAGGCGAGGGCGAACAGGTAGTAAAGACGTCTGCTGCCGTATATCCTTATGGCTACGAGTTCCTGGCTTTTGACAGATCCCGCTCTGATCTCTGCGTTCTGCAAGCGAGATCTTATACAGTTATCATTGGCAAACTTAAATGCATTGCCGCAGTTTGAGTCTCACACCAACGCTGTACTACTCTCGTTATACCTTCTGTCAAATCCTGCAAGTGCGACTAGACTCATCCAAGGATGCCCAGAGTAAATACTTTTACGATCTGTTTCCTTAGAGCACCAGAAAAGAGTCGACGTAAAATCCAATATGACCGTTCATCATTGGGAGTGGTACAAAATTTAGGCGAGTCATATGATTCTCGTTATGGCAAAGACTAAAATGCTGCAGCTAGTTCTCGTGTGAATTTTAACAGGCGCCGCTTGGTTAAAATTGTTCCCTAATTTGGATTTATCCTTAATTAGCTTCAAATCCAAAAACACCTCTGCGCAGACCCATGTCACGAGTCTCTTAGTCCGTGCGTTCATTACCGAAAACGTGGAGTTCATGTTTTTAAGCTGAAACTGGCGCCGCGCACGGACATTCTTATAGACCATCGCCCAACAAAGTTTTACTTTGAACCCCACAAACCTCGTAAAGTTAATAACTCAAAAGGCTGCTCCATTTTGTGGCCACAGTGGTCTCGACCGTCTCGAGACAGTGTCAGGGAGTCTTTAGGGTTTCAGAAGGTTGACGGGCAAGCGAAACCAGTGCGTTACGCCTGAGGAAAATAAGTGTGATAATTATAAGAGTACAATGTATTTTGCTGAAGACTAGCTGTTCGGTGATAGATTCCTTTTTCATCATAGCTGGGTTATCGAAGAAAAATTCGTCAATTTGTGAAGACAGTTCTCGGTTGATGGTTAAAAACCCTCGACACTTGTCCCTCGTCGTTGTTGCTGATTATACGCTGCCAATTTATGACGAACCATTCATCCCTGTCATGGGCCGGCCCAATTGGGTCTGGAGCGCAATCTATTAAGAGCGCTGTCGATTATCTTTACCATGAAGTGGTGGTAAATTTGCCCTGATTGTCAGCTATGGTTTTAGCGGTGGGGTTTTCGCGTCCGACGTCCTCAATCAATAAAACAGCAGCCGACAGCGCGAAATCTGACCCAGTCGAGTCGAAAGTTTAGAGGTGCTTGCGAACCCTGACTCTTTGTCGGTATAATCTACTTGTGGCTATAAATTAAATCATAAACTTCTATAACTTTGGCAACGTCCACTTATTTCTGATAGTTAAGATATGTTTGCCAATTTTAGCCTTGAAACTATATATACCATCGCGCCTTGATAGAGGCCTGAATTGAATCACCCAATTCGGAACTCCAGAGGGTTTTAAAGGCTCATATTTTTACGCGACTTCGCGTTTTCCATTCTTTAGAAAATCCATATCTTCGTTGATCAAACTTGTAATGGCGGATGACGGATGACAGATGGCGGATGGCGGATACGGTCAAATCAGGCGGATATCCGCATCTACAGGATTAGACGCTCTCTCCAGACTTCGATATCTGCTGGGACGTTTGGGGAAATTGCCTGAGCCATTTATGGATGTTTAAGCTAATAATAATGCGTCGCGAACTTTGGATGTATTACCAATTAGAGTGAAGCATCCACACGGACAAAACAATGACGCGCCGACGGTAGGAGTGTTGAGGCTCATATTTTTTTGCGCAACATGTTTTAGACCTGTGGCGCCAATTGTTCGTAACCAGCCGATTTAGCACCCGTTGGAAATCGATGTTCGGCCAAACCTAAAATCTGAAAATTTGAAAATCACTTTTTACAATTATTTGACCCGTCGACAAACCACAAATTTTGTCGCCTTTTAAGACTCGCCGGCTTTCCCGCAATAGAAGGGAACGTGGCCTACGACCCGCCTCCTCGAACTCATCGAGTCCAATTTCATTTTAAAAGGCACTATCCGCTATAGATTTGGGTTTAGAACACATTCAACTGCCCAACATGCACGGACCAGCTCTTGTGGAGGACTTGGACGACTATCTAGAGGTTTTCGGACAACAGCCAGGACTCAACATATATACTCAGTTATGCTTTTGCTTTCCAGTGGCCGATGCTTCCTCACATTCAGCAATCATCAACACGTTGACGAATGGTCTCGAACGATTGTCCGCGAGCTTTCCATGGGTCGCAGGGCAGGTCGTCAACGAAGGTTCAGGCGAAGGCAATCCAGGCATATTCAAGATCAAACCATTGGAGAAAATTCCTCGTCTGGTCCTGAAAGATCTCAGAAGTGACCCCTCAATCCCAACCATGGACGCCCTCAGACGAGCCAACTTCCCCTTCAGCATGCTAGACGAAAGCATCATTGCACCTCGCGAAACCCTCCCAAGCCCCGACGAATCCGCATCAGACTCCCCACTCTTCCTCCTCCAAGCCAATTTCATCGACGGCGGCCTCCTGCTCACCTTCCTCGGTCAGCACCAAGCAATGGACATGACTGGCCAAGGTCAAGTCATCTATCTCCTCTCAAAAGCTTGCCGTAATGAACCATTCACAAGTGAAGAACTGTCAATCGGCAACCTTCCCCGCCATAACATCATCCCCTTACTCAATGACTCCTACAAGCAAGGCCCCGAGCTCGCTCGTCAGATCATAAAATCCACTCCGTCTGATCTCATCTCCAGCGGCACCAATGGCCACGCAGCATCACCTCCACCTCCAAAATGCACCTGGGCCTACTTCACCTTCCCCCCTACATCGCTCACCACTCTAAAGTCACTCGCCACGAAAACCCTCACCCTTCCCTCAGGCTACATCTCCACCGACGACGCCCTCAGCGCCTTTATCTGGCAATCCGTCATCCGCGCGCGCCTCCCCCGCTTAAATCCTACCGCCGAGGCAACTTTCGCCCGAGCTGTTGATCCACGGCGTTATCTGGATATCCCACAGATGTACCCGGGAGTCGTGCAGAATATGACATATCATACATACCCGATTCAGAAACTGGTTACGGAGCCGTTGGGCGGTGTTGCATCACAGCTTCGTTCGGCGTTAGACCCCAAAACATCGGATCTAGGGTACCGCACCCGTGCCCTCGCAACCGTCCTCAACCGCGCACGGGACAAAAGTATTATCTCCGTCGCTGCGTCGCTTGATCTCTCAGTGGATATCATGCTCAGTTCGTGGGCGAAGGAACACTGTTATGAATTAGATTTCAACCTGGGATTGGGCAAACCGGAGGCTGTGCGGAGACCGCAATTTGTGCCGGTCGAGAGTTTGATGTATTTGATGCCTAAGGCGCTGGATGGCGAGATTGCGCTAGGGATTTGTTTGAGGGATGAAGATATGAAGAGGTTCAGGGCCGATGAGGAGTTTGCGAAGTATGGGACCTATATCGGGTGAAAGATTGCGCACGAGAATAGTGAGAGGATGATGAGAGCCGTGGCAATGTGGAATTGTGATGGCAAGGACGAGGATTGTGACCACATGCGAGATCGATTGGTTAAGGTCAGCCAGGGACATAGGCACGGTTTTGTCAGCGTACCTAACTCCCCTATGAATCATTTAGTTAGACCATGTAGCGTATAGTATACTATTTAATGTGGCCATGTGAAAGCTGGGACAGTGACACATAGACTATTGATGAATTTAATAATTGACAGTACCTCTTGTTTGACTATTTCCAAAGATGCAACCTTCATCATACTCATATATTTCTCACCAACCTGGAGAGCCATCTCCGCCTCCTGCATCGAGCAACATCTGCACCACCGTCTCACGACCTCCACATGATGCCGCCTGAAGTGCATTGCTGTAAAATCCCCCGTGAGCTTTAATCAAATCCTCTTTCTCCCTATCGTTCTCTGGGTTGACGGCAGTAAGTTCACGCAAAACTTCATCAAGCCCTAGGAGCGACGCATAGTATACCGGAGATGCAATGTTGCTGAGGCAAGCCAAAAGTTCGCATATGTCTCCGACGGCGCCTCCGCATCATGCAACTCACCCGAGTGTATGCCTGAACATCCTCAGTGCACGTCCGGTCGCGAGCCCATCAGCGGCGCTAGTCATTCCCCAGGTATTGAGTTGAGTCATGTGATACTCAGGCCGATCTGAAGCGGTTGTTCTCGAATGATGACTGGTGAACATCTTTCAATGTGCCATCATGGTATCTTGACGAAATTGCCACAAAAATTGTTTGATGAATGGTGAAAAGAATTGGAATGTCACTGTTGGCATGCATATATCTTTGTATGCCTGGTAGAAAGGAACTGGCTTGTGGCAGTCAAGCGTTCATAGCGACATTGCTTTTTGATCCTTCGATGTCG